>WAAE01012311.1:2687-333247 GCA_013400495.1 Nicator chloris | reverse complement strand
AGGAAAGAATTTCTTTCTAATATATAATCCAAACCCACCCTGTTATAGTTCAGAACTATTGTCCTTTGTCCTGTCAATACATTTATCTGAAGTACTTTCTGGACAGAGGTTCTTGTCTCACTCCAGTGAAGGAAGAAGAACTCCTTTTAGACTATCAGCTTAGAAAATAAATTAGGAGGAGTAAAAGCCTCCAGGAATTTCCCACTTTACCCATCATTGGCTTGTTTAATAAAGGTAGGCTACAGAAACACAGGACAGATAGATTCACAGATGAAATAGGGGTGGCAGTGGTTTGGTCAGGATATTTATCATAGCTGTTAGGAACCAGTCTGATCCGTCCACTTCATTTGCCACAGAGCACAGCAAAGCTTTCAGATGCTAATGAATTTCAATATATCCTTGCAAATTAAAGTGTTACCACTTCGTAATTATCATCTGCTAATAATGATCCTCTTCTACAAGCAATCTAAAGAAAAATTAAAACTCCAGCTTGTCAGAGCATTTATTTTCATCTGAGTACTCACCATTGGTTCTTCTCAGGAAAATGTTGTGGCAGAGAAATTACCAAGGAGCCTGCAATTAAGAGAGCTTGCAGTGACAAGTCTGACACAATAGGAAGAAGGTTTCAGAAGGCACATGGAGAAGGAGGGGGCATTCATTCATTTAGCACCGTAACACCAATGCGAAATGAAGTAATTAATTTGGGGACAGATTGGTTCTTTCACTCTGCCCTGCTGAATGTGTAAACAAAATCTCGGTTGTTCACTAAGTGTTGAAGAGTTTGACGGAATTAATTGAGGGAACCAACCCTCCACAATCTGCTAACATTTTTATGGTCAGATAATAATAGAGAAGACCAGAGGGTGAGTGAACAAAATTTCTTGTCCTTTACTCAGGTCAGAAAAGGACAGGGGCAATACGGTCTTCCTGTGCTAGCACTCCAGATGCTAGTCGTTAGCATTTAGGGGACTTTCTGAAGAGGTTGCACCAGACCTGTGCTTATATACTGGCATAAATTGGCTTACAAACCTTCCTGAACACCTAGTTCTATTCTTCCAGGCACCCTGTGCTAATAATTTCCACAATTTCTTTAGCCAGGTCATGAAAAAGAATGATCCTTTTGAGGCCAAACCACTGTTTTCTTTACTTTTTTCTGTGTCTTTGCTAATTCTTTGGTGGCTTGTAGTTCCCTTCTTGACCACTGCATAGCACAAAACTGATCTTAGCAGAAAACTTTTCACTGGAACTCCAGAATCTTTTTCCTGTGTGCTCTTTTTCAGGTTGTCAATGTATATGAGTAGTTAGGCTTTCTCCTTCCCCTGTGAATTCCTCTGTACTTATTGACATTGATTTTTATCTGCCATTTTATTACTCAGTCATTCAGCATCCAGTCAGACAAGAAAGGTCCAAATCTGAATTTCTTTTAAGCACCTTGTTTTTCAGTTAAAAGGGGGTTTTCTCCTTTTTCTTTTCCTAACTGGAGCTATGTGCACCATGCAATCACTTTTAGTGGTTTGTCTTCTAGAAGAAACTCACCATGATCCGGTAGCTATTTACAGCATAACGTGCTGTCACCTCTTGATGCTGCAAGGTCCTGACATTTCAAGCAAATGTCATCATGTCACAACTTCCTATCAGCACAGCTGACTGCTGTCATGCACATGGTTCCCTTGTGTTGTAAGAGATCTTTGCTTATGCAAGGGGAGGCAGCATGATTTCATAGCATATGTATTTCATATCTCAGAACTTAAGGTTTGGACCTGCAACACTACCTAGGTAGTGGCAGCAGCTGTTTCCTCTCAGTAACTGTGAGGCTGAACTTCGAGCTATATGTTGAAAGGCTGTAATTCCCTTATGTTCCTATGGAAACATGAGAGGAGCCTTCCACCAAAGCAAGCCAAGGCCTTGGGTTTAACATGCATAATGTGTGAATTACCCATTTCTGTGCCTATTTGCAGGAGCCAGCTCCCAGCACTGGAACTGTGCCTATATCAGAAAGCGAACAGAAAGGTCCAACCTAACCTCTACAATCTGCTGCAAAGCATCCATGAGATGCTTCTTTCCCTTTTCACGGAAGTCATCCATCCAAAGATACTTGTCCGTGGGATAGCAGGGCTCTTCTCCATAATTAGATTTGATTCCAAGACAATCAGCAAAACCAGGAAGGGATTGGAGCAATTGCCACTTAAGGAATGTGTGGAATTTGGGGCTTTGACAGACTGCAAACTCTGCTGCCCCACGGAACATCTCAGGAAATGTGAGGCAATTGAGATAGTTTAGCCTCCATGAAAGAGGGATAAGCAGAGAAGTGCTCAGTGATAAGAACACATACGCATACCATTGCCCTGGAGCAGAGTGATAAGTGGTAACTTTGCTGTCCCACTTCAACTTACTGGAGTGTTCGAGCTCTTTGTCTAAGCTGGAATGCAAAATAAAGTTGTGCCCTATCAGCTGATCAGAGCTGGCTTGAGGGCCTAAGTGCATCCAGGTTATTATTACTGTAACTGGGTAATCAGAGCAGGCATCAAACCCCAGCCCTGCACACAGCGAGCCACTGCCAGCAGACGCTGCTGATAAGTCCAATCCAATACATATGGAACTAGCTAAGGGAGAAAATTCTGCCTCACTGAAAATCACATTTTCCAGCCTGCCACCCTTCACTGGCTTTTGGCTTGTCACACAGACTAATGAACAGGTACCTGGAAAAACACTTGTTGTGAACCAAGGAATGGATAAGAGACTCTCGTGTTTGACAAAAGCCAATTAAGATCAACTAAACCTTCTATCGTGCCTCTTCCAAAAAAAGCGCATCTGCCATATTGCTTAAAGAGCTCAGTTGTGTTCCTGGTTTTTAAGCAAATGCCAGCAAACATAAAAGAACATGACACTCAGTAAGCAAAATAATTAAGAGGAGCAGAGACCTTCAACAGCAGATGCCAGTGACAGGTGACATGTGCCAGTACCCTGGATGACTCATTGAAGAGAGCATAGTGCTGACAAATCTCATGGCAGGTGAAGATAGCTTCCTGAAAGCCATGGATGCCAGTGAGATATTGATGCTTATTCCATAAGATCCTTCTACAAGCATTTAATGAAGTGCTGAAATACAAATTATGTGTTTATATTGTAAAGTGAGAATAAACGGCCACCACTACTGTGGCTTCTCCCAGAGCATTCATCAAATCATAGAATTGTTTCGATTGGCAGGGACTGTAAAGACCATCTAGTTCCTACCCACCCTGGGGGGGACACCTTCCACTAGACCAGGTTGCTCAAAGCCCATGCAACCTATCCTTGAAGACTTCCAGGGATGGGGCAGCCACAGTTTCTTTGGAAAACCTTTGCCGGTGCCTCACCACCCTGAGTAAATTCAGAAGTTCAACAGTTACCTTGTGCTTCTCTTGGAGGCTCTTGTTTCATGGTCCTGCAAAGATGAGTCTTTGGCATGAATTGAACACAAGTATTAAAGTGTAGGACTAGAAGCAATCTTTTAGGTCATTCAGTCCTGTCATCCATTATCTCAACAATCCTGCTGTATAATCCCCTCCAAAATTAATGAACTTCATCTTGAAAGCAGCAAGTAATTTTTTCCTCACTGCCGTGGAGGCTGTTCTGGAACCACACTGCTCTGATGGTCAAATATCTGAACCAGGTCAAAGTGATGCCCTTCAAACAGGATGATGCTGTGAAGAAGTAACGAAAACGCTGGGTTTGCCTCCTGACAATAACACACAGCTCCCATTCAGCTCAGTGATCTGAAACACCAGTTTTCTGACTCCTAATTAACTTTGAATCAACAGGTTGCAACCATGTCTGAATCCCTTCCTTTACCTCATCTCAATGGAGAAGTTTGTTCTTTCTCTCAAACTATGACTTAGTCCTGATGTTTTTCTGCCAGGCCAGATGATCTTCTGTGGATTTCCTTATAATCAAATCTGCTACGTTTTTCCACGTATCACCTAGCTCTGTGGCTTCCAGCCCATGCAATACTTACAGTGCTGGCTGAAGGCCATGATTTTAGTTGCCAAAGCAATCAGAGGATTAGTCCCTGCTCTATGAAAATCTAGAATTTTTGATCTGTGAACTGCTGCATCTGCACTTCACAGCAGAGCTCGCAGTGGATGGAGACTGAGGGTAAGTGTTTCAAATAAGGGGATCTGGCTGCAAAACAGCATTTTGGAGGAACACGAGATGTGATCACTCCTCAAACATTCTCAAAGCTTTCTATCTGAAACAGAATTTCCATCATTTCTGTCACCAAGATGACAGCCAAAGAGACAGTCTAGTGTGGATTCAACTCACTAATTTAATCTGCCTACAATATAAATGTTTTCTTTCGAGATATTTGCTGTAGCCTCCTTTTATAGTCAAATGGGAGGAAAAGGTATTTCTAGCAGGATTTGTATAATCTCTTGGGGATATGGGCTTTAGGGTGATACAAATTGCACTCTCAAAGTAGATTTCTCTCTCCGCTGATTGGAAATAGCTTCAGATACTTGCTTAGATGCACAGTGCAGATGTCTGCTTTTCGCCAAGTGATTGTTAACCCTGCAAGCAAAAGAAACCAAACAGGAAGATCCTAATATTTATATATTTCAAGCAGAATTTTCTGTTGCATAGAAAAAGATGTTACAGGCCTCTACATTCTTTTTCTGTTTCTTTACAAGCTTTTAGTGTCTTTAATATGCTGAGTGACATTCTGCCTCTGTAGGGTAGATGAGGTGAATGCCTTTATTAGTATCTGTGGTTATTTTAATTTGTGCTTGCACAAAGGAGAGGTGAGTTGAGCCCCTAACTTCTTATTCCTGCCCCAGTCATGACCTTTCTCTGTGACCTTGTGAGAATTGCATTATCTGTTAATTTTCTGATATGTAAAATTAGAATGATCACACTCATAGACTGTTACGAGGTCTAATTAGAAAGTGTACAGCACTATGAAATCCTCTGATGGAAGATGCAGAGGGTAGCTAGCCTAGGATAAAGAGGATTAAAGGAGGTTGTGGTAACATAACAAATACTTGAGAAATTACGCTTAGGGGGAGGTGAAATGGCACATATCTGCAGGGCAAGAAATGAGATCAGCTGCCTGTAACTGCTGTCAGCAGACCTCAAATGCACTGGCAGGAGTATGTCTACAAAGGAGGTTTGGACAATGAAATTGATCACTAGCAGAGTTCAGAATCAGGTGAAACACTGTGTATTAGTAGGATTAGCCTAGGGAAAACCCTTTCTCATTTATCCATCTGGAATTTGATTGACCTGATGGACCTTTCACAGCCTTTTTTCACTGCCATTTTTGAAAGATTCATCAGTGTAACATTTTTACGTGCAAGGCTTACCATTCATACCATGAGCAGTAAAACCAGGTTTCTGAACATGCAAGACATGCAGTTATTAAAAAACCTTTTCATTTTGGCAGTTCACCAAATGCCATGCCCTTTTCCAGGAGCGAGCAGGGATTTCTGAATTGCATTGTGTGCCACTTGAAAGTGCCTTCCATGGAATGGTGCCAGTTCAAAGCTCTTGATAACCAGGATTCCCACATGCCCAACTGTCCTCTCATCCCTTTGGAATGCCGTAAAATATATTGCTCCTCATGTCAGGCTGCCATCACTTTCTGACTGTCTTTCTTTGTTCCTCCCCAGGCATCACCGTGGACAAGTTTGGGCTGATTTACTTTGTGGATGGCACCATGATCAGACGGATTGATCAGAATGGGATCATCTCAACTGTGTTGGGTTCCAATGACTTGACCTCTGCTCGGCCTCTCAGCTGTGACTCTGTTATGGACATTTCTCAGGTAAGACAGTGGTTTGGTTTTTACAGAATGCAAGCCTACTCGTTCACCCTTATCTGCATGTCTGTGTGCTTCCCCAGCAGGTCTGACACAGAGGTGAGGGCTTAAGGAGAGTTGCATTTCTACATAGTTTATGGTATAAAATTGACCATAAAAGAATTACCGTAGAAAGACAAAAGGAAACACTTGACTGCCCTAACTCATAGATTTCTGGGAGTGAGATTTTTAAACATGTCCTAGCCATAGAACTGACTTCTTTCAGAGTTCCCAGTCTGTGGGAAGGCACAGATTCTTGGGAAGGCAGGTTTTGTTATGCTCTTGTCTCACTCTATGCTGAGCTCCATTACAACATCTTAGCTAATCACAGTTTTTTTTATTTTCTTCCCCTCATCCTAATTTGGCCCAGCACAATTTTAGACCTGAATCAAATTAACGGAGGAAATACTGATTGGAGGATGTAGTGCCAAAATTAGCAACAGCAGGAAAACAAGAATCTTGAATTGCATCAAATTGCAAATTGGTTGCAGCTACCATCATGCTGAGCTTTTAAGTCCTACTGCTTCAAGGTGGAGAGAAAAAAGAAGAGAGAAAAAGAAATCTCACATTGATTATTGCTTTACTGCTGGATGGTGCAGAAGAGAAATCTGTTACAGCCCAGCACTCAGTTTTGTGTGGCACTGGCCAACTTGTCAAGTTGGGCCAGTTTAGGACAGTGTCCTTTGAAACCTTTGTGCCACTTGTTGTTTGCCTGATTGCAAGAATGTTGTCCTCTTCTATGAAAATACAGATCGTAGCTGGAGGGCTAAGTACTGTTATTCAACCACAATAGATGTCAATGGGGTTTCCTTTTTGTAACTACCTAGATAATTTCCATGCTCCCATATGGAATCTGTTCTTGTTTTTTCCCTCTAATTTGAAAAGATTATTCTTGCTTCCTTGCAACTGGCTCCCACTGTCGGTAATTTATGAACAAGCTGAAATTATGACTTTAAAAGTTGTTCTGCCTTCTATAGAGGCAAAATTTTGATGGTTAAAGGCCACCTTGTAATATGTTTCTCATCTTACAGGCATAGTTGCTTCTTTATGTGAATTTCAGGGTCAGTCAGCACAAGACCATTGTGTAATCAGGCTTTGAAAATTATTTACTTCCAGGTTATGTAGCTCCTATGTAAACCAATGTCATGTTCAGACGCTTCTGAGATGAACATATATCAGCTGAAGACTCTGGTTTTTTCCTTTCATAAAATGACAGGAACAATTTTTAGATTAACCTGTACTGGCATTGGCAGATTAACCACTCCTGTTCTAGAGAAACATACTGAATACAAGCTTAATTAAAAAATAAAATCCAGCTTGGGAAGCAGCTTTTCATCATTTACAACAGATAGAAGGGTCTTTCTGCCAGGTCCCTGAGGCTCCCTGGGACATGAAGACATGAAATATTTAGCTGCCACTGTTGACAAGGAATGGTTTTTAAGAAATTGAAAATTCCCTTGTCAGTTCAGAATAAACTCAGCTCTTGATGCTAACTGAAGACCGCAGAGCTTAAAGACCACTGGAAGGGATGGAGGCATGAATTATTAAAGAGAAAACCACAGGCTATAATGTTTTACTACAAGAAGGGTTAAAATAGGCCAGGAGCTGAGAAAAGGAAGGAGATTTTGCAAGCAGAGAACCAGAGTAGACAGAGCTCAGCAAACTGCTTAGCCATGAAAATAAGCCTCACACACCCAGGCGTTAGAAGACGCAATGAATTAATACCTTATATCTAATCCCTTTAAAAATGCTGAAAAGACATATAGAAGCATCAAAATATGGCTGTAGCAGAGATGTTTAACTACAGGCCTTAAAACTAGGAATTTCTTGTGTTCCTGTAGATCTTACCTGGTCTCTTCTTACTCAGTTTTAAATAAAATCACAGTGAAAGATGGTTCCCTGGACCTGAGTCTGCTGGCATTCATTCCTCCTCCTTCCAATAAGGTTACAAAATACTCCTCTAAACTTAGTCACATCAAACAAATGAGAAGAAGCAGCAACTGAGATGGATGGTGGGAAAAGAAGGTTTAAAACAAAGAAACTATCCTGGAACTGATAGGTTCCCATGAGCACAAGACTGATTTTTTTTTCTATATAAACCTGGAATAAAATAATCCAGAGAAATGCTCAACTTTCAGTCTTTACCAAAAAAATGTTCTGAATTCTCTTGGTAAACATTCCTTAGGTTTGGCAACTAAAAGAGAAGACTCACTTGAAAAAAATGTATTGCAGAAGCAGAGCTAGAAATGAAGTCATTCAGGTGCTCACTCACTTGTGGTGTTGCCAATCACTGTTTTAGTGGATTATCAGTGTAGAACTGGGATGTGTCACTCCTGAACCCATTTTTCCATTATGCTAAAACAAAATGTGAAAATCACCGTGAAGAGACAAGTATTCTACTCCATGAACTGAAATTGCCTGAATTTCCTGTGAATTGCTATTCTGCATTTTTGCAGCATAAAGCAGAAAACCATAGGTTATAACTTAGATATTCACACATGCTGGCACAGCTGCCAGTTTTGTGTCTATCCCTCCTTGTCATTTACCAAGAGGAGTTCAGCCACTTGTGTGATAAATCCTTTAGTAAAAGAATCACTGTTTTGTGTGTCTGATTTCATAGCACTTCACACAGCAAAATTTACAGTCCCAGGTCTCTGCTGTGAGGTACAGCTTCCATCAATTCAAAAAGCACAGGAGAGGGAAAGTCATAGAATAGTTTGCCTCCATCCATCATCCTCTTCCCACCAGTGTTTCAGTGCAGAGTGTGGGTGTCCCCATGGGACTGCTTCACATGACCAGGAGCTAAGCCCCCTCACTCAAGCAGGTTACATCCTCTGTGGCCACCTATCCAGTAACAATTAGTTGTGGGGGTTTTCACCCATTCCCCCTTTAATCCATGTTGATTCTATCGTCATTGCGATTGATTTCTAGCAATCATGCAGTAGAAAAATGTCTTGCTATAAAAATTCCCTTGTGTTTTTTTACCGTGAAGGTTCGTCTAGAATGGCCCACGGACCTGGCAGTGAATCCCATGGATAATTCGCTCTACGTCCTCGACAACAACGTCGTGCTGCAGATCTCCGAGAACCACCAAGTGCGCATCGTGGCGGGGAGGCCCATGCACTGCCAGGTGCCAGGCATGGATCACTTTCTCCTCAGCAAGGTGGCAATCCACGCCACGCTGGAGTCTGCCACCGCCCTGGCCGTGTCCCATAACGGGGTCCTGTACATCGCTGAGACCGACGAGAAGAAGATCAACCGCATCAGGCAGGTCACCACCAACGGGGAGATCTCCCTGGTCGCCGGCGCCCCGAGCAGCTGCGACTGCAAGAACGATGCCAACTGCGACTGCTTCTCAGGGGACGACGGCTACGCCAAGGACGCCAAGCTCAACGCGCCGTCCTCCCTGGCCGTGTGTGCAGACGGGGAGCTGTATGTCGCCGACCTGGGCAATATCCGGATCCGCTTCATTCGGAAAAACAAACCGTTCCTCAACACACAAAATCTGTATGAGCTCTCCTCGCCCATAGACCAGGAACTCTACTTGTTTGACACCAGTGGGAAGCACCTTTACACTCAGAGCCTTACCACTGGAGATTTTCTTTACAATTTTACTTATTCTGGAGATGGAGATATAACCCTGATCACTGACAATAATGGCAACTTAGTCAATATCCGAAGAGATTCCACAGGGATGCCCCTCTGGCTGGTGGTGCCTGATGGCCAAGTCTACTGGGTGACAATTGGTACCAACAGTGCACTCAAGAGTGTAACAACACAGGGGCATGAAGTAGCCATGATGACTTACCACGGCAACTCTGGTCTCCTTGCCACTAAAAGCAATGAAAATGGTTGGACAACATTTTATGAGTAAGTATTTTATAAGTATTGGGGCTGCTGATTTCATTCTGTGTTCTCTGAACTGTGCAAGGTTGGTAGAATTTAATTCCCTGATCAGAATTATTGTCCAAATAAAATGGGCAGAACAGAGAGTATTAGATTTCACTCAAACACTAGATACTGGCAGTAAGTGCATTAGAGCTTGAATAAGCTCCCTCTACCAAGTCAAGAGTCAGACAGAATTTCTGCTGAGTTTTTCTAAGTAATTTGGACACCTGGTTCTCCTTAACTGTAGTCAGGACTGGAGATTTAGGTTTCATGTCAGAGAATTTTTCTTGGCTTTGAAAGCCTTGGAAGTATGAAAGTTCCATCAGAGCCTCTTTTTTCACAGCTTTTCACCTACTTCCTATGCTGCAGTGTCTTTTTTTGTGCCTGTTTGAAATGTCTGATGTAGAATGACAATTGGCAATGACTAATGAGAGCTTGCTCTGGAAACAATTCTGTAATTAATGGACTGCTCAATTCCTACTGTTGCAATTTGCCTCACCAAGCTTTAAAAGTAGTCTTGGAACTGTTCAAGACTATCCCCAAAGAGTTTTTAAGCAGAGAGAAGACAGGATGCATTGAAAAACCCGGAGATGGCCGTAACTTGAATATTTGTCCTTCTTTTCCTGTACTACTGTTAGCAATTCCCTGCTTATAAATATTGTGAAGACAACACATTTCTGATATAGAAAAGGATGAAGATAGATAACTGAGCAAAGAGCACCTAGAAGGATTCATCCTGCTGTTGAGAGCCCTTTCCCCTCCCTCTTCCTTAGTTTAATTTTTATTTACAAGTGCAACCTCTTTGAAATGCTCCTTTAAGTGCATGATTTCCCATGTGCTTTGAATGGTTACATGGAAGTGTTCAGCTGCCATAATAATAGACCCACTGTAAGAATCCAATTTGGACAGTATAGACAGTTCCCAAGATGATAAACAAAAAAGTTGTTTAAAGAAAAAGGATTCAGGGAAGGAAAACTGGCTAAACCCACATACCTGTGTGTTGATATGTGATTGCTTTGGTTCTCTCCTTTCCAGGCCCAGTTTCAAATTTCTTAGCTTATTACTTACTTCTCCTGCTCTTGCCTCAAAAACAACTGATGGAAACTCAGTGATGAATCTTTTGAAATGTTATTAGCATTTCATCAATGTTCTGCTTGCAATTACTGTAGCAATATTCCTCAGTGAATCCAAGTTAATACTCTCCATCTCTTATATTGAATTTACTTGAGGAAGGCCTTAGGGAGGAAAAAGAGGGTGTTTTTCTCCACAGAAGTGAAAGCCAGCTATATTGTCAGGACTGTTGTGCTAAATCAAGGAGATAATTTCTTTTTGCAAAGAACCCAATAGTTCCTGTTGCTTGAGAACAGATGCGGCCACAGACAGTGAAGCAAACTAAACATTACAGCTAATAATGGTCAGATTTATACCTCAAACATAATCTTTTATTTTAAAGTGCAACTGAAAATATAAAGGAGATAAAATGAGACGGAAGCTCAAAATCAACTTGCTCTGTGGATATATTTATAACAGTGTTCCATTATTTCTTGCTGTCCAAGAAAATAGAGCATTTGTGAAAGTCATCATTCTGGTTCTTTTATCCACTTCAGAACAGTCATAAGAAAGCTTTTTAGAGCTAAATGGAAGACAATATTCTCCAGTGGCTGGACTGTGGAAATCTTGACTAGAGCAAGCCAGCACTGTGCGCTAGCACAGCATGACGGAATACAGAATTGTGACTGTGGCCTCAGAGATACCTCATCCAAACCTGTGATCACTTATCTCTATTTAACTGTTCCTGACAGTTTCTGATGCAACTGTATAAAACTACAGGGTAAAAGTCTATCTCTGAATTAGTTACTTCAGCCTCCCTTTACAGGCAGATGGAGAGAAACAGGCCTGTTCAAGGTGAGTTTCTTATGAGTTGTGTCAGGTATTTCCTTTAGGATGAGAAGAGCTGTATTCTGAAAGTTTATCTCTGCAAAGGTAGTAGAGAATGATGAGTTCAGATACAGACGTTTACATTGCAGGTGTGTACAGTTTCATCATATGGATCCTATCAGTTATCTGAGTTACTTATAAATATTGTTAGCGATAACAGTGTATTTACCTATATTATTGTTACTGTTAGAAAGCTCTTTTGATATGCTCAGCCTAAATCTTCCATGCTTGAATTGGATACTGTTCTTTTTCATCCTATCCCATCCCATCCCATCCTATCCTCTCCTATCCTATCCTATCCTATCCTAGCCTATCCTATCCTATCCTATCCTAGCCTATCCTATCCTATCCTATCCTCTCCTCTCCTCTCCTATCCTATCCTATCCGATCCTCTCCTATCCTGTGCTATCCTATCCTATCCTATCCTAGCCTATCCTATCCTATCCTATCCTCTCCTCTCCTCTCCTATCCTATCCTATCCGATCCTCTCCTATCCTGTGCTATCCTATCCTATCCTATCCTAGCCTATCCTATCCCATCCTATCCTATCCTAATCATCTACTAGGGACGTGGAAGGCAAGTCAATGAATTACAGGGATTGATTCTGTCCAGGTTTTGCATGTGTAACCAGGGAAGAATATAAAATCAGACTGATAAAATTAGAATAGGAAATGAGGGTCAAATATTTCAATTGCTCGGTAAAGTAGGTTTCATTTAAACAAAATATATTCTTGTACAATTTGATGCCAGGGTACACATGTAAGTGGGCTGAGCCTTGACTCTTGGAGCTGTAGCAAGGCATCAAGTCTTCAGTGTGATCCTGACATGATTCCATGGCAAATCTGTCTAACTTGTTACTTGGATGGACAAACTAAGTGAATATATTTACTCATCATACTCTACTTGTCGTGGTTAGTAGGAAGCTGATTTTTTCCCTGTGCAGCACTGATGTGACTGTCAGCTCCAATGCCATTTATGAAGAACAGTGGAAATTGAAGGCTGGGCAGAAAAACTTTACAAAAATGCATTCATGGGGTGAACAAGAAAGGCTTGATCTATTTATCTGAACATGAATGAGACTGGGAAGTGTCCAGATCACAACATGTCAGCCAAAGCTCTCACCTAGAGAGGGACTCTCAGTCTAGCAGGGAAAGGCTTGAGAAAGGTATGAGGCTGGAAAGCAAAGCTAGAGAAATTCAAGTTGACACGAAGGTGTGATTTTGTAAGGCTGAGATGACCTAACTGGTAGAGTGACCAACTGAAAGCACTATATTCTCAATTTCTTGGTATCTTAGATCAGGACTCTGATGGCTTTCTTAAAATATAATCTCACCAGACAGGATTTACATGACTCAAACACAAACTGCAGGGATGAGTGCAGGCATGGCAGAATGAAGTCTAAATTCCTTGTTATCAAAGAAGCTGAAGAAGATGGTGTAAACCAAATAAAATCATTCACTACCTTCATATTATTGGTTTCTCTATCAGAATATCAGAGAAGGTGCTCTAAAGTGATTTAAAGAATTCCTGTGGACATGAGTGCCTGGAAGGTGCTCTGAAGTAGTTTTCAGTCCTGACTGAAAGGAAGGGTGAAATTCGTATTTCTGTGTAACTCATAGCCAAAGAAATAAAGGCATCAAATCTGACTCTGAGGAAAAGTTTCATGTTTCTCACAGCACACAATAGTTGTTTGTGGGCCAGGGCAAGCTGGACACTGCTGCCTAAAATGTTAAGAGTAAAGTAATCCAGCTGGCAGGTTCACCTTGCACCAGTGGGCCCACGAAGAACATCCTCAAAAGATTTACCTTCACCTGACTGTCTACAAAGGACCATAAATCAGAAAGGCAACATGACAGAGCAGTGGTGTTGTGAGAGTGGCATCACTACATGTGTTCATCATGGAATCACAGTATCATTGTATGGCTTGGGTTGGAAGGGAGTTTAAAGAACATCTAGTTCCAGCCAACATAGCCAGCATCTCTGGTTCTCCTCCAGGGGCTGTTCTTACCAGGGCATTTCTTAGCCTTTACCATAGGGCTGCAAAGAGCTCTGACGTGGGCACATTGGTGTGACCCTGGAAAGGAGGGAAGGAGGCAGGATACACTGATGCAGAACTGGAGGTCTGTCTCTAGGGCACACCAGAGAATCCAGGTCCTCCAAGGCTTCATGCTGGACCGGCACATTGTCCCCTCGTTTCTGTGGGGAAAGAGAGCGGTGCTGGCTTCAGGCAGCGGCAGCCTCGCTCACAGCACTTACAGCTCTTCCTTTCCCACATCCTACACCCAAGCCTGCTCTAACAATCCTGTTTTATCAGGTTTAGCTCTGAGTAAGACACAGTGTATAATGGTGTGCAGTTTCCCTTTTTGTTTGAGAGTGAAACTTAGCTCCCTACAGTAATTAGCCTGTCCCCGAAGACCTGTCTGTGACTACTTTGAGGGTTTTAGCATTACACAGACCTTTCCTGCCCCTGCAGTGGGCTTGACATTAGCTGTCAGTTAATGCAGTGCAGCTCAGCTTGTCCAGTAACTGGATTAAAGACTTTTCTTCCCATTGAACTGGTGACAGTGACAGCGATAATCAGCAGCAAAGGAAGTTGATCTGGAAACTCAGCCAGGGAAATGACTTCTTGTTCAAATCCTCCAGTCAAAGACAAAGGATGCTGTGTGACTACTTACTGCTTTGTTGTTGCTGCTTTTCAACTTGACCTGAAAAAAATTGCTACCAGCCTTTACAAAGTTTCTTAGCAGTTGCTGTTTGTCTGCCTCAGAATCCGGAAATTCTTATTAATGGATTTGTTTAAATCAAGAATACAGCAATTATCTTGATTAGTTCACGGAGATGTTATCACTGTACATTAATTCAATTTCCCTCTGAGCCAAAGTCAAACCTTCTATGCATTATTTAGCCCAGATGAGGCTCCCTTACTTAGGTCCTTTGTGTGTCCAATTAGTTTTGAAGGTCACCTCCTCCCATACAGACTCAAACACTTACACATTGCTCCAGCCAAACCCAGAAATTCAAAACCTTTTCACAGACTCCCCAAGAAGTGGCTCACAGCTGCCTGGAGGGCAAAGGGTCTCATGGAGCCAGATCTTCAGATGACTGGTAATGGGAGCTCTGACCCATAGCACTGGAGGCTGTTTTACAGAGAACCAAACTCTGCCAAACCTCACACACTGTAATGGATGGGAGGTAGGAGCCAGCTGGACTGAGCATGCAGGAGGACCTTGAATGGCTTCCCAGTGACCTCCAGGGCTCAGCAGAGGTCCCACCCCAGCACCAGCAGCTTTTGGTGCCAAAGCCATGCCCTGATCTGTGTGACTGTGATTTATCGGGTCATACACAGAGTTTTACAGATTTGATTTAGTGTAGTTCAAGTGAGGGTCTTGTTCTACTTCTGCAGCAGACTGGAGTATGAGAAACACCTTTGGCTTTTGTCCTCCCTCCTCTTCTAGCAAGATTTCTTGGTTCCACTTGTTCCACAATTTCTACATGATAAAATGATGAGATTCTCGTTATTGTTCCTCTGGCAAAGTTGCAGTGAAACTCCAGTAAGTGCCATGATAAAATAGCAGTACTCCAGTACCCTCACTAAGTTGTGAGGTCACATTTTAAGCCACTGCCCTGCTTAAATGAATGCCTGATAGCAAAATTTAGTTGAGAACCAAGGGAATTATGAGTATCATAAAAGCTAGAAAGAGATCTTCCTCTTCTTTTTTGGGCAGTCAGAAAATTCAGCAGACTGTGACCACAACCTGGCCTTTGGTCATTAGGGAGAGAACTTCCTTCATGCATTTTTGAGTATTATCGGTTTGTCTGTTATAGATTTATTTTTAATGTTGTGTTTAATGTTGTTTGAAAAATTGGGATGAGGCGAGCTTGTTAAGAGGCACTGAGTGCACGTTGGTATAATCACATGCAAAATATAGTTTGCAAGGTCCATTTAGACACTTGGCACTAAATGCAATATTATTATAGTGAATTTTTTTCTGATCTATTTGACTTGTGTTTTAAAAGGCTGATGAAATGTGAAGAAGCTAAAATGAGGAAATGCAGAAACTCAGGCAAGAAATTGATTTCTGAATAGATGGTACTTAAGATGCTCTTTAATTCCCAAGGTCCAGGTCTCTACACAATGGTAATGTGATAAATGAAAGCTCTGAATGTTTACAAGCCAACAATTAGACCTCATAAGCACCAAATACCATTTTAATTCTGTGCATTGAACCTTAGCTAAATACGTTTCCAATTGGGAATGGATGGCAACAGCTTCCTTTGCTGGCCTAATAATTGCCACTGTAATTGTAAGTGCTGAGGCTTTGCAGCAGGTTTGAATGGGAGGCAGCAGCTGTGTTAGCAGGTGATGGATTCATTGCTCCAAGTGGCTGCTGTGTGCACTCCCATGCTCCAGTATTTCTTTAATTCTGGGGCTTTCAGAGCATTTGGACAACACAGAAGTCTTAAGCTGTGATGAAAACTGGCCCAGCCCTAAATCCCGATGCTGTGGAAACAGGCTCGGCGGCTTAGCTGCAAAATGAGGTGACTAGGAGAGATTTATGTTCCTGCAAATACCAGGGCACACCTGCAGCTACATAAGAGCCAGTGGTTTGGCCTCCCTCCCCAGCTGAGGTGTGCCTTGTAAGGGCCTTTATGGGGCTGAAAGCAGCGGTGGAAGGGACCGGCACATTCAACTGCTAAAGCATTTTATCTCTTTGGGATGTGCAAGTCTTCACACCCCTGGGAGACTGTGGGTATGTGATAGATGATATCAGGTATGTGTTGTGTGAGCTAAATCGGCGGAAAAGGGGGAAATGCTCCAGTTCTAGTAAAAACAGAAAAGAGAAAAAGAACTGCTTGCCAAGAAGAAAACGCTGTGTGTGTTCATGCTAATGGGCTTCCCACACCTCCGTTTGCATTGCCACCACAGTGCTAAAAGGAGCTTTGGTCTGGACCTGAGCATTTTACACTTCATCTGTCACCAGTTAAAAATAATAATAAAAATGGGAACGGTCTAATTGTCCTAGCTTCTCGTTTTTCTGCCTTTGTAAGGCAGGACCTCCTTGCAGCTGCAAATCAGTGAGCTGTCTTCCCCAAAGCCAGTCCTTGGCAGGTCCCTGTCTGGCTGCTGGGCAGAGAGAGATGCAGCAGCTCCTGCACATGCAGAAAACACAGATGGTCCTGGTTCCTTCTGAAGGAGGTTAATGGGGTGACTAAGAATGTGCCAAAAGTCTAATGTACTTCTGCAGACATCTTAAACCAGTTCTAGCAGATCATTCCAGACGGTTCTGGCCCAAAAGGAGCCTTGCTTCTCAGCATCCAAAGTCCCAGATGGAAGTCCGTGCTCTTGATGAAGTACTGTGAGTTTTGTACAGCTGTGAAAATGTAACAGTGTAAATTAAGTGTATTGTACTCAGTCATTTTGACTTTACGAGAAAAATATGTGCACAGAGGTCTAGGCGCCATCACACTCGTTCATTCTTTTTTTTCTTGCCATTTTAACCTAATTTGCACAAGCAGAGGTTACTGGCAGATTTCTCCAGTTGCATATTTGCAAATATTATTTATTTGCCCAACAGAGGTGGAGAACCATTTGTGAGGGCGCTAGAAGCTTGAGGTCCAGGAATATTATAAAATATTATTCAAAAGGCACTACATAAATACTATATAAAATAATATTTATTTTGCACGACATAATATAATATTAAAAGGTACTACATGCCTTTTAAGAAGAGCATGCTGCATTCAGACAGGGGGAAATGGCTTTAAACTGAATGAGGGTAGGTTTTAGAGTAGATGATAGGAAGAAATTCTTCACTGTGAGCATGGTGAGGCACTGGCACAGGTTGCCCAGAGGAGATTTGGCTGCCCCATTGCTGGAAGTGTTCAAGGCCAGGTTGGATGGGGCTTGGAGCAGTGTGCTCTGGTGGAAGGTGTCCTGGCCCATGGTGAGGTGGGTGAAACACGATGATCTGTAAGATCCCTTTCACCCCAAACCAATTTGTATTTCTGTGATTCGATGAATGTAAGGAGTTGGCTGTCTGCTGGGGGCTGTAAAACCGGGTATCCACAGGGTTTTGAGGCTTTCTTTGGAGCACCTAAGTAGGACTTGCATGCAGTAAAGGTTTTATGCTGAGTCTCCACATTTTTCTGAGTGCCATTCAATTAGGATAAAAAGCTGTGACTTACAAGACATTGACTCAGCACTTATCACTTGAACAAGCTCTCTGCTCCATCCTGGCTTTTGCACTCCCTATTTCCCTAACCTGCAGACCTGCTTCCTTTTATACTCCTGTTATACCAAACTCACCCGTTAGATTTCAGTGCAACACATCTAGATTTGTGACAGTATTTTTAGGAGGCAAATCAGGCTTACTTTTAGGAGCAGCTTACTTTTAAAATCTAAATGAAGCAATAGAAATAAATCACTCACGCTTACTAATCCACCAAGTCAGAGGTGCCAAAATCAGATTCATCTTACCGAAATTTCAAAACATTTGAAATCTTGGTTCTACCCTTACCAGTTCAGACTGGTTTATATATATATAGGACTATTGATTTTGTGGTAGAAGGAATTTGGGGTGTTACACAGCACACCTTCAGTGATAACAATGTTTTCTCTGCTCAGGAGAGAAATTAAATCATATCCCTTGTGTCTTGTCTGAGCTGATGGGGTAAAGAGGCTGCCTGTGATGTTTTCTGTTTAAGATTCACATGCTGGTTTAGGAGGAGATGTGCAGGTGACTGGAGACAGTACAAGCAAAATACGTTTGTCTCAGTGCAAACAGGGCAGCCACAAATCTGGAGTAAATTGTTTGGTGCTGGGAGCACTTTAGTTCTGGCTCTTGCATAGAGATGCAGCTCAGATCCAGGCTGTGTGCTGCTAGCTGCTTGGAAAAGCTTTAACTGTTCTCTGCCAAACTCCTGCAATGCTGTTCTGTTTTCAACCATTTCTTGTTTTATTGGGTTTTTTTTTTCTTCTTTCTTTTCCATTTTACAAGTGGCTGATTGATTGGCAGGATATTGGAGGGAAAGGGCAAGGCTTGGGTAATCCATGACTTGATAGGCTGATTGTGGAGGGCAAGTGCTTTCTGTCTTACTACCTCCCCTTCTGCTCAGTGGGCAAGAAAAGCCTCACATGATGCTGTCTCCAAACCTGAGGGCTGAGGAGATCTGCAATGAAGTCACCCACTTAGTCACTGTAACCTAAATACTAAACTTGGGCAAAAATCATCTTTCCAAACAGCCCTTCCTGACCTTAAATTACTGCCACCATATTTCAAAAGTGAAGTACCAGCACTGCGTTCGAATCTGGAAAAATGAGAGTGGAAGAGGAGATAATTTTTTTTCTGTATAGTGCAGAGCCAGTCCAGTGACTGCTCATGGGTCTCTCATCAGTTGCAGTTCAAGAGTACTTTGTGTTTGCCTTGCCTTGGCCTTGCCCTTGCCTTGCCTTGTCCTCCCTCCCCTCCCCCCACAACCCCGTTGTCTTCCGCTTCCCCTTTTATCCTTGGGTTTTTGTTTGGTTTCTGGGTTTTGTTTTTAGAGGGGGTGTATTTTCTTATTCCCCAGCTGAGAGTAGTCCCAAAGAAAAGCATCAAGAGGTCCTCAACCATCTGCTCCCTCCAAGGTCTGATCATCTGTATCCAGATCCCCTCTAAGACATTTCTCTAACTTATTCTTAAAAGAGTTGGGCAGTGGGGTTTCCAGTGCTCCATCTGTTCCTCTGCTTGGAGCAACCATAGGCCTTGAAAATGTTCTGCAGCTTCTAACCTGAATTTTCACTGTTTCTGTCACATCCTCTGTAGACATGATAAGCAATTTATTATAATCCTCTTCAGAACACCTGTTGTTATGGTGGCAGCTTCCCACTTCCTTGTTTCCACTTTTGTGAATGAACTCTTTTATTTTGGCTTTGTCTCTTAAATCAGGTTTTCTAAGGTTGTTATCCTTAATGTATCATTTACCTTTACTTTCTCGTTCTGAGGAACGGTACCCTTCACTGGACACTGCATTCCTTCAAAGACTCACCACTGGGTGCCACAGGAGAACAAGACCTCTCTGCTCGCCCACCATTTACTTTGCATCCCCAAGTGATACATTTTCATTATATGATCCACTTAGTTTCATATAAATCATTCTTAAAAGAGTTGTGGGCAGGACTTGAAAAAAGTCAAACACTCATCCCTAATTGATTTCCTGGAATTTTTCCGTTTCTCCCTAACTATTTAAATATCCCTTCCCTGAATGTGCATCTCATCAGAAGGTCCAACAGCCCTCCAGAGATTATCTAGCAGAGCTCCCTATTGCTCTCCATTTCAACTACAAAACCACATTGCAAAGGTCCCTTGCCAGCCTTCTGGATCTGTGAACCTTTTTGTAAGGCCACAGATGGGAGGCATAATGGTGTGTTTGCTCTCTTAACTCAGGAGGGCTCTAGACACAAGTGTCTGTTTCTCTTTTCATCAAAAATAACTCCCCCAGCTTGTAAACTGCTGTGGGGCCTGTGTGTATGGAGCTTATTTTACCTGGGCCCTGGTACATAGGTGTTCACATCACAGAAACCTTCCCAGATGGTGCTTATGTTGATTCCTCATTGGAAAAGCCAAGGACACAGTAGGGGTGAAAACTCTTCTGCTTTTTTACACTTTTAAATCAGTCCTTCCATATGGTCCTAGGAACAGTAAAAGGCAGACACAGGGGTTCAGCTGTGCTCAGGACTCTACACCATGTTCACAAAGGACAGTTCTCTACCTGATGTGGCCAATCTGGTCCTTGCTGCTACCTTGATACTTAGCTTTTTTAAATTAGATGGGGAAAAAAATTAAAATAAATTGCTAAGCTCAGGACACCACCAGACAAATCAGTTGGTGGCCTTCAGAAATTCTTAGTTCTTCTATACAGGATGCACAGGCCAGTGCTTTTCTGTAAGTCACAGCATAGTAGATGGGAAATAAAGTTACTCTTGTAAACAAGCATAGTGCAGGTGAGGAGTGTTGGGAAAATATTGGTAAAATATAAGCTAATACTTATTTAGTAATTTTCTATTCTTTGCTTCATTTTCTTCATCTAAAAGCTGTGATTTTCATCTCATGAGGCCAAAAAAAATCAAGACTGTCTGAAAGAGTGATAGTGCATTTTTCTCTGTGAAAAATCTGGATGATGACTTGAAGAATTGGTCTCTGTTTTATAGGATGATTCATCCTCTGTTGCTGCTGTTGACTTCATTACGTTCTCTCTTTCAGATACGACAGCTTTGGCCGCCTGACCAACGTGACCTTCCCTACTGGCCAAGTGAGCAGCTTCCGCAGCGATACCGACAGCTCCGTGCACGTCCAGGTGGAAACCTCCAGCAAGGATGATGTTACAATAACAACCAATTTGTCAGCATCAGGGGCCTTCTACACCCTGCTCCAAGGTGAGTTGGGCCACCATCCCTCCTGACCAAGCTGCACACAAAGGATTATCCATCAGGAAACAGGCATCGTCTTGATAATCCCGGCACCAAAAACCACCTGCGCTCTCAGTGCCCCAGAGCTCCCCACATGCTGGTACAGACACACACTCACACCTACTTAGCCTCATTCCCTAGCACAGTGGATGCTCTGCAGCTGTTTTTCTGCTCCATTCCCAGCCAGTCCCCTTGCCGTGCAGGCTCGTGCAGTACAGTCCTCCATCATCATTACCATTATTGTTGTAACTAAAAGGGTTACATAAATCAAGCCACACTTCCAGCCAACCCCTTTGCTTCAGTCTCTGAATGGCTTCTGACTTAGCAGTTGCTCTCCTCCTGGAACAGGCTTCCAGCTGGTTGCTGGAGATCTGATTCTTTGTTCACTGATGTCTCAAACATTCACAAGGCAGCATCCAGAAAAATGACCATCCCAAAAGGTCTGTATTTGAGCTAAGAGGTGGTGTGGAGAGGCACAAAGGAGAAGTGGACAGGTAGGGTAGGACAGTGGGACCAGTTGGTGGCTGTAGGAGATGAGCACAGTTGTGCCTGTGGTAGGAAGGTGGGAAGCAGAAGACTGATTAGGTGGAGGAAGAGGAAATGAAGTGGGAAACTAAAGAGGAATAAATAGCAGGGGAGCACTGTGCTGACATGCTGGTACTGGCAGAACCTGTACTGCACAAACAGTGCCAGCCAGATCTCCGGGTTCTGAAAGCTGAAGCCTCCTTAGGATCAGGATGGGCTATCACACCTGTTCCCTGGAGCTTGGGGAAAGGGAAGGAACTTTCAGACTCTGCTTTCTTTACTCCCTAGATCTCATTCACTCTGTCTGTGGCTGATTACAATGGGGTGTGAAACATCTTTTCTCCTTGTGAGGAGCAAACTGCTCCAAGTGGGGCAAGCATGTTCCAGAGTGACATTCATTCCCACATCTCTGGGATACAACTTCCTTCCCCCTCCCTGTAACAACATCAGCCTTTCCTAGAAGAAAATGCCTACTATGCCTGAAACACTGCTTTTAGCCTTCTAGAGAGGGCAGCTGAGAGGGTTCCAGCCCCCTCAAGCTGTCCCCATATTCCTGTAAGGAAACACCATGGCTTTCTTAATATTTACTTGAGCCTGTAAGACAGATGCAACCTACCCCACCCCATCTCACTCACTCACATTAAGATGTGTGGCAACTGCACAGACATGAGGTTGGCTTCACCTCAAGAGCCTAATTAAGCAATAGAGCCCCCTGTTGGGAGCCCTTTAGTGACAAAATTGACTGGTGTGTTTTATACACTCAGTGCTGAAGGCACAGTTACATAATGGTGCCACAGTCAATTCTGTCATTGTCCTCCCCTCCGGCACAGGGACATTCTGGCCATTAGAACATGCAGAATTACAAACAGCTTAACTATCTTCAGAAGTATGAAATTATGAAACTGTTTGCATCTGAAGAAACTCACTTAAAACAGAGATCTGGATAATATTGCAGAAGAGGTGGCTTGGTGAACTGAATTCCTGGTGAACCTTTCAGGAAACCTGGGTCCCACAGTGAACAGGTGAGATCTGAGAAGGCGTTTTCAGAAGATTGCAATTCCTGTAGGATGGATTAAGGAGCTTCAACAGGCACATCAACACTCCAGTGGGATTTTGTCTTCTGGACTAGTGACAAAGTGAGCATTTGTTCAATGCCAAAGTAGGGCAGTAGTGCCCTAAAGCCAAAGCAGCCTAAAATACAGCATCCAACAGCCCATGGATTTCATGTAGCCCTTGAGAAATGCCTTCCAGAGCCAGGGAAGAGTCTTCTCTTGGGAAAATATTGAAAGTAGAGCATTTACATTCCCCACATTGTACCACAGCACTGGTGACAATAACTCTTCTTTGGTGCTTATGTAACACAAAGAGAACATCATGTGTCTGATTAATTTCATGTAAACCTTCAAGGCTTCCTCTGCTTCCTGGTGAAGGAAAAAAGAGGGAGGAATATATTCACTATTCAGGGATATTTCAACAATTTGATTTAAAGCACATCTAATACTTCAGCATCAAACTAAGCTTTTAAGAAAGGTGTGGCAGCCAGCTGGCTGGCCCTTTCCTCCATTTGCAGACTCCAAGCGTGGAGGGGGTTTGATCTGGCTGGAGTCTGTGTCAAAGACCATCAACTTACAGTACTCAGTGGTAGAGCTAAAATACTTGGATCTGTATTGTGGATCACTGCTGTATGTTTTCGGCAAAATCCTGTGCCCCAGCGGTTTTGCTATCACTGCTGTGTAAAGTGGAGCGGTGGTTCTGCTGAGGTGGTTCTGTCTGTGGCAGAACTCCAGCTGGCTACCACAGGAGCAGGATGAGACCCACATAAATTGGACATAAAAACTGGTGCCACATCTCCCTCCCTAACTGTACCAAACTGTGCTCTTGGCTGATCTATTTCTTGGGGACAAGAAATGGTAATTTCACTGTGATCGTGTTTCTTGCTGAGCTATGGCAGAGCAACTAGTGAACAAAACCCAGCTTGCCTCAGAAAGGAAAAACACTTAATGGGAATTTTCAATGGGTGTTTTTATTCACAATTAAGAGTTTAGGGCAGCCTGGGAGACAGAAATGGTAATATTTTCCAGCTTTTGAGGAGCTTCAGATAAGGCAGTGTTTGTATAATATGTTTTTAAGCCATTCTGCACTAAGTCCCATGCCTTCTTACTCTTCATGAGCTGCTCTCTGCAGAGATAAATGCCAGCTGGAGATTCAAAGGATGGGCTTTCAGCCTGCCTGATTCTTGAAGGATGTAGAAGAGAGATTGCTATTCTGTTCAACTCCTCCTGAATTCCCAAATACTGGCCTCAAAATCTGATCTTTCAAGAGCTAGTGGAGACCAGATGTATAGAGACATATGGAAGCTTAATGCCTCTGCTTTCTCTCCAAACATGAGAACTTCAGTTGCCTCCTGAAAGCTTTCTCAAGGGAAAGGATTTGGCTGTTGTTTGGGGAACTGGTTAGCATTAACTTGCTGTGCAATTTCCTGTCGCTTTTGAGACAGTGAATGAGCTGAGGAAAGTAGGTGGCCCCACTTTCTCATATACTGTTGTGAAATTAAGATCTTTAGGATATAAAAGCATGGAATGTTTTCAGTAAGACTGATTTAAAACAAATATCTCACCACACAGTGTTTTAGCCTAGAGGAAGAGGTTTGAACCTGCATCCTTTGGTAAGGTATTACACAGTTTTTTCACTTTTTTAACCTGTGCAAGACTTTCTGAAAGAATATGAGGTGCTGAACCTCATCAGAAGGAAAAAGCAATTGTCCCTGATTACTTTCCCTGTTGAAACTGGTGTTTTGCTCCTGTTGAGTGCGACAGGTGAGTAACAGAGTGCATTTGGTTACAACCATCCAAAATGCTGATACAGCCTAGGTGAGGGAGCGAATGAAGAGCTGGAGCTGTATCATCAAAGATGAGCAAAGAACTCTTTTCTGCCTTCAGACCAAGTCCGAAACAGCTACTACATCGGTGCTGATGGCTCCCTCAGACTGATGCTCGCCAATGGCATGGAGGTGGCCCTGCAGACCGAGCCGCATCTGCTGGCTGGCACCGTCAACCCCACGGTGGGGAAGAGGAATGTCACCCTGCCCATCGACAATGGCCTCAACCTCGTGGAGTGGAGGCAGAGGAAGGAGCAAGCGAGAGGGCAGGTCACTGTCTTTGGACGTCGGCTGAGGGTAAGTGAGAACCACGAGCACTTTTGGCCTCCGCTTCCCATCTCATCAGTCCCCAGGTCACGGCAGAAAGGCGTGGGTATGATTTGTATTGTCTGCGATAGGGATGGAGCTGCAGGACACAGAATTGGCTGTTCACCCTCAGTGACATAACATTTATGACTGGAGTATAACATTATCTCTCCTTACCTGCTGATGTTCCCTTAGCCATCAAAGGTGGTACTGCTGATCTCCCTACCAGTCCTCTGCATCACTGGGAGTGCGTGACCTCCCATCAGACACTACAGGTTTAACCATCGTCTCAGGCTGTTTAAACAAACCAGGGACAGTCATAGCTATGAAATACCACACCAGTCAGTGTGTTAGTGCAGGTATTTTCTACCTGTGCTGCTGGCAATGATAGAGCAGAGCACTGAAAGCCTTCTAAGCATATCAGGACAGGCTGAGAAAGCTGGGGTTGTTTAGCATGAAAAAAAGAAGGCTCCAGGGAGACCTTAAAGCACCTTCCTTACCTAAAAGGGCTCCAAGAGAGCTGGAGAGGGACTTAGGACAAGGGCATAGAGTTATAGGGCAAGGGGAAGGAATTAAAACTGAAAAAGAGAGGGTTTGGAGTAGATATTAGGAAGAAATTCTTTACTGTGAGGGTGGTGAGACACTGGCACAGGCTGCCCAGGGATGATGTGGCTGCCCCATCCCTGGAAGTGTTCAAGGCCAGGTTGGATGTGGCTCTGAGCAATCTGGTCTAGTGGAAGGTGTCCCTGCCCATGGCAGAGGGGTTGGAACTAGAAGATCTTTAAGGCTGCCTCCTACCCAAGCCATTCAATGATTCTGTGAATACTGTTCATTGGGAAACCTCAGAAAAAACTCTGGGTTCCTGAAATTGCTAGTCTGTTGAACCTCTTGAAGAACTGGGCTTGCAAAGCTTTGCACCACAATTGCTATTGTTCCCTGAAGTGTTACAAGCAGCTCCAGCCTGACAGTACTCTCCCTCCAGGGGTGCCCAGACCTTTCTGTGCTTGAGACTGATGTGTTTTGAAAACGCCGTTCCGCACAATGCACCTCATACTTGTCAGAGCTGTTTAAAGATCTTGCCCAATAAGCTGTAATTCATCTGCTAACTGCTGGCAAAGCTGGGAACTTGTAATAGCAAGTCCTGTGCACTCACCCTGTACCTTGCTAGTCTCAGAGTCACAGGCTGATGAACGATTCCTGGGAAGCTGCTCAGCACCTGGCAAATTCAGACCCTCTGAGAAAAATGCTTAGTGCTGTGTAATGCCACCACAGCAGAAGGACTGAAGCTATTTATTCACACTTAAGCTTGGCAGTAAATATCAATGCTCTGGTTTCAAGATATGTGTTTCCCAGTCCTTGCTCTTCACCTCTCCCTATTCCCTGCTGCATGACCCCTGCCACTTTGGTGTGATTTCTCCCATCTCTCCTTGCTCGCACTTGTCAAGTATTTCTCTTCAATCTCTCCAGCCCAACCTCTGTTCTTTTCCCCATGGGTCGATAGCCTCACATTTTGTTACCAGGAGAGAAAATGCAAACAGTAATGAAAGCTGAAGCTGCTCTTTCAGTGTGAACTGCTGTGTATCTGCAGATCAGTTGTCATCACCCTTTTTTGTTGGGTTTGTCTTGAGGCATTTATTTCATTTTATTTTATTTCCTTTTATTTTGTTTTAATAACTGATGAAATTTGCAGAAAGGTCTTTTTCTGAAAAGAGAGGGCCTTCTGAAATCTGCAGCTGGGTCACAGCTATTTGGTGTTCAAAACAGTTTCCACTCATTTAGCCACAGCTCAGCTGCCCGTATCAGTTTTATCTCCCAAAATTTTTGCAGTAGATTCAAACACAGAATGTGTCTGTGTTTTATATTGTACTACAGTTGAAAAAACACTTGCAAAATGAATTTTCAGGCTAGTTGCTGATATCCCTATAGATCTGCCTGAGCCAATCAGGGCCCTTCTAGTGAAGCAGAAGTGCATCTTACATGGTCGAAGGACTCAGATAGGGCTGTGGTCAGGGGTTCAGAGTAGCTGAGGGTGTACAAGATGTTCTAAGCTGTGTGTCTGTGCGTCCATGGCAGCATCTGCACCCCTTATACAAATATCTGCAAGGTGCTAATTGCCTCCCTGGGGATTGCACAACATTTAACATATTCTCTGTGTGATGTTCCCCTCTTCCTTCACACCAATAATTGCTGCTTTCCCTGGCAGGAGAGAAACTTAGGAAAGTTAAATTCTATGGTTTTGTTCATTTTGGGAAATGTGACCATTTTCTGCTATATGTGACTAAGTCACTACTTTCCCTCTCCCCTCACCCCACTGCTCACATGAAACAGCAGCAAAGACACAGTGCTCCATGGGGAAAGAACATCCCAAAGAGGCTCCAGCATCATTCCATGAAGCCTTTGAAGTGAGGACAACAGGATCTGGGCGCTGTAAAAGAGTGATCCTTTCTGCTGCCATCACAAGGATCCACTTTTTATGAGTTGTGCCTCTTCCTCCCACAGTGTGCCTGGGGACTGGCAACCTGTTGCCATGAGCTTGGCCAGCTCCCAGCACGATGAGGTCCCTTCCACAGCTGCCTCCCTGGCCCTCCCTAGGAAATAACATAGTACACAGTTCCTTACTGCATGGATAAGGCACACAGCAGGGACTTCTGCACAGATGAAGGGAAAGGGAACAGCCCTGATATCTTTTTCCCTGTTCCACCAGTGCTGACCTGACTCTGTACTTGGCCAGGCAGCTGTAAAGCATCACAAATATGTTAAAGCAGCCCCTTTCACTTTTGCTGTCCCAGACACCCCATGAAAAGTTGTGATGCTCTATCCCCCCACCCAGCAGTGAGATATTCTTGCAGATTGGCTGGCTATGAGTTCCACCCATCCCTGGCCAACAGCAGCAACAGGCTCCATTTGCAGAGAGAGCATTAGGTAAACCCTGCTTCAAGGAACAGGACTCCTTCCACTTCTTTTTTTTATTAAACAAACTTGAGTTTTTCAATGAAGAAGGATGTAAAATAATCTCTGACAATAGAGCAAATAGGACAGCAAAAAGAGACAGAGCTGCTGGCTCAGTTCCTCTATTTATTTAACCATTGTAACTCCTGTCATAAGTCACTTTTTTTTTTTTTCCAAGACCTTGGCAGCAGGATAATGGTGGCATCAAGACCCAATATCCCAGAAATCCCCAGAGCCAACATGACCAGAGAGGGATGTGGTGCTAACCATTCCTGGTATGCTGACTAATAAAGATGATCCAGAATGATCTCCACAATTTCTGCAAGACATTGAGGTCTGGCTATGGCCACTCCAACAGTTTCAGCAATTTGTAAGTCACGTTCCTTCGTAGGCAGCCGTTGATCACATGGATGTTGTTGGCTCCTGGAGTTCTCATTGCAGGACTATTTTTTGCCCTTCTCTGCTGAAGGTTGCCAGGCTGTTTTCATGAGAATCCTCTCCCTTTTTGTGCTTTTGTGTTCCCAGGGGCATCAATGTATGTTGCTTAATTATCAATTAAGCTAAAGGAGTGCCAAAGGAAGCATTGGAGAAATCAGAGATGGTGGTGTGTTTATGCTCTTTTTTTTTTGCAGAGGAAGCTAAGGGATTGAATAAAGTACTGTGGAACGTGAGTTCGGGGTTAAATTTAGCCTTTCACACATTTTAAAGAGGATGTCAAATCCACTGTGAACTGTGGATTTACATTTACCCTGTCTTGATCCTGTGCTGATCACAAGCCTTGTCAAACACTCCGAGGGGCAAAACCTTTTTGCAGGAGGTTTTCAGACTCCATTCCAGGGTAAGGTCTGGGATGGAGGATAGCACTTTTTTTAGCTGCTCACCATCAAACACAGTTATTGGACTGCAGCCTGCAGCCCTGTCAGTTCTTCTGCAGAAAATTCACTTCTATACAAGGCATGCCCTTGAACAAGTATGAAAAAGATTTAGACCCTCTTCAGAGGCTACTGGCAGGGTAGAGTTCACTTTGCTCATCACCTTGAGGGGTTGCTGTTAGCACTGCAGCACTTTCTCAGATGAAAGAGACAGTACACCAAGACAGCAGAAGAAAACAAATCATTAAAAAATAAAATACAGGAAAAGATAGATTGGTTCCAAGTAGTCGCACAGACGTTGCTTGCCAGAGCATAGGGAGGGTGGAACAATTTATGGCACCAGTCAGGGGATACAGACATTTGGACTGAGCTTAAAAAGCTATCCAGGGACCTGCTGTTTGGTCCTTCCAGCCCAATGAATGGCACTGCTGCTAACATACTTCTCAGGAAGACCTCATTCAGCCTGGATTACTGTTCTAGTCCTAGAAGAGCTCTTTCCAGCTTTCTTGGCAAAGACCTGGAGCAGAAGAAGCTGCAGCTGCCAGGATGGAGCTGCTCTGTGAATATATGGGAGGCAGAGATGCTATTACTTCCTGCTTTGCCTTTCTTGTTTTGCAAAGAATTGCCACTCACGTTTCTCTCTCTATAGCTGCAAGCACCTAGGGGATACCAAATTCCTCTTAGTTACACATGTGCATCTGTACTTAAGAGTTTTGATACCTTTTTAATTATTTTCCAGCTTCCCTGTTAGAGTGGCTGATTTCTTCTCTCCCATTGCACATTTACACTCTATTTCACACATATTTAATTAGAGCATTGTCTACCTTTCTACAAGGTTTCTTCCCTCTAGTCATACCCACCTTTTACTGTTGTTACTCAAAAATTGAAAATCGTTGCACTTGCCTGTTCTCTTACATCATCCTCACACTTACATTATGGCAACAATTCCTTCTCTCCCCAGCTCCTGGGATACCTTCTTTTGAATTCTGGCTTTCTGGTGTTGCTGTTCTCTAGGCTTCAGCATAGGTGTCTGCCCATGCAAGACAATGGCACTGCAGTGATTCAGCCTTTCCCTCTCCTGCTCTTCCACAGCTGAGGAACCTCTTCTCTGTTGATTCAACCCCATCCTTTCTCTTGCTGTTTAGCTCTCAGATACTCCCACATCCCTAAAAATACAGCAGGAATTCAATCATACATCCTTGGCCATTGAGCAATGGCCAAGCTCAAAGCTGTAAGGGGCAGAGGACAGTGCTCAGGTCACAGAATTATAGAATCAGATATTATTCAAGTCGAAAAAGACCTCTAAGATCATCAAGTCCAACCATGCAAAGTCGTACAAGTCGAACTAAAATAAGGACCACCACCATATTCACCACTAAAGCATGTCCTCAAGTGCCATATCTGCATGTTTTTGAACAATTCCAGTCAGGATTGTCAGTGTTACCCAGAGCAGAATAGGGCAGTGTTTTTAACTTGATCTAAAAACCTCATAGCAAGCAGCAAACTCTGGTTTACTGACTGTAGTTGAAGGGCTGCAAAGGGAATTGAAATGGAGTTTGAGATTCATCCAAGAAGAATCTACACCCTTCCAGAAGAAACACATTCACTAGCTGAAAGAGATTTGAAAGTGGTGGGATGGAAAAAGAGCTGGCAAGGTCATACTGGGAATACTGGTTTTCCTCCTTGCTTTCCAACCAGTACTTTCCTGCTGTGGTGATGTGGCTTTGTAAGTCTCCTTGCACACGTGGCTAAACATGAGTTGTATTATCAGCTCCTTTTTATATTGCTGTGCACTGCAATCCCTTTGTCAAAATGTATTCCTGCTCTTGTCTTTGAAGTAGATACCTCTGCTTACCTCCAGTGCCTCTGCATTTCCAAAGATCAGAGTATAATTATGCCACTCTGAATAATTATGCCACACTCAGGACAATTAATTTAAAGCTCCAGCTCCTACAGGAAAGTTCCTGCTCTGTGTAACATCTACAGTGGTTAAAGCCTCCATATTTCATCTCAGGGGAAACGCTTAACCTCCAATGCCTGCATTATATTCAGTAAACTCAGAGAAAAGCACTGATTTCTGCTGTTGGCACAACATCTCTCTTTTCTACAAGTGTTTTTTGATACACATGAAAGCAAAAGACCCAATATTCTAGGTTTGATAAGTGGAATATCTTGAAAATATTCGTTGCAACAAGTTGTCATTCTGTGTTGTGTAGGTCACATCTGCTATAGCAGTTCTAAACCTAGATTTGGGATATGAGCAATATTCCTTCACTGTGGTGTTTCACAAGTACCATACTTCTGCCTCTCTCCTCACTGACATCAATAAAAGCAATGTTAGGACAACTCTTTGCTTTAAAAATTGTGTCTTATCCAGCAGCAATGAACAGCTGGATACTCTCTGTACTCAGTGCAGTAAAAAGAGGTATTTGGTGAAACAAGGCTAGTCTTTCTAACTCAAATGGCTTCCAGCTTCCTAATTCTCCCTCTTTTTCCTGTAGGTTCACAACAGAAACCTGCTGTCCCTTGACTTTGATCGTGTGACAAGGACTGAGAAAATCTACGATGACCACCGCAAGTTCACGCTCCGCATCCTCTACGACCAGGCAGGGAGGCCCAGTCTCTGGTCACCCAGCAGCAGGCTGAACGGGGTCAATGTCACCTATTCCCCAGGGGGACACATTGCAGGGATTCAGAGGGGCACAATGTCACAAAGGATGGAGTACGATCAGTCTGGCAGAATTACATCCAGAATCTTTGCTGATGGTAAATCATGGAGCTACACCTACTTGGAGAAGGTAAGAATGCTCTTACCGCTCAGAGATGGTGCATTTGAGGCACATGGGCTTTACTCATTTGACATCAGTACAGCTGCACTCCCTCACCTCAGGTAGTTGCTGGTCCTTATGGTCCAGTCCTCCTCTTCTAGCCCACTAAGGTGCACGTAGTGGCTTTGGTGCCAGACTACTACAGAACAATTTAAAATTGTCTAAGCTGTATTTTTCTCAGTCATGCTGAGGGCATGTGAACTGTGAAGTTTTGACATGTGATTTTTTAAGCACAATCTTGCTTTATTGAGTTGACTGCAATATAAACTATGCTCAGATAAAGTCAGCAAAGTGAACAGTAGGAATTTCCAGTAGGATTTTCTGTGTGAGAACAACCTATACAGTCTGACGTCCTGCCTTCTTCAAGTGGCCCATTTCGACTTCCAAAAATACATGTAATTAATAAATGAGACATTAATTCAGCCACACTGTTGTAGCACACTTTGCAGTGTTTCCCAGGGCCTGCACTGTGTAGGTTAGCATGGAACTTATATTTTCTAGATATTACCATCCAACATTACACTGCCCACACCCAGTTACCCACAGATCCATATACTAAATACCTGGGACTGGAATTTTTTATTCCTGCTTTTTGAATAGCGCCTACCCCTAAAACAGTTTAAGGAAACTGTAGTTGTGCCATATCTTTTAAAAAGGAAAAAGTACTGACTTATTCCTTGTATTATACAATCTATGTGGATTGTATGTTATATGTCAAAAAAAAAAATAATCCCAGAACAAATAAGCATGCAGAGAGAAGTTTGGAGCAAGGGGATAATAGAAGATGGGTTGGCAAAATCAATTAATTCAGCATTGGAAGGTGTTGAGGGATACTTGTTCAAGCATTGTTTAAGTAGCTCTACCAGTTTTATTTAGTTAGTTTTCAAAGGCTATTGGCACAGGGAAGCTGGTAAGACAGCTATAAGGTAGTGATTTGAAAAACTGAGCATTCTGAACTTGGACCTTCCTCACTGCATTAACTGCTTCTTGCACTGACCCACTCCTGTTTTAGGATACTTGATGTGCCATGTGCAGCTCCTTACCTCTCACTCTTGAATTCTATGGATGCAGAGATTTGTCCTACTTGCCTGCTTTTTGGATTGAGGAATCTTACAGGTTTTGTGAGAGTATAATTTTGCTCAAAAAACAGGGATATAACCTATACTTTTCTTCTTCCCATCCAGTCCATGGTGCTGCTCCTTCATAGCCAGAGACAGTACATCTTTGAGTTTGACAAGAATGACCGATTGTCCTCAGTGACCATGCCCAACGTTGCCCGTCAGACTTTGGAAACCATTCGTTCCATTGGTTACTACAGGAACATCTACCGGCCACCAGAAGGCAATGCCTCAGTAATTCAGGACTTCACAGAGGATGAGCAGCTCCTCCACACTTTGTACTTGGGCACAGGGAGACGTGTCATCTACAAGTATGGGAAGCTGTCCAAGTTAGCCGAGATGCTCTACGATACCACAAAGATCAGTTTCACGTATGACGAAACCGCGGGCATGCTGAAGACCATAAACTTGCAGAATGAAGGGTTCACCTGCACAATCAGGTACAGACAGATAGGACCCCTCATTGACCGACAGATTTTCCGCTTCACTGAGGAGGGCATGGTGAATGCACGCTTTGACTATAACTATGACAACAGCTTCCGGGTGACCAGCATGCAAGCGGTCATCAACGAGACACCTTTGCCTATCGATCTCTACAGGTACGATGATGTGTCAGGCAAAACTGAGCAATTTGGTAAATTTGGGGTCATTTACTATGATATCAACCAGATTATCACCACTGCTGTCATGACCCACACTAAACATTTTGATGCCTATGGCAGGATGAAGGAGGTCCAGTATGAGATATTCCGGTCTCTCATGTACTGGATGACTGTGCAGTACGACAACATGGGGAGAGTGGTTAAGAAAGAGCTGAAGGTTGGCCCTTACGCAAACACGACTCGTTACTCATATGAATATGATGCTGATGGCCAGTTGCAGACTGTGTCTATCAATGACAAACCTCTCTGGCGTTACAGCTATGACCTAAATGGAAACCTCCATCTGTTGAGTCCAGGGAATAGTGCCCGCCTTACACCACTCAGGTATGACCTCAGGGATAGGATTACTAGACTGGGGGATGTGCAGTACAAAATGGATGAAGATGGCTTCCTGAAGCAAAGGGGCAATGATATTTTTGAGTACAATTCAGCTGGCCTGCTCATCAAAGCTTACAATAAAGCAAGTGGGTGGAGTGTGAAGTACCGCTATGATGGCCTAGGAAGGAGAGTCTCCAGCAAAACCAGCCATGGCCATCACTTGCAGTTCTTCTACGCAGATCTGACCAACCCAACCAAGGTCACCCATTTGTACAACCACTCGAGCTCCGAGATCACCTCCCTGTACTATGACCTCCAAGGCCACCTCTTTGCGATGGAGCTCAGCAGCGGCGATGAATTCTACATAGCCTGCGATAACATTGGCACTCCTTTGGCTGTCTTCAGTGGGACTGGCTTAATGATCAAGCAGATACTGTACACAGCATATGGGGAGATCTATATGGACACTAACCCCAACTTCCAGATCATCATCGGCTACCATGGAGGACTGTATGACCCCCTCACGAAGCTCATCCACATGGGGCGGAGAGACTACGATGTGCTAGCGGGTCGCTGGACAAGTCCGGACCATGATATGTGGAAGCATCTGAGTAGCAATAACATAATGCCTTTCAACCTGTATATGTTCAAAAACAACAACCCCATTAGCAATTCTCAGGATATCAAATGTTACATGACAGGTAAGACATTTAAATTAATAAACCTTTTCACAAGCAAATAGGTGTCATGGTCTAACGCCAGACGGAACTAAGCCCCATACCACAGCTGCTTAATCACTCCTCCCAGGTGGGATGGGAAACTGAAAATGTGAGAAAACCCATAGACAGAGATTGAGATTAAGACAGTTTAATAGGAAAAGCAAAAGCTGCTTGTGCAAGAAAAGCAAAACCAGGAATTCAGTCTCTACTTCCCATGAGCAGGCAGCCATCCCCAGGACAGCAGGGCTCCATCCTACAAAACAGTGGCTTGGGAAGACAAACACCATCGCTCCAAATGTCCTTCCTTCTTCCTCCCCAGCTTTACATGACACTCTATGGTCTGAGATATTCTTTGGGTCATTTGGGGTCAGCTGTCCGGCTGTGTCCCCTCCCAACTCCTTGTGCACCCCCAGGCACCTCTCTGGTGATGAGGGGTGAGAAGCAGAAAAGGCCTTGGCTCTGTGTGAGCACTGCTCAGCAGTAGCAAAACCATCCCTGTGTTACCAACACTTCCCAGCACAAATCCAACACACAGCCCTGTACCAGCTACTGTAAAGAAATCTATCCTCACCAAAACCAGTACAATAGGTAATTCCTCTCTCAGTGTCCTGATAACCATGAGGTTTTCCATTCTTTAATTAATGGACATAAGTTTTAGTTTGCTAGATGGACCCCCATGTACAGGGCATGTTTAATTCATTAGCATAGATGGAGATTGTAATTCCCAAACCTGTTTCCTTTTCTCTTCTTAGGTGTTTGTTCCTTTTATTTTGCTTACAGGTTTTTGTCCCCTCAGATATATGAAGTTTAGCTACCAATTAATGTCCTGATAACCTTTCTCTTTGTAGAGGGGCAGCTCTGTTTATACAGTTTTGCCTACAGGTTTATTTGCAACTAAACAAATGGCATACAGATTTGTTTTAGAATGGCAAAGCGATTTAAACTTTTGCTTACAGTCGGGCATTTCAGTCCATCTACATGACTATTACACTACTGGCTATGTAGTTCAAAGTTAATCTGCCCCACAGAATTAACAGTGTCTACAAAAAGTCAAGAAAAGAAAGTGCATTAGACTTAAAGGACAAATTTGGGGGCACACCTACCCCAAAGCTTGACACAATCTCTGAACTGCTTCCCCTGAAACTTTGTAAAGTTGCTGTAATATGAGCTTTGGGATATTTTTACAGAAAATTCTTTTGTATGTTAAATGTCCTTCCTATAGAATCATAGAATCATTTCATTTGGAAAAGACCTTTAAGATGATAAAGTCCAACTGTTATAGTCCAGTACTACCACATCCACCACTAAATGGTGCCCCTAAGTGCCTCAACTGCACATCTTTTAAAACCCTTCTGGGACGGTGTCTCCACCACTGCCCTGGGTAGGCTCTTCCAGTGCTTGATAGCCCATTTTGTGAAGACATTTTTCCTAAAATCCAATCTAACCCCCACCCCCCCCAGCGCAACTTGAGGTTGTTTCCTCTTGTCCTGTTTATTACCGGGGAGAAGACACCAACCCCCACCATCCTGCAACCTTGTTTCAGGCAGTTGTATCGAGTGATAAGGTCCTCCTGAGCCTCCTTTTCTCCAGGCTGAACACCCCCACCTTCCCCCCTCAGTCCTCATCAGACTGGTGCTCCAGACCTTTCCCCAGCTCCACTGCCCTTCTCTGGACACGCCCCAGCCCTTCAATGCCCTTCTTGTAGTGAGGGGCCCAGAACCGAGCAAGAATTGAGCTGTGGCCTCACCAGTACTGTGTACAGGGGGACAGTCACTGCCCTGGTCATGCTGGTCACACTATTGCTGATACAGGCCAGGATGGCACTGGCCTTCTTGGCCATCTGGTCACACTTGCATGTTTGCTGCCAACCCCTGCCTATGCTGAGATAGCAGCATGAAGGACCTCACTAGCAAACTGTCCCTCTACCATTGGTGTGCTGCCTCCAGATTTATCTCCAGCCAGCTTTGTTTTATCCCTTTCCTGTTTCAAGCCTACTTTCATACTGTGTGCAACAGTGGTAGCAAAGAGAAGAGTTTGAGAAGTTTGAGAAGACTTCTTGGTGGGACTCTTTTCTAGATGCTTCACATTAAGAAGCCAAGTGCCACAATCACACATCAAATGTTCATACTTCTTAGGGAGATAGAATTACTTTTTAAATGCTCCTGCTGCATCTATCACAACCTTCCCATATGCAACAATAATTGCATTCCCCTGAGTTCTGAGATTTGCTTAATAGCAAATAAAATTACAAAGTAAAAATCTTGGGTTTTCTATCCTGCTTGTTTTTCTAGCCATTAGGATTTGTGCTTTCAGGTTCTTCTGCAGTAATCATAAGGATTAGATCATGTTTTTTTTTCATGAAAAGTTGTTTTCTCCAGAGCTAAGGAGATGATGCCACAAGGGAAGTAAAATATGTCAAAAGATGCAGGCTAAGATCCTGTATGTTGCTCTCACTCTGATAATTAAGGCTGGGTGGGAATACCTCAAGATAACTTTCTCTATCAGAAAATGCTTATTTGTCAAAACTGAATTTGTTTGTGGGGGAGGGTTGAGCTTGAGAGATTTCTCAGCAGAAGCATAAACAGCTCTCAAAATTGTCTAAATGACAGATTCCAAAATGTCCTTGAAGAAAAATTTGTTTTGGATTTTCAACCTTTTCAAATTAAGTGTAAACTAATGATTGAAAACTGGAAAAGAAAAATAAGGAGTCAAAACCAAAATAGAGTTTTATTCAGAAGTTAATTGGAAATTTTTGAACTGTTACTTTGTGACATATTAGCAGATTTTTGTGCTCAAGTTAAGACAGGACAAAATATTTCTTCCAGCCCTGTGATAGAACAGGTCCACAGCTTCCCACACAGCTCTGACAATAAAATCAAGATGTCAAAGCCTGATACACTAATATTTTATATGCACCAACTAATTTTTTCCATGGTCTTGTAACTTCTGTTTTTAGTTTTTCAAGAATACAGATCCCAAATACATTTTTCAAGTTTCTCCTCCCCCAGTGCTTGGAAGAAGCAGGCCATGCTCTGGGATGAGTGCTGTGACACAAGGCTGCTGCCTCAGCACTTCTTTCTGCTCAGGCTTTCAGGCATCTTGTGGGCAGGACCCATGATAAGACTGTCCTTGTCATCACAACCAAATCTGCCCAGATCTGGACACTTTCTGTCCCTCCATTCCCACACTGGGACCTTCTTGTCCTTAGGGGACCTCAGTGCCCAGGACGTTGGTGGCCAACACATGCTTTGGTCCCCAGTGATGAGGTCTCTGAGCTTATGGAAACTGAAGGTATGTGGAGGAGAGAGCAGGAGAAGCAGGTATTTATGTTTTGAGAGGCCCATTGTTAAACATGAATATTTTAGTGATTGTACACTTCATGGCACAGAGCTTTGCTGCCAGCTTCAGCAATCCTGATGGATTGAACTGACATTTCCATTACATGTGTCTGCATTAAGCACTCTTTTTCTTTGCCCTCAAATGAATTTACTGTGAAATGTGTTGGCAGGGTTACTGTAGCTGAAAAAAACCTCTGTGATGTGAAATGTACTTTTCTGTCAAAAAAGTTGTCACTGCCTCCTGGCAAATTAGTATTTTCCCCTCTATTTTCTCAGCTCCACACCTTCCTCCCATGGTTTCAGGTTGTTCGTTTTGGTGCTTTTTTTGTTCTGGGTATTCCAACACCTCTTCCCAAAAAGAACAAACTCCTGTTTGCAAATGTTTTGGAAGTCAGTTTTCTGAGAAGTATAAAAAAAACACTGTGTTGGATATTTCCAGACGTTACATATTTTTTAGCAGGTCAGCATCCATGCTCTGTATTCTTTTTAGCATTTTCGAAGGGCTTGGGAAATGATTCCTGCACCAGTGCTGACCTTCACTGTTTTCTTCTCCTGACCACCTGGTCCACAATATGTACATCAAAGTTCTTCATTTGAGATAAGAAGGATTTGGAAACAGGCTGGCTTAGCACTAGGCAACAAAATAATCAAATGAGCCTTTTCATTTCTTTGATACTCCCCCAACCTCTCTGTTTCAAAGACACTCCAAAAACAATCTGTACATTGAGTGAACAGAAGTGTTTTTATTACAGAAATCCTTCCTCTTCCACATGGATTGTCGCAAGGGCTTTTTGGACATCTGCCCAATTGCAACATTTTGGCCTGTAGGAAAACAAGCAACAGATAGTGTGTTTGTTTGGCTCCTTATTCTCCAGGCATCTGGAACGGCGTTATTTGCCACTTGCATCCATAATTTCTTTTTCAACCAGTTCTTCAAAACATTCATTTAGGCTCGTGGGAATAGAGAAAAAAATATTCAAAGATGCATATTTGATTATTTACATTTTTTGCCATCTTCAGATTGTTTCAACAATGCTTATTGTGTTTAGCAAAATGAAAAACAAGCCTTTGCACTTCCAGCTTGAAGCAGAGCAATCACCAACAAAATTCCAGTTATATCCAAACACTTAAGACTCCTGGGAGCTAATATTAGTTGACCTTTACCTTCATACCTTTCTTTACCTTGCAATTGCTACTGTGTGCCAAATGCACACCATATTGCTCGGGGACTGTAGCAGTTGTGTCCTCTGGAGCTTGGTGAAGGTGAACAAGGTGTGCTCATCAAATGCTCTGAAGTTAAGGAGGGAAGTGATGCTAATCCCAAGCAGATCTAGGAGTTAGCCAACTTCGTAATTTTTTCCTCCAGGAGATTAACTTTCAGCTCTTATTCCTAATAGCTGTGCAATCAAAAATCAAGGAAGACTTTGTAACCTACTGGCAAGTAAATGCAGGCATGATGTCCCAAATGGCTGGTTTTCCGTCACGTTCCCTTTAGTGCCAGTGGTCCTTCTTTTGTATAAGACAATAATTTATCGCTAGTAGCCACCAGTTTTCTCACCATCCGTGGGCTTTATTTAAGGTGTTTGTAAAAAGTATCCAAACAAAATACCTGTCTCGTTTCTGTGCACTTATTTTCAGTATAATGTACCTTGCAGGTAGTATGAAGGCTGACTGTAAATGTCACTGTAAAAGATGATGTGTCTTTACACTGGTTTAATACGAATTACAGCTTCTTATAAAAGATGCCAGGAAACTTTGGACTGAGGTGGAAATCCATGGAAAAAGCAGTGGATATGTCCAGAGCCTCTTCTGTGAGCACCTGCTAAATGCCTGAGCTGTCCATCCTGGATCTCCTGGTATTCTGGCACATAGCTCTAAATTTAGTCTTCAGCCTGCAGGCCCTTTGAGAGTCCTCAGGCAGAGAAGTATTGGGGCTGAGGTGTTCTGAGCTGATTGTAGGACTGGATAACACTTCCCAATTGGCTGAAGCATCTCACCCTCCAAGTTTGCTGCTGTTGCTGCACTTCTGCACACCTTCAAACAGTGTGTCCTGGTTTAGGGCAAATCTGGGAGGAAAACAGAGTGCTTGGTTGCTGATGAAGGGCAGACATGAAGTTGGCTTTGATTTTGGCCATTTGCTCACTGCCAATGTTTCTGTTTCAGAGCTGGGAAGGTGCAGAATTTGGCTCTGGCTGGAGGTGGAAAGGCCAGATTTTGGCACACGGCTCTTTCTAGGACCATCAAGATTTCTGTTCCTCACACAAAGCGGACACTCATCATTTTGTCCAGACTGCCACAGTGCCAGCCACCATGGGGTCCTCTTCTGGGCCTTCTCCTGGGTAATCCTGCTTGGGAGATCAGATAATCTTATTTATGTTTCTCTTCCCTTCCAGATGTCAACAGTTGGCTGCTCACCTTTGGGTTCCAGCTGCACAATGTCATCCCCGGCTACCCGAAGCCAGACATGGATGCAATGGAGCCGTCCTATGAGCTAATCCACACACAGATGAAAACTCAAGAATGGGACAATAGCAAGGTGATCCATGTGACTCCATACTGTATCTCCTGCCCTTATCAGCAAACTATCCACTTGAAATTTTGATTGAAAAAGCTCTACCAGCATGTTGTGAGATAAGAGCGAGTCAGACCCCATTCCAGTATTGAAATTTGACCGAATAATCACATACTAAGTTCCCTACTGCCATGGTGCTTTTTCCTGTGATATTTTCTGGTGATTGCCCAGTGAAGCAGTGTGTTACTGTTTCTTTCTCCCACAAGAGGCGTCATTACCATATATTGCAGGCTAAATTCAAGGCCTTTGCACTCACGATTTTTAGAAGTTAAAAAAAAAGCAAATCTTGATACAGAATAGGTTTATAAAGATTTTTTTTGTTGTTCTAGAAACTTATTCATTCTGGTTTAGAATGTTTTAAACAAGAAGTCACACTACTTCCATAGGAAACTGTTTTGCATTGCAGAGAGTCTCTCCTGAAAGATTTTTTTTGATGATATTGAACTTTCATTTTACCTGACCAGGTTTAATCCCATGTAACTGTGTCCTGCTTTTAAAAACAGGCTTGTTTCCCAAGCCATTTTGGTAGATGCTGGTGCAAAATTCAGTGATAAAATTGGCAAGAAAAAAGCTTTTTCAGCCCAATCATTTCCCCATCTTCCTGTTGGGACTTACTCTGCTGGAAGATGGAGGCAGCGCTGTTAAAGGTTAGAACACGGGGTCAGGATTTGAGACCCCCGGGTTAACTCCCAGCCCGACTGCTTATCAGTGTATGACCTCGAAAAAGTCATTTACCTCTCAAGATTCTCTTTCATTTCATAGCCTGATTATATTCTGGTGTGGCTTTCATCTGTTTAGTCTGAATCCTCTTTAGTCTGAACTCCCACTTGCTGTTGCTGTGTGTTCCAACATTGCAAGAGCAGTGAGGCACCAACATACTTTGGGAGATCAGGACATGCTCTCCACATTTCTGCTAATAAAACAATAACAGTGGGCAATGGAATTGATTCCATCTGCCCTCCCAGCCTCTCTGTCTGTGGCTTCTCCGAAATCTTGATGTCCTGCAGCAGATTCTTGAGGTACACATCTTAAACAAGGAGGTCACATTTCCTGAACCACAAAAGGTATCACTCAAAGGTACAAACAAATTCCTGTAGATTAATAGTAGTCATCTATCAGTCCATCATTGGTGCTCAGCCTCATAGCCATGCTGAAGACAAGTTAAAATGTACCAGCCTCAACAAGAAATTTATATGAAGTGTCACTTAATAATATAGGGGGAACTATAAAAACTCTGCCTTTTGCTACCATGACTGGATTGATGCTTGAAAACTATTACTCAGTTGTGGTTTGGAGCTCAGAGACTCCCTTTTTGTTTTTTATTTCCTTGCATTAAACAATAAAATGCTAATAGAAGTTATTTCTCTAATGAGAGAGAGCCTCAGGATTTTTCCTCCTGTCTGCTGGGACACAGTGTCCCTGGGCAAAGCTGTACAGGAGTAGGCAAACAGGTAAGGCTCACCCAGAGACTGCACAGAAGACCATCTCTGTATTGTTATGTACTCTAGATAATAACTCTCACAGAACAACCACAGAAATGATTAGTATTGGTAGTGTAATTATATTATTATTTTAGCATTAGTTCATTGTGTGTATTATAGTGTGTGTGTATATATATAACCTTTTAATGTGTATTATAGTATCATTATTTGACTTACTGAATAGACTAGTAACTTGAGTGACAGCTTAACATGAAGGCTGACCCTTGCTCCTACAGGCAGATACGCTGGAAATAAAATCAAGGAGAGCCCTCCCTTCCATCCACCCATTTACGTGAATCTGCCTGAATGAGCAATAACAAGAAAAGAAAATCTCCATGTCCCTCACAGGTTTTTAAAGCCAGAAACTGCAGTGAGGGCTGTGCAGGGACCTGCTTGTTAAAAGAGGGCTTTATACTGTCATGAAGGGACAGTATAATTATACTGAGGGAAGCTGTCATGCTTCCAGATGAGTCCCTTTGCACTCAGATATTGAAAGTGGAATTTAACCATTGCAGGCTGTTTCATATTCTTCCCCTGTGTTACGACAGCAACAAAACAGGAGCATTTTTATTTCAGTCTACAGGTGCAGGATCATGCTGTGATAGCAAGTGGCTCTTAAATGCTGTAGAGCAGGATTCCCTTCCTTTCTGTCACACCCAGCATATTGTAGGCACATATTTGCATATACCAAATTCATTCACATATGATACCTGAACTTGTGATCCGTTTTCTCCTACGTCTATCCATGCATCCAGCACTGATGTTTCACAAAAAGTTCTGTTCACTCCCAACCCTTCCAGGCATCAGTACATGCTCCCAGACACAGCCCAATCCTCCTTCCCACTGGTTGTCTCTGTATTTATTGATGAAGCAGGTGGAAAAAAACAGAAACTTTCGAAAATTGCACATCAGAAATGGCAAAATTAAACCAAGGTAAATGGAAGCACAGGAAATATTTTCGGTTAATAAGACTGATCAAACTGTAAAATGGTGTTGCAGAGCATACAGAATAAGCTCTACATCTTTTGTCATTTAAAGTAGCCTGGATGTCACTTACAACAACTTTCTCATCTCCATGTCTTCTGATCCTTAGTTTGGGTCACATACCTCCTTGTGATAGATGAAAGTATATTTGAGCTACTCCACTGGCTTTGTGGATCAAAGCTGTGGCCCAGCAGATTGAGTCTGTTCTTTTATCAGGGTGGAACAACTAACAGGAGCACAACAGCAAGGCAACTAACACCCATAAATGGCTGTTTCATCTCTCTTCAGAGTGCGTAACCAGAGGGCCCTAGCATCTCCTTCCAAAACATTTTTGGTACTTGCCTTGCAGGTCTGGAAGGCAGGAGAGATAATTCTGACTTTGAGCATCCACCACCTCAAAAACAGCCAGCATGTCATAAACCTTGCACTAGCCCCCTAAAGCTCTGAAGTGACATTTAAAATCCAATACTCCATTGTGCAGCACTTCCCCCCCCTCTCCTCCCCATGCCTGTGAGGCTGTCACTAAATTGTTTGTTGAACAAGTTCAGTGTTATTGGCCACTGGGGGACTCTTGGTGACCTCTGGCATATTGTGGAACTGCAGCACCTGAATCCAATTTCTCTTCTGGTTTTTTGTTGTTGTTTTTTTTTTTCTTCCTTTCCTTTTTGTCTTGTTGAGCTGTCAGGTAATTGTTGGAGCCAGAACAACTCTATTTCCAGGGAGGGGTGTTTTGGAGTCAGCACTTGTATCTTTGTCTACCTCCTGTTACAACTACCCTTCTCTCCATCCCATGGGCACTGTCTCCAGGAAGGCTCCTGTTTTCTGCAGTGCCTGTTACAGGCTTTGCTGGAGAAATAGTTTCTGGCATCCCCTCTGGAGCAGCATTTTGGAGGCAAGGGCTGCTCTGGGATGCTCAGCCAGGAAAGTGAGCTAGGGGGCTGTGCTTTCTGGCAGAGCTTCTTCCAAGGACAATCTGTTTGAGGGACTGGCTCTGCCAGTGTTCATCATTCAAGGAAGGCATCCTGACATTGCAGGTGCTTTGGCCTGGGCTTGGACTGTCACGCTGTCTGCACGTCTGTCCATCAGGCCCATTACGTTTTACAAAAGTAATGGTCAGTTTTCAAAGGATCTAATGCAGGGAAAGGAGTTGAAGTCTCAAAGACATTAAGCTCTTGAGGCTTTATGAAAATAGATGGGAAATCTGAAAAATGATGAGCAAGAGGAGGAGACAAATCCTCTTACTTCTCCACACTTGAAATCTGCTTAATGAACTCAGCCTCGTTATCCCCCTACAGTCATGTGCAGTGGCAAGGTGGAGGAGAGACCTGTCCTCTAAGCCCCTGAGTTAGTGCTCCTGTTTGGCTCATTCCCAGCCAGGCAGCATCCAGAGCACTGGCCTTGCTGGCCCATGGCTCACCTCTGCTGCCCCACACGTCACCTCTCGACAACCTGCCTGCAGTGCAGCCATGCTGGCGGGCACATCCAAATGGAGACTTGTCTCCAGGTGATGGCCACGTGGAATATAGGGAGGAGGCTGATGGCTGAACAATGGCTTTGTTAACAGAAAGCTACAGGGTAAATAAATAGGAGGCTTATAAAAAAGAGGGAGAGCAACTTTTTACACTGGCAAATAGGGATAGGTCAATTTTTAAATTAAAACAGTAGATGTATAGATTAGATGTTAGGAAGAAATTCTATACCCAGAGAGCAGTGAGGCACTGGCACAGGTTGCCCAGACAAGATGTAGATACCCCATCCCTGGGATTGTTCAAGGCCAGGCTAGATGGGGCTTTCGGCAGCCTGGTCTAGTGTGGGGCATCCCTGGCCACGGTGGGGGATTTAGAAGAAGATCATCCTTTAGGTCCCTTACAGACCAAGCCTTTCTGTGATAAATAGGAAGGAGTTAAAAATGAATCATATATCAGAGAAATTGTAACTTCCAAACCTTTTGGAAAAAGTAGCTTTCTGCATTGTAAGCCATATGGTGGTAAGAGACACCTATCTGTCTATAATGGCACAAGGATAGAAAGAAACTTGGAAACATGTTGGCATATTTCACATCTTGGATCCTTGATGGGAAATTAAAGTTTTCAGTCTCACACTGGAAGGCGGTATTTAAAAACAACAGATGATGGGATCTGGCGATGGTATTTCAAATCCTCAAGAGGTGCCAGCAAAATGCGAGAGGCTATTCAGAGATCCCGGTAATGTGCCGCTCTCCTGAGCTTTGTGCAGCAGAGAACAAATGATGAAGGTCGTTCTCTTCTCTCCAAAGGGTTGTTACTAGATAAAGTGAAATGTCACCTAAGGACATCTGATTTTAAAAGACTGTGAGGAAAAACAAACCCAGCATGTTTGTCACTCACATCAAGCAACAAATACTGAAATAAAACAGCGATGAATTCCCTTCTTTCTTCTGTAAAACTGGTTTATAGATGCCTTGGTTTACAGTTGCTAAAAGGAGCGGCAATTTTTAGAGGATAGCACATGCCACTGCAACTTTGGATGGAAATTTTCTGTTTCTTTTCCTTGCCAGTTCACTGAAATGAGTTCTAAGATTAAACAGAAATGGTCATTTCCAAGTCAGGGATACACTGCCTCTTTGAACTACGTATAATCTGTTTGCCTCCACCCACTTTGTATTCACAGCACACCATACGCACTGGCTGTGCTCTGGTTTGCTTGAATTTGTTGGTTGGGGGTTTTTGTTCTGTTGGATGTGTTTGCTTTTCCTTTTAACAGAATGCTGATCCCAAATACACTCTTTTATCAAAGAAATGTACTCAAGTCATTTCAAAGTCATCCTGGGCTTGTTTTCAAGGTAACAGAGATGCATTTAGTTATAGAAATAGTTGATAACTAGTAGTTAAGTTTGAGCAACCTGGTGTAGTGGAAGGTGTCCCTACCTGTGGCAGAAGGTTTGGAACTAGATGATCTTTAAGGTTCATTCCAGCCCAAACCAGTCTGTGATTCCAATTGATAGTGAATGTTCAGCATTACAGCTTTGCACTATTTCCTACTTCCCTATGTGAAAATAGATGGTGAGAGCCCAGAAGTAACCACTCCTCAATAGAAAACCCTTTGGTTGTGCTTTTGTTCTTGATTAAGACACCTGAAGGTAGGTGTCTGTGTGTGAATTTTTTATATATGGTGGTGTCCAGATCCCCTAGTTTCTTGGGGCAACCTAATTTGGAGGATTTTTACCTAATAATTTGCTCATAATGGAAAACATACTAGAGTTCCTGCAGCTCATCAAGAATAAGGTGATGAAGACAAAACTGAAGGGGAACAGGGGCAGTTTCTGATAGAAGTTCATCTGTGCCCAGTACTGCCTGACCTCACCGAGCTCCCTTCCCCAAGGTGATAATCAGTAGATGGTGCAATTAATTCCAGGGACTCTTTATCACTCACCTGCTGGTAAACAAGGTGATGTATATATAGATGGTGATACATAAGTGATCACAGGACATAGCAATGTAGCACAGAAGACCTGATTTACATCCTTGAGTGAGCAGTGATTTGGTATGAGTGCTGAGAGATGCCTTTTCCCATCACTGGTAAATGTTTCTGAGGCAAGCTGGAAGGGCAGCATGACATACAAAGTGGTAAAAGGACCACCTAGAGTCAACCCGCATGAGATACACCTGAGAAGAACTCTCCATTTAAACTTCTTTGAAGAGGAAATAGCTAATTACCAAGGCTGTGCAGTGTGCACTTGTTTCTAACAGTTAAGAGTTTCATGGAGCCTAGAAGCCTAATTGTTCCATGTCCATCATCACTGACATCTACATTAATTATGTCCATTTTTTGCATAATTAGAGCACTTGTGCAATTGGCAGAGAAGCTGGGCTCAGCTCCCTATCAGTCTGTTAATTATATTACTCTCTAGGGGGTGTGTGAGATGCCCCACAGGCAGGATGGAGAAAACCAGAAAGAGCTCTTTTTTCATAGGAAACTGGTTCCTGCTCCACCTGCTATGCTGTCAATCAAAAAGGGAAAAGGAGAAGGTACGCCAGCCTGCTCAGCACTTTGAACAAAAGTACTTTCTGGGAATTTTAATGTTCTACAACCTAAAATGTGCTCTTGAAATTGTGTTTTTCTATTCCCTTATAGTTTTCTCTTTCATCCGTCAAAACTGCGCCTAACTTCTGAGCAAGTTTCAATGCTCAATCCTTTATTTTATTTTTTTAATACTTTATGACTCTTCCCTGGAAATGGCCACCATGGAAATGAGGGTTTCTTTCACTTCCCTCATCATGTTAGAACTCTTGCGTGAGAGGTCCACACTGAAATGCCCGCATCATCTGAATTGTCTTCTTGCACCCAGGATGTGAATCTCTAGTTCATGGACAGTTTAGGGCAATATCCTTCATGGATGTTAAATTTCCTCAAAATAATTGGAATGAAGCAAACTTTGTAGCCTATTTTTAATCCTGGGTGTCATTACATTATTGAACTGAGCCGTTGGCAGTGCCAAGAGAGTTTTGTGATAGAATCCTCTTGCTTTTATGAAATTTGAGCAAATAATTGTTCGTGAACAGGAGTCTGTAAGAAGCCAGCCCTGCCGTGAATTGATGAGAGCATTTCCAGAGCATTTTGCAGTAATGATGAGCTGCTGACTCACTGTGTGCTTGCTCCATTATACACTAACAGCAAAAGTGACTTGGTATTGCACCGGACTGCAAATGATCTGGGCTGTTGTCTCTCTGCGGTTTTGCTTCAATATAAGCCAAAACGTGACCATCAGGTGTGGTTGGCCTTAACACAGGGAGCCTGGCAAATTGTAGAGGATTTGCAGGAAATAAGTTTTGGATTTAATGCCTTCCTTGAGTTTTGAACAACCTGCTTTGGCCAGGCTGAAATGGAATACAGAGATTATGGCCACTTTGAGAGTCGTACAGGTCATGCAGGGCCTTTGAAGGCAGCACAGGGAGTTACAAGGTGGAGTTAAAATAGCAGAAACTTTTACAAATACCTCCACACTTCACAGAAAATCTGAAGGCATTTGGTAAAGCATCATGGCCACAAGACAAATTGTTTCTTATATGCAGAAGAACACTGAAACACACCCTAATTATATGTCCAAACTCAACCCCCACATGACTGAGGCAAAAAAAATCTTTTTCTACCTCTACATTCTTCAGTCTATGAGATTAAATACAGTTCAGTTTACAGAAACAATGAGCATTGGGGGGGGAACAACATGGCTCTTCCATGAAAAGGAATTAAAATTTTGAAAAAATGTGATAAGGGAAAGAAAATAACAGAGCTCCTCATTACATGTTTCTAGTATGTTGTCCTGCTCTCCAGCATCCTAATAATGCCTTTGGGTCATCAGCTTTCTCTTTCTAATATGTTGTTCTCTTCTTTCTCTCCCTGCTCAGTCCATTTTGGGGGTTCAGTGTGAAGTGCAGAAGCAGCTGAAGGCCTTTGTCACCCTGGAGCGCTTCGAACAAATCTACAGCTCCAGCATCGCTGGGTGCCAGCACGTCAAGAAGAACAAGAACTTTGCTTCAGGAGGCTCCATCTTTGGCAAGGGCGTCAAGTTCGCCATGAAGGACGGGCGGGTGGCCACCGACATCATCAGCGTGGCCAACGAGGATGGACGGAGGATCGCGGCCATCCTGAACAACGCCCACTACCTGGAGAACTTGCACTTCACCATCGACGGGGTGGACACACACTATTTCATTAAGCAGGGGCCGTCGGAGGGCGACCTCTCCATCCTGGGCCTCAGCGGCGGGCGGAGGACCCTGGAGAATGGCGTGAACGTGACAGTGTCCCAGATCAACACAGTGCTGAGTGGGAGGACTAGACGCTACACGGACATCCAGCTCCAGTATGGTGCACTGTGTCTAAACACGCGCTACGGGACCACCTTGGATGAGGAGAAGGCACGTGTCCTGGAGCTGGCCCGACAGCGCGCTGTCACCCAAGCTTGGTCCCGGGAACAGCAGAGACTGCGGGATGGGGAGGAGGGTATTCGCTCGTGGACAGAAGGGGAGAAGCAACAAGTGCTAAACACGGGCCGGGTACAGGGCTACGATGGCTATTTTGTGATCTCAGTGGAGCAGTACCCTGAACTCTCAGACAGCGCCAACAACATCCACTTCATGAGACAGAGCGAAATGGGCAGAAGGTGACAGAGAGGGTCAATGTGGTGACTTCTTGCCAAAGACAGCTACTCTTTTGTGGCCACTTACCTGACTGTGTTGTACTCAATCCTTTTTCTAAACTGAACAAGGTGGGGGGGAGGAAAATAGAGAAGGAATAATACAGTTGCACTGTAACTCATGCAACATACTTTTTTCCCCGCTTTAATTTGGCCTTCACGCATTTTTTGCAATGAACAGAAGGTATATTTTGCCGTAGTGTGATCACAGTGAAATTTACTGTCTCTTGTCCTTTTTCTTTGTTTTGTTTTTGGGTTTTTTGTTTCTTTTCCCCCCTCTTTGTGAGGAATTTGAAGTGGGGAGTCGTCAACGTACGTCCTTAGGTGTAAGTGCGAAATGGGTGTCTGTGCTAACTTGTGTCATCCTAACCCTTTCTGATTTGGGGCAGGGACATAGCCTTCCACCTGGAACGGGGGGAGCCCATGGCGTGCCAGAGAGCTCTTCCCAGAAAGAAAGGAGATGGAAGACAACGCTGATTCTGATACTCTGAAAGTGACCGTCCGAATCATGTGCCTCAAAAGAGACCTTACAAGTAGTTTTCACGTTTCACTTGGGACATAAAGTGTTTCTTTGGGGGCTCCTGCTGAGCAGAAGTAGATTATAGAGGCAAGGGAGCTGATTATATTACCTTGCAAGATGATTTTCTTCCTTCCTGAACTGGAATAAAAAAAGAAAAAAAATCAGTCTTTTTTCATTATGAGAGTAGATACTTTCTGGGGTTTTTTGTGTGTGCGCAAATCCTGGTTTTAGTTAAATAACCTAGCAAAAGCCAAGAAAAGGGACTCCTGCTCTATTGAGAAAAGCTAAAATAAATCCTCTCTCAAACGTAGAGCTGTTCTATAGGTGGATTTAATGCACCCATGTTGTACATTTGCTAATGGCATAACTTCATTAAATGTATAGTGTTTCAGTACATGAGGCTACGTGTTTAACAGTCCACTGTGCTGTATCTGATAAAACCAGTTAATTTTTAGGAAGCTGATTTGAATTTAAAAGTAGTTATAGTATCCCAGTGACATACCACTGAAAATTAGAGCCAAACCCTGCTTTTCCTGATTCTGGAGCTTGTATTTATTGGCTGGGAAATGCAGTTTGGAGTAGCATGCTGGCAAGTCATTTATGACTATGGCAGATAAATGTCTCCTGGGGACTTTGGCAGCAGGGATTTTAAAATGTTTAATAAGTAGCAACAGCTTGTGCGTGGTGGGACAAGAAGGAGAACATTGAAATCAACCCTCTCACTGTTTCGTACACAAGCTCAAATTTAATGGAGAGCCCAGTTGACTGTTAGCAGTGACGAGGGGGAGGTTGAGTGGAAATGCCCACTACAGAGAGGACCAAGTGCTTTAATAAGAAACTGCTGACAAAGTTGCTCAGCATGCTAATGTAATTTTTATTCACGTAACCTCTGTGCTCTGGTATTTGCAAGAGTCCTTGAAATTCAAGGGAGCAAGGAGATGAGCTCAGCATCCTCTTCCCTGCCTGAAACAGTCCTGTGCTGTTGTTGCAGGCACAACTGTTACCCCACCTCTCAATGGAGCTCTGGCTGGAGGTGGCCAACCCTGGTCCCAGATAGGTGTCTCTATCACATTGATACCTGCACGTGTCCTGACTCTAGGAGCTCTCTTGTGTCTCTCTGGGAACAGCTCAGTCCTGATTTTTTTTTTTTTTTTTAAATTCCATCCACTTTGGCTTTTCCCAGTTCTGCAGAGAGATAACCCAAGACATACAAGTCCATGCCAAGGCTGTTTCCGTACCTGGAGTCCTCCAATGCACCTGCATACTCAGAGGCAGCTCTTCTGCACTCATGCGAGCACCACTGCCATCCTCCAGCACAGACTGACACTCCTCTGCAGGATCTCACCCCCAGATACAGCGGGGACGTGTGTTGGCCATGCACTCTTCGAGCAGCGAAACATTGGCAGCCCCAGTGCTCTCACAGTTTCTCCGTAGATGCCGGCTGCCAGCTCCGTCTGCCTTGCCTGTCTGTTCCCGAGTGCTTGCCAGGAGGAAGGTGATGGGATGGAAATTCCCCTAACAGACTGTTCCTCCTCCAGTTCAAAATTCCTAATACCTTTGGCTGCATGACCATGACCAACGGTATGGGTTTGACTTTCCAGTCATCTCTCCTGCTTACAGCAAGGGTGATGATGCTGGTGCTGCGTCCCAGCGCTATGCTCTGAACCACCCCTTGCAGCACACAACCCTTATTCCTTTGGCAGGAGTGAACCGCAGGCAGCTGGGAAGGGTATCCAGTTCTGGCAGAGCCAGGTGGGAGAAGACGTGTTGGCCAGACCTGCTCCAGGCTTTGGCAAGGGAGCAGTTGCTTTGGCTGCTGCCTGCCAGGGATGGTTAAAAGGCCATGGCATTGCCACCTGTATGGCTGGTGTTAAGTGCTTGGTAAGCCTGGGTTGCCCTGAGGATGCGCAGGTGGGGGTCAGGGGCAGCGTTAGCCAAACCAGCAGTAACCACCTACATGAAGGAAGCAGCACCTTCTTGCCAGTGCTGTCCAGCTCCCTGCTTCCCCCTGTCCAAGTCACACCAGGGAGAAATTCCTCTTAAAACCTCAAACTTGTGATGGCTGTGAGTGTCTCAAACAGCATGAATGGAAAAATAACCTGCAGGAAGCTGGGTCAAAAGGTATGAATCCCTGGTAAAGACCTGCAGGGCAGAGAGAGCTCGATGTGCCTCCCATTCACACTGCCCCACTCCAAGCAGCTCTGAAGAGAAGTGGTGCTTCTGTATCCATCCCTGTCCATGTGTTACAATGCTAAGAGGAGCAGTGCAAGAGTAAATGGGCCATGTTTCCACGGAGCGGAGGAAAGGGATTTGAGTGTAAAATATTCGTACTGGAACCCTGCCAGCCTGAGATGGCACCTCTACAGCCTTACGCAGACTCTTCAGGTTATTACATGAGCTAATGACTTTGAGGAGTTCACCCGTTCTTCAAGAGTCTCCCAATCCTGCCATGCTTGTCCAGCATGCCCAGAGCCAGGAGCCCAGAGCTCTGTGCCACGGCCAAGGCGAGACCCTTAGGTTGCATTTCTCTGCATCCTCAAGCAGCACTGGGATGTGACTGCGCCTCTCTGCCTGCCAGGTCCATGACGGTCTTCTCCTGGGCCTACACCTGGTGGGGGAACTATGGACATTGTGTCAAAAAGGGGAAAAAAAAATATGTAAAGTATATATATGTATATGTTGCTCCTGTCTATCAAAACAAAAACTTGAAAGGGATGTGCTGTCTAATATTGGGGACAAACCTGTCTGAAGATGGCTACTACATTCCTGAATCCTCAGCCTCTGTGAAAGCTTTCCACTTCACCTAGACGGCAAAACATTTTCAGTCCTGAAGCCCTAAATTTACCCCTTTATTAGTGAAAAAAGCTTTTTGTACAGGATCTCAAGTTCATTTCCATGGAATGGGCTGTGAACACAAAGAGTTGTTCCCTCATCTGCACTCTGCTATCCACAAGCATTTCCAGTCTAGTGATGGCCCCATAGCCCCTTCCCAGCCTTTTTTGTTGTCCCTTTTGCCTCCTCATGGGACCATTCTGGCTGCCTGACCCTTCTTGCTTTGCTTGTGTGGGGGAGTGTAGTAATTAATTGCTTCCGTAAGACTGGAAGGCCCTGGGTGCAAATCACACAGCACTAACCCCCTATCATAGGATCAGAGACTGGTTTGGGTTGGAAAGGACCTTAGAGATCATCCAGTTCCGAGCCCCTGCCATGGGCAGGGACACCTTTCTCTAGACCAGGTTGCTCAAAGCCCCATCCAGCCTGCCCTTCAACACTTCCAAGGATGGAACATGCATAGCTTCTCTGGGCAGCTTGTGCCAGTGCCTCACCACCTTCACAGGAAAGAATTCTTTCCTAATACCTAATCTGCTCTCTCTGTTTGAAGCCATTCCCCCTTGTCCTGTCATTCTATGCCCTTGTCCAAAGTCCCTCTCCAGCTCTCTTGGAGCCCCTCAGGCACTGGAAGGGTCTCTAAGGACTTCCCAGAGTCTTATCCAGGCTGAACACTCCCAGCTCTCTCAGCCTGTCTCCATAGCAGAGGTGCTCCAGCCCTCTGAGCATCTCTGTGCCCTCCTCTGCACTTGCTCCAACAGCTCAACATCTTTCTTGTGTTGGGGGCCCCAGAGCTGGCTGCAGCACTCCAGGTGGGATCTGGTTAGGGCAGAGCAGGGGGGCAGAATCTCCTCCCTGGCCCTGCTGCCCACGCTGCTGGTGATGCAGCCCAGGACACGTTTGGCTGTCTGAGCTGTGAGTGCTCACTGGTGGCTCCTGTTGAGCTTCTTGTCCATGAACACCCTCAAGTTCTTCTCCCCAGGATTATTCTCAATCGATTTTCTGCCCAGCCTGTGTTTGTGTTTGGGATTGCCTCAGCTGAGCTTCATGAGGTTCACACAGTCCCACCACTCAGGCTTGTCAAGGTCCCTCTGGATAGCATCTCTTCCCTCCAGCATGTTGGAGATGCTGTTTCAAAGGCATGGCAGACCATCTCCTGGGGAAAATGTCACTGTGCTTTAAGTTTCATGTGCTTTAAGGTTTGATTTTGAGAAATCGTTTTTTTTCTTGACTCCCAAAAAGAAGACTCAGCCCTCATCAAAAGGAGTTTCCCATCAAAATACAAAAGTGTAACTTCACTTACTTTCAACTCTGGTCTTGTCTCCAGTGCAGAGGGTGGTGAGAAGGATCCTGACCAAATCTCACAGCTCAGAGGAGAAAGTCCCGTGCTCTGGAGCAGGGGCTGTATCTCTCAGTGAGAGCAGTAAGCAACAATTACTCAAGTCTTCAGCAGTTGGAGCTGGTACTGAAACATGCTCCATGTGAAGAGACAGCAGTGATGGGACCCACTTGGTGTGGCATCCCAACATGAGCAGTGCCATGAGGACTCTGCAGCTGAAAAACATCCTGTGTGCTCAGCCCAGGGGGAGAGGAGCAAGACTAATTAGGCATCAGAGAAATGCCATGCTTGTTTCCTCTGAGATCTTTATTTTATTTTTTTCCCTTTCAACTGAAGATTGGCACTTGGAAAAATCATTAAGCAGTGGTATCCAGAGGGAATCATGCAGCTCATCATATCTTTGTCATCACAGCTATTGATCAGAGCCACAGTGAAAATGGGCCAACAATACTAAACAACACCAGGCGAGAGCTGATGAGATGAAGGTCATTAAGAGCCCGGTGCTTGATTCAGGTTTAGAAGACAACAGATGACTGGGAGCAGTCCCTGAGACACCATTTGGCTGTAACTTAGGAACAGTGAGGGATTTCTGTAATATATCTGTAGTTGCTTTATTGAGCGTAGGGACCGGCATGAAATTCTGCTCAGTCTATTATACAGACAGTGCAACCAGAATAAATCAAAATTGTTCAAAAAAAAAAAAACCTAATAAAGTACTTTTTCAGCTGTGACTTGTAAGTGTCACCATGATGGATGGCAGCGCAATCCATTATGCAAAGACAAGGCTCTTAACATGAAATTTTAGAATTCAATTTTACGATTTACAGGGAGGGCCCCCCTCGTATTTACGGCACAGCAGTCTGTTTTGATTCAATCTCGGCGTAATTGAAACCAGGGCCAGGGATCATGGTTAGTCCTATGGTTGCTTTTTAAAAGGGGAGGAGAAATGACTGCCCATAACATTAATAATGGAGCTAGGGAGAGCGCTTTGCTTGTTAAACCTTACTCACTTCATCTCCTCGCCCTGGTGGCACTGCCAAACCTGGTGAATATGAACACTGTGCCTCCATGCCAGGGATGCATTTGATGGGACAAAATCTGGCTGCCATGTGGCCAGCAGCAGCCTCCATCCCAGGATGAGCATTGCCTGGGGCATTTTTGCTCCTGTTGCTACAATCCTCCACAGGACAAGCTAGTTTTTCAGTACCTCTTTTTATTATAATCACTCATTTTATTATGATCACTAAATGGTCCCCCGTTACACCAAAGAATTTTCATGAGTTTTGTAAAAATTAAAAAAAAAAACAACCCCACAGCTTTCTTGTGTTTGCTTTTTTTATTTTTCTTTGTTTGTTTTGGGTTGGGGTTTTTTATCTCTTGAATATATTTAAATAAAATTACTTGCAACTGTAGAGCAAACTTCAAACAGAGAACACGGGGCATGGAGGACCCTGTCCAACATTCCCCTTCTCACTCCTGGATGTAAGGCCATTGCATGTCCTGGGGGCCATTTCCTGTGGCAGTTTTCCATCCTCTGCTGCCCCAACCAAAAACAACCCAGCCCACCCAAGGGAAACCTTTTGTGTTTCTTTCCTACTCTCTTTTAATTGCCATAAAACTTTGTGTTCCTGACGACGTGTTACATAGCTCAGCTGTTAACTCCCATTCCAGAGGTCAATGCTTTCTGGGGAGCATAGGAAACCACAAATGAAAATTAACTAAAAATATATATATACATATATATATATAATTTTTTTTTCCTTAGAGATGGAAACTGTTCAAGCAAACAATAAAAATTTCAAAAAAGAAAGTGTTTGAACAGTTTGCAGATGTTATTGAAATAACCAATCAAAGAATCACACTTTTCTATTAAAAAGAAAAATCTTTATTTTATGAGAGGACTTCTAATGCAGCTCCAGCCGAGAAGAGGACTTTGTATCAAAGCTGCATCTGTAAGCCCAGCACTGAAGACTCTTGTCATTACCCTGTGTAATAATTTTCCTGAAGTCTGGAACTAATTTTTTGAGAAATTTTTTTTCTCGATACTTTGTGTTTCTAATACTGTATTCTTGACTGTGTAAATACAACCAGGCTGTAAATAAGTGCAGATGTAGATACCTTCTAGAAAAAAAAAAAAGCAAACAGACAGAAATGACCATGTGTAGCCTTCAGTGACAAATAAAAGAATATTTTGTGTTTAAACAGTGTTTTTTTTTCTGTGAAAATGTTGTATTTCTTCACCCCAGCTGTTTGATCCTTACATGGGAGATGGACCTGGCAAAAGAGTTGACACAAATGTGCCCCCACTCCTCAGATTTTCACCTAAAGGTGCATTTCCCACCTGTACATAGGGTATGGGATTGCAAGTGCCCCAAGGCTTTGCCAATCCAGGAGGTGATGCTTGGGTTTCAGAGCCTCTCTGAGATACTACAATGGGAGCCCCCATTCCAGTAGAAAGGTAACTGAGAAACTACACTCTGAACTCCAAAAAATGCTTAACAAACAAATTCAAGATAGCATTAGTTTTATTGGTATGTCCAGCAGGAACCTGTGCATCTGATCCTCATTCATATAGAGGGAGAAGAGAAGCTGCTGCAGCACATTCCACAATGGCCCAGGGAAGCCCTCACGTGATTATTGATACTGCCTGGTGCAGCCCCACTGGCAGCTGGTTCTGATGCTTGAGGAAAAAGAACAAAATAACTTCAGATAACGGGCCGAAAACGTGTGTGTTCAGGAAATGTGTGTTGAGGGAAGTATTCCTGTGTGGTCCTTGGGGACAACCTAATGGGAAGATGAAGCATAGGGCTGGGTAGTGATCACTGGAGGAGGAGCAGGGAGTCGCTATCCAGCTTTACTGCCGGAGCATTGTTTTTCTCTCCAAAACCAGGTGAAATTGGGTCTTCTCGAATAAAGTCCAATTCTGTGTGGAATCCCTCTGAGATGGAGGGAGATGGCTGTGATAGGGAAAATAAACAGCATCTCTCTGTCCCTTGACACCAGCAGAGCCACAGGAACCAGTTGAGGCCTCTTTGCATGTATGTCTTGAGCAAGGTGAGAGGAGTCCAGCTGCTGGTGGATATTGATGCCTGCAAGGTGCCCCTAAGGTTTCTACCCTTACTTAGCCATTCCTTGTGAGATGATGTCTTCCCCACCAATGTGTGTTTTCTTTCAGGGCCCTATTCCACCGCCTTCATTTTCCAACCACCAGGTCTGGTGCAGCTCCTCGAGCCATCCTGCAAAGGAAACGTCCCCTTGACATCAACCAAGTCCCGTCTTTGCCCTCCCTGTGCTAGGCTGAGCAGGATGGACTCTGCAGCCTCATGGCACAAAGTCCACTTTCCAGCTGCTGGATGCTTTTAGTTTTCCCATCCTCTGGCGTGCTCGGCCACCTTACCTTCAGCAGGACAGTTTCATTTACCTTGTGCACAAGGCAGGGTCTCACTCCTGTGCTTATCAGAGATTTTTATCTCCAAGGAAGGTGTTGGCCTAATTTTTTTTTTCCCTAGAAAGTGGCTCCTAAGATAATTACACAGCAACTCTGACATCCTCCCCTGAGCCTCTGGTTTCCCATGGGTCTGGTCTGGTCTCTTTTCTCCAAATCAGATGCCTTAGTTGCATCAGGCTGTTCCTCATGTGCCTTTTCCTGGGCTGTGCTTAGCCAGGGAATTCAGATCCCCCTGGGACAGTGACATGCCACCCCCGGTACCCGCCATCATTCACTTCCTGTGCCACCTGCAGTTTATCATCGAACAAGACCCTGCCCTAAATCATTGATAATTGTATTGAAATGCACTGGACCAAGGACTAATCCCCAAGGGTAGCCAAGGAAACAGCAACATTTCAAGTTGTCAGTGAACCAGGTTTGTCTCTGCCTCATGTGGCTGATCCAGATAAGACCAATATTTTAATCAAAATATTATGGGTAGTAAATCAAGTGCTGTCGGGAGAGCCACCCTGCCATGCCAGTCCGATAGGCCAGGGCAGACTTATCATGTCCTTAATAGGGGCCATAGCCTGAGGACTCTGGCTTATCTTTCAGAACACTACAAGGAGACTCTCCTTGCTTTCAGAGGTGGAAGCACAGAAAAAAATTGTCCTGCATTCCCACAGGAAGGCAGCTAAAGGCTCAACCACGGACCACATCTCATACAGTTGAAAAGTATTAAAACCAAAGAATGGTGATTATATTTGTCTGGGAGAAATGAACAGGTAGAACACAAGCAATGTGCCTTCCAGTGGGTCATCCCTCCAGGAGTAAAGCGCTCCAGCTTCATGACCCTTCTCAGGGCCAAAATTGTGCCGCTGGCTGGCACAGCACATCACACATCACAGCACATGGCTCACCTGAGGATGGGTCCCTGCAGGAGTGTTTAGCTCTGCAGGTGCAGGTTGTGACATGGTGCCTGTGCCCATGCAGTGATGAGACAGCGTGGGCAGGTAAATCCCAGCTGCAGCGCCCTCCCTCCCCTCCCTGCACAGCGTGGGCAGGGCACTGCTACAGCCCCAGCCTGGGCAGACTCCAGGGCTGCAACCCAATGCTCCCAATGCCTTTGGCCCTCCTCCACAAAGCTGTAGGTTCAAGATACAGAAAAGTTGAGCTGCTGCTGAGAGCAGGGAGAGAGACTCTTCTGCAAGGAGTGATTTGGTTTAAAAAATTATCTGGTCATTTATGCATCCCTTTGAAACAACTGAGCTCAGCCTTTGTCAAATCATGGCAGTTCTGGTTTGAAACAGTTATTTCTAGGTGGTGATCCTTTGCAGAGAATTTTCCAGGGCAAAGGAGGTCCTTTGAATGCAGCCTGATGAAACAACGACAGTCCAGGCAAGGGAACCTCATTAATTATTTTGAATTGGATGCTTTAAAAGCATTTCTTGGGTTCTGTCTAAAAAACTGCTCCAACCACCAACCCACTACATAAACCACAAACTTCAACACTTCCTTCTCCTCCAGCATAGTGTTTGCAAAACCACAAGCCTTCCTAAGCCCAGCCAGCACACCCTTGTCAGGATCTATTCAGAGAAGGATGGGAAGGAATATAGGAACAGGGTAAGCACCACATCCTTACTGTTAACAGCACAAAATGCTTGGGCTTAAAACCAGCTCATCTCCCACTCTCTGAATTAAATGAAATAGAACCAGAGGCAAAACACGGCTCTGAGCTTGGACCTCAACCTGCTTGAGCATCTCCAAATCTCTCTCTCAGGAAACAGTGGAGTTTTTTAACCCAAAGCTCAGAAAACATTTTCTTTTACCCGAGTTCCTCAGGCAGGAGTCAGTGGGCAGATAATTACAGCGAGTTTGTTCAGCAGAACCACAACACCAGTGAGATGCTGCAAACCAGTGAGATGGCTTTGATTTCTGCCTCCAAGAGCAGGAGATGAGAGGGGTCTGTTAGCTCATTGCTGTGCTGTTATTTTCCATCCAGAAGACACTCATGTCCTCCAGGAGTTTTATGCAACCAGACCTCATCGTAGAACCACAGAATCTTTTAGGCTGGAAAGGCCCCCTAAGACCACTGAGTCCAACCATTAACTGCCAAGGCCACCACTAAACTGTGTCCCCAAGTGCCACACCTTCACATCCTTTGAATCCTTTCAGGGATGGTGACACTTCCCTGGGCAGCTGGTTCCATTGCCTGACGAGCCTTTGGATGAAGAATTTTTGGTGAACGGCCTTGCAGCAGTTACAGTTTTGGGCCATTTCAGGAGTGTTGTTCATACTCCTCAGGCTCTTGTGATGGCTCAGGAAAAAGGAGCCATCAGCCAGCCAGCAGCAGCAAGGAGGGAAGTTCCAGAAGCAAGGTGGATAAGAAGGAGCACAAAGAAAAATCCAGTGTTGCACTGGACATGTGTGGAATGTTACCTGGAGGATCACAGCATGCCTGGGTTTTGGTCCAGGAGCCTGAAATGGCAGCTGTAAGAGGTTAGAGTGTTCTGTCTGTCATTTGGGACATGTGCTGCACTTGATCTAGGGCCCTCTTCTGTACATTCTTGCTTGGGTCAGCTTTGCACTGGGGCAAAGTGCTGGGGCAAGAGGGTTCTGTGGACAGCGTTGCTCCTCTGCCTCTCCTTCAGACCCTCCCAGTGCTCGCTTGCCTCTGGTTGTCACGGCAGGAAAACCCACCCCCAGCATTTGGCAGGGCAGCACCAAGGGAGGTGTCCTGCACGCCCATGGCCTTGGGAAGCTCAGGGTTTCACACCTACACAGCACACAGGCACACCAAGGGGTGCTGCTCACAGCCCGCAGCCGAAATGGGGCTGTATATTCATGCAGAAATATCTGTGCATATAGAAATAAGTGTGGCTTTTTCAGAGGACCAGCCTTGACACAGATTTTCGTGTATTTATATGCATTTAGCAGATTCTCCATCCCTTCCTGTGCTCCCCCCCATGGTCACAAAGACACACTCCCATCCCTGCTCTCCTCCCTGCAGGTGCACTTTGAGCAAGCAAAGCACCGTGTGATTGCTCCATGCCCTACATCCCCAGGTCTTGTCATCTGGCAGCTTTTCCAAACACGGCTTTCTTCCTCTCAGCAATTCTGTGGGGACCTTGAGAAATGACTGCAGCAAACATGCCCTGGCACTTCAAAGTTGGAGGGCTGACGACTCTTGAAATGCACTTTTCTACTTGTCCTTTTTCTTTTTTTTTCTATATTCCCCTCACAAGTCTAACAACACCATCTGTGCTGGCACAAGCTCTAGCTCTGGCCTTGAACCTGTGCAAGAGAGTGATCTGGTTCCAAGGATGTTTTCAATATTTTCTATGATCAAGCAGGGAAAGGCAGAGACCTCTATGAAAACCCTTGGGAAGACATGAAAAGCAGTCCTGTTTTTACATTTTGCAACATAAAACTACTTAGAAATGGCCAAATTCCTCCTCCTAAATTTAGTTTCCTAGCTCAAACATGTAGAAGAAGAACCCACTGCCACACACTCCTGTAGAACTAACAAAGAGCAAGTGATTGAGGTCTTAGGTGGGCTGGTAACTGCTTGTGTCTTCTGGCCATCTCCCTGTCCACGGCACCAGCATCCTCAGGAAAGTGGATGAACTGGCTCTACAGTAAAATAAAGTCAGCTGAACTTAATGGAGACAACCCAATTCAACCTTTTGAACTCAGGCTTTTCCGCTTCATCTTTTATTTTCCACTCCTAGAATAAGAAATGAAATGCTCCCCAGCATCCTAGCAGGAAACGTGCTGTGATGAACTCAGCTCCTAAATCAGCCAACAGGATGAAATTGCAAAGCCAAAAATGTCTTTCATAAAGGTCCTTATTCAGGAATGGGCTGAAGTATCCATTTCAGCTGAGACTGCAATGAGCATCAGAGCCCCACTTGTACTTGCTCAGACACTTGTACCTCACTTCTTCCTTTCTGCTTTCTCCAGCTCTGGCTGCTGCCTGCCCCCTTCCCCTCATCCCAGTGTCTGCGACCTTCCAGTGCCCCATTAACCCTCGTTTTATACCCGTCTGTGGATTTCTCAAAGACAGGAGCCCACAAAACAGCATGCCAACCCCAGATTTAAAATTGTTTCTTTTCTTTCCTTACAAGACCTCCCTCCTCGTGTGTTCAGACCTCATCCCTGCTTGTTTTCCTTCTTTTCACAACCTGCAGTGGATTCCTGCCTCTCTAGGCACACAGAGGGCTGGAGTCCAGCTGTGACATTAGAGGGCTGGTCAGGCTACGAGGCTTTACAGTCACAGCCAGCACCTGACTCAACCACAGCAGCTGCACCTAAAACACCCTCAGAAAGGCTGGCTTGCAGCACAGCCTGTGTTGCTTTCAGACAGCTCCTCTGCCAGCTGCCGTCCAAATCCCTGGCCTGATGAAATGTTAATGGCTGGTAATTTCCAAGGTTTGCAGCAGAAGAAAGAGGCCGGACCAGGCGACCTCCCGTGTCCACACTGATGAGCTGAATTTTATCCCCCTGTTTTCAGTCCTTTCCTGCTGCAGTTACTGCTCTGCTGGAAAAAGTGGAGAAGAAAGGAGGTCAGGTAGAACTGGAAGGGAGAGTTTGGACTTTTTGGCTGAACAATTGTAAGAAGCTCACACAAAAACTGTAGCTCTGTACAGAATGATTTTGGTATGTTTTAAAAATTTTTATTCTTTTAGCACAAGCCAATCTTTGTAACAAAAAGGCTGTTATGCAATGAAGGTTTCTTTAGATATCACTTAAATATGTAAAAACACTCACTTTGATTAATCCATAAAGGAAAAAATCATGTTTTGATATTCCTAGAGTTTTCCCAGAAATTCTTACTGAATCTATTCAAACATAACTCAAACTCACAAAGCACTTTTGTTGTCCTGTACGTCACTTTGACAAATGTGTTCGTGCTCCAAACACTGTGGTTGTTACCTGTCAGCTTGTGTGCAGGGGGGATAAAATAAGAGGTTTAGAGCAATCATTTCCCCTTTAACATCTTCTTCTCTTAAAAGAAAATCTTGAGGTGTTTGACAAGCCTAACTTGATATTTGCTCTGCCAATGCATCAGACTGCCCTGATAATAAAAAGGAAATAAAATCAAAATATATGACAGCAATGGATAAATCTCCTTTTTTGAAAATAATTGAAATACAAAAAAATAACATAGCTGAAGCCTGCAGAAAATGTCCAGTAGTCCAATTATTGGAGATAAATTCTACGTAGCCTGTATTTTGGGGTTTCTTTGAATATGAGTTTATTTTGACATGATCTATGCATTTTCAGCTGCTGGAAAGGAGAAGAAAAAAATCATTCCCAAGGCCATTCAAGATAAGCCATAGTTTCCTATCTCTTTTGACTGAAAATACCAATGAAACTTCTTCCAGTTATTCCCCATCTTCCTCTGGTCTCTTCTTATTAGTCTTATCATTTTAGTGCCTCCTTTGATATATAATCCCTTTATGTTGTGCAATGATAAATCAAAATAAAGTGCACCACTGAGTGATTTTATTGTTATTAAAAGGTCAGCGGTAAGAGGGTTGCATCCTATCGCATATCCGAGAGAATTAATGGGAGGTGCATTAAAAAAAAGGAGGCACCGTGCTTCTTGAATATGTTTAAAAGCTGCAGCATCCCTCCAGCTGGGCTTTGTGATGGATCTCCCAACACAGCGTGGCCCAGGCTGCACAGGCTGCAAGAAACACGTCCCTGTCCTTTGCAGGGGGCTGCAAATGTCATCCCTGGCTCACGGGAACGCGGAATTAGTAATCACCTTCTGCTCGTGTAGGTGATGGTTCCCCACGACCTTCCGAGTGATCAGAGCCCATCACACACAACCAGACTCTGCATTACCCCCACCACAGTCCCCTGCTGCCCTGCCCTGCTGCCTTGGCAGCCAGGGGCTGCTGGGGATGCCTCAGGAAGGTTTTTGGGACATTAAAACCTTCTTCAGAAGGCTTATCACCCCCTCTCTCACACGGCAATGGCATCTGGAAGATGCATTTATTCAGCATTTATTGAGGACCTGTCAATAAGCTCTTCCCAAAACTGTTTTTAAAATACATCATTGTGCCTTTTCCCATCATTTGCATGAATGCAACAGTTTAGCATGATGCCCAGGGGAGCATTCCCCAGAGTATCAGATTTTATTCCTCTCTGTATTTCAGGAGCAGCAATCTGAGCGCTGCCAGGTCAGGGCAGAAGCTGTCCAGCAGCAGCTGAAAAAAAGGGAAGGTAAGAAAATGCACAAGAGCCAACACAGAAGGGAATATGGAAAATGTGTGGTTCCTGACTGCCCAAGAAATAAAGTTGAGGAAACACTCCCTCATAGTGGGGATTGGCAAAAAAACAAAAGGGTTAGATTTCCCACCCTGTTGTTGCAACTTGCTTGTTTTGGATAAATTTTAAAAAATAGCAAAGGAAAATTAGGCTGTTCATGACTGTACATTTTCAGGGTTTCACCCAGCTTGTTAAAAAAAAAACCAACCTTGTTTGGATGGAAGACTTCACCAGAAATCAATAGCCAGACACAAACACTGACAGAATTAACTGCTAAAGCACAGGCAGCAACAGGCAAGTCAAAACCCCCAAATCCCTGAGTGCACTGGAGAGCGTGGCACAGGCTCAGACCTCCTGTCCTACCAATTTGGGCAGCAAGAGGTCACCGACCACCCTTGCCTCTCCCCTTGCTCTGCCTGATTTCTGGAGCAAACCAGCTGCCAGATGCGCACACATCCAGCAGATCTCCTGCCTAGGACCGGCCTCCAGAAACCGCCCAGTTTTCGGTGACTTTGCCTCCTTCTCCTGTGCTCTGCCACCAGACGTGGTGCACGGAGCTTCGGGAGCTCCGTTTTGTGCAGAGAGGTCCACGCCAGCCCCCGAAGGGCGGGGATGTCGTGTGCAAGCAAAGCCAGCGGAGGAAGAAGGAATTACCAGGGAGGTGGCAGATGCCTCTGTCCCCACCGGTCACACGGGCTGTTTGCACAACACAGACACATCACATGGTGTTTGCTCAAAAATGGCTTGGGTGAGCTATTAACACTTCATTAATACGTGATGAAAGGCAAATTTAGAGAGCTCCCCAAAGTGACTGAGAACTCCTAGGGGCCCATAAATGAAATGATAATGTAATGTAAATAAGGTTCGGAATACAAAGATTGGGAATTAGCCTGCGATCTAACAAAAGCAGCTGAATATTACCAGAAATGCATTCCCCATCTCCCATCCACCTTCCCCTGTTTTGTGCAAGGGTGATACTGCAAGATTATAAATTGTAAGGACAAATTTTCCTATCTCCGGGAGAAAAAAAAAAAAAAAAAAAAACAAAACAGGAGGAGCTGAACTAGAAAAAAAATACAAGTTTATATAGATACATCAAATTCTCCCATATTTGCCTTTAGTGTTTTTTTCCTTTCCCCTCTGCCCCCCCTCCACCCTGCCCTGCTCCCTGGCCATTTCTGTAAAAAAAGCAGGGACAGAAAACACAGCAGTGTGCAGAGGACCTGCATTTCAAAAATTGGATTTGATGTGTTTCTTTGGACTATTTTGAAACAGCATCGGTCCTTATCTCACTAAATATTTTACAGCTGTGCCACCTGAAATCCCTAGAGGAGTGCCTGTGTTGCTCATTAACTCAGACAGAATTAGCTTGGGTGATATTGTCTGACTTTGGCCAATGACACCAAACACATTTTAGGCAGAGAGTGGATAGCAAGGAGAGAATCCATTAACATTAATGTCTTTCTAACCATTAAAGAGGCCATTAGTGTTTGTGCTTATTTTTAGTATATTCAAAAAGGACTGAGTGAATCCACTCTCAGCCCCATAAATACTCGCTGCCCATTTTTAGGAATTCATTTTGCGTCAGGATTGTGTTCCAGCCTCGAGGTCACTGTGCCACCAGCCATCCAGGAGAACAGATAGATTTCATGCACACTTGAAGCCAAAGCTGTCAGTGATCCTTCTGAGACCTGTCACATGTGGTAGAAGCAGCTTCTCCTCCAACACAAGTGATCAAAGGAGGTGTCCACCCTGTCCACCATTAGGCTCCGAAGTATTGCCATCCATCCATCCCACTAACTGCAATACTCTCCCGTTCCAGTCAGCCCAGAGCAACAGGGCTGTGATCCATCTCATCCCAAGACAGGTGGCTACATTAGGGCAGATGCCTCACACTCCAGAGCTCACTGTTTCTCCTTGCTGGCTATGAAGGAGGTGAGGCTGAGCTCAGAAGGTGGTTGCCTTTTGGCTGCCGTGAGTCCCTCCCTCGCCGACACCTCCTTGGCCACGTGCACTTATCCCACCCAAGGGCACAGACTGGGAACGTGGCCTCAGAAGATGCCTGCATGGAAAGGAAAAGCTTGAAAGATTCTTCAGCCGTAAAACTATTCCCTAAAAACAGGGTTTTTTTAGCAAGTAGCTGGGAGAGATTTTCTTGGAGGCTCTGTGAAGAGTCAAGGAAGCATGGAAAGTTAAGTGTCTTTGGGGGAAAAAGAAATTCCTGGCTTTCCAAGGGGATATTAATGACTACCAGATGGTTATGAGACTAGGAAAAACAGATAGTTCAAGGATGCCATAAAATAGAAGGTCTCCTACGTCAGGCTATCCATTGCATTAAAATATGGGGTATTTCTCCTTTTGTGAATGGGATCCACCAGCACTGATCTGTTCAGGCCAAGACAAGCGGGTTTATGTCCCTGCCCCAGCCAAGCCCCTGGCTGCTGCTCATGAGAGCCTTCTCTGATCAGGTCAGTGGGCCCATTTCTCCCACCACCACGCTCCTGGAAGCAATTTTTCACAGAAATGCAATGTGAAGTATGTTTTTCATCACTTCTGGCCCTTTACACTCTCATTCCACATCCCTCTGTGTGTTGGCTAATGTGAGAACGGTAGATACTGCCTGTTTCCAAACCTGGGATGAAAGTCTGGGGATTTTTTCATCTTTCCATGAGCCAGTTTGGTTAGCCTTATTATTGCTATTGGCACACAGATCAGCAGTCATCAATAGCCAAATGCATAGCATTTGCCACGGCTTCTCTGGGTGGCAGGCCCTAACAACAACAGCCTGCTACTTATTAAGTCAAATACATCCAGTTCTATATCAATTGACAGATGTCTGGTTATTTGGCACAAAAACAGGAATTGAATTCCCACAGATGCACTATTATTTTGAAATACATGTTATTCAAAAATCTAGTTACCTTCACACAAAATGCAAACGCCTACTTCTTCCATGATGAACGGCAGCTCTTCGCATCCTCAGCTGAATTAAAGTAATTTATTTCCTTGTCTCTGAGGGAAACAGAGAAAAAGAGAAGGTCCAGAATCACGTCCAAAGCTTAGCAAGGCCAACTGCTGACTAGCAAACATCTGTCCTGTACCCCTGCAAACCCCATCAGGGAAGTGCAGTCTTCCCAAGTTTTGGAAAGGAGGACGGCAGCGCTGCTGGATTCCCGGCTGGAAGCCATCCATGCCGTACACATGGCTTGGACGCAGAGAGCTGCAGGAATGCCACTGCAGTTCAATGCCAACCAGCGGCTCATGTTTGCATCCATTCTCTCTGCACACACTGCAGGGCTTATAAATCTCCACTTTGTATCCAGAATATTCCTGGGAAACAGATTGCTTATGACAAGTATTTCTTTTTTATTATTTTATTTTTTTTTTAAATATGGGGTGTTTTTTTTTAAATATAACGTGCTTCCATTGTGTTACATATTGCAGAAGACAAATTTCCCAGCTGGTAATTTCCCACCATTTATAACACTGTTGTGAGACTCTGTATTTTTATATCATACCATATATCTGAAATACATTGGAAAACATAAAATTCTATGAAACTGATAATAAATACATCTCAACAGACAGACACACGCATGAGAAAAATTTCTGATTTTCTTCTCTGCCATATGTATTTCTTCTCTGTCTTTATGTATTCTCCACGTACCACTCTCCAAGGCTTTTGCTGGGAGTTCACCGCTAGGAAACCAGCAAAAGTGAACAGCCTGTGCCAAACAGCATCCATTTAATTGCAGAAGCTGCTCTCTCTCAGGCTCAGAAAATCTCAGGCTTTCTTCATGGAACGAGTCATAAAAAAAAAACCCCTCTATTCCATGACTTGACACAGCCCATGACAGAGCAATAGACCCAACCAGCCCTGGTTAGAGGGCCAGCAGGTGGAAGAACTGGAGCACCAGGCAGCGCTGGTAGCCGGGGTGAATTAACCAGACCCTTGCAGATAGGATTTGTGACCCATTGGTGAGCCTGCAGTCAAAGTTATGTGTCTTCTGATGGCTATCATGGTCTGGAAAACTGGCTTCATTAGAAGCCCATATCTACCAGCTCTTAGAAACCCATTGCAAGCCGAACTGGCTACACAGGAGGCCTCACCAGTGAGGAACAGGGAAGAAAGGGAGAGGCACCTTGCTGAGAGCTGTTTACAGCACACATAGGTGCCAAGTCATGTAGCACCCATCTCTCCTGTGATCCCCTAGCCCCTCCCTGACAATAAGGAATACAACCTCAAGGTAAGGGAAGTCTCAATATTCTCATGGGAAACTGAAACACGGAGAGCTCAAATAACTGGCTAAGATCATGTAGGAAATACGTGTCAGAGCACATCAGCTGAAAAGCAAATTCTTGCAGTTTCACACCGGCTATGAAGCCTTCTCCCACTTAAAATAAGAGGGTCAGATGAGAGATTAGGACCCCTCCTGGTCTCCCTGGGAGAAGCAGCGGAGTCCCAGGATATATCACTGCATCTTCAGTTCAAAGGGGCACTTGTCTGTAGCAGAGAGGGTTTGGATATAGAAGGGGGTGACCCCGTGTACCAGACCCACCAAAGTGATCCTCACCATTGCTCCAGGACGTTGTTTACTTCGTGAAATGGCCACGGTCAGGCATTGCCAAGAGAAGAGCATCACAGAAATGTGCCCCAGCCATTGCACTTAACAGTAACTGTGAACCTGGGGGGTCCCCCCACTGCCAGTCAGGACACTGCCACCCAGGTGGGAATCAGGGGGTTCCATAACCAAGCTTTGCTCTTAACCATACTGTTCCCATTGGAAAAGGCATCAGGAGAGCTGGAAACAAGCCTTGTGTGACCCATCCCATGGTCAAGCAGCTGCCCAGGACCAGTGGCACTGCATTCACAGCAGCATACAGAGTTGTCACCTTGGGGTATCAGCTGCTGACCAACACCCAGCCCTTGTTTCTTCCACCTGCTGCCTCCACACCCCTGAAAATGTCCTACCTTTTTCTTTCACCCAGTTTGTTGTTTGGTTTTTTGGGGGGGATGCTGCAAAGCATTCACAGGAGGCATCACCATTCTCTGCTTGGGGTGGGAAATATTTCCAGATGCTCTTGGAAGCACCTTTGATTCACAGCATGCTTTGTGTTACAGTTAAACAGGGAGAAAAGCATCTCCCTTCCATGAGTGTTTTTGTGGGATGGAAAAACCATTGAGAATCCAGGGCAGGGAGAAAATCTAGAAGAGTTCACTGTTTCCTTGGATTTTTACCCTGTTCCAGATGCTCAAATTCCTCTTCCATCAGCTGCCACTGCCTATTCTTTTGTTACTATGGGTGGGGGGAAAATAACATTTAAGTATGAAGCCCCAAAGAGACACTGTTGTGTGTGGCTTGTTTTAGTTCCACCCTGAAAGACCCAAAACAGAAGGTGGGAGGTTTTATAACCAAGTATGATGCATATAGTAAAAAACTCTTTTTACTTCTTCTTTTTACTTCTCTTTAAAAGGAGAAGAAGGCAGCAAGATCTTCCTGTCACTGGAAAGTTTAAGGGGTCTTCATGTAAGCAACCTGTCATGTGTCAACAGGACCACAGCACATCTTTCAGACACCAGAGGACCACAGCAAGTCAGGTGCCCAGAAAGAGAATTTTTCCAAACAAGTTCAGAAAATCATGCTACAGTTCTGGTGCTTTCTTTGACCTGACTGTGAAGAGGTCCTCGAACTTTGTGAGTAAGCATTTCATGTCAAGGAGGTGAGATGCTAGGGATGCAGAAGCCATTTGGGGTGGCCTTTCTAAAGCAGCCAAATTTTGCTCCCATTTTATGGAACTGGCTCAGGGCTTAGGGAGGGTTTCCAGAAGCCACTGACTCTGGGCAGGTGCAGGAGCAGGAGGTGCCTTTAAACCCCACAGCATGCACGGGACACCACACCCTATTAGCAGCTTGTCACCTTAAGGAATACACAGCCAGGTTTTCCCTCTAATTGGCTTTCTAATTTACAGGTCAAGCTCTTCTGCACAGCAATCCAAGCTAATTTAGGAAAGGTTGTATAGATGGTTTGTTCTCTTTTTTGGTACAGCAGATACCACATGGGTCAGGACCTGCACTGGAAGGTGCCATTGGCACCTCCAGGATTAACCATGGTAGCCTGGATTTGCTGAGCTCCTTGTAGCCCACAATGTGCCAGTGGCACAGGCACAGGTGGCATGAACTTGTTTAAGGAGCAGCAGCCTAAGACCAGTGAGGTTCAGGGCAGACAGCATGCCTGCAAGATTCTTAATCCCCAGTCTGTGATGTGCCAGGATTTTCCTCCAGCTCCTGCCTCTGCAGTCACACTGCCAAGTGGCCGTGACAACTTGATGTTTGGACAAAAATAATAGTTTCCTGATCTTGGAGCAGAATTGAACACACCGTAAAGATGTTGGCAAAAGGTTTTAACCCACATAAAAGCCAACACTGCTTGTGAAGGCCAAGGAGGCCTACATGGCTGGGGATGGCAGGGTCACAGCTGCTTCCATGAAAACCCAGTGCTGTAGCTGCTCGTTGCCTGGAAAAAGGCCTCCACATACCCTTTCCACTTAGTGCATTAACCCACCAAGTTCACCCACAGTGTGTCCCTGAACAGGCGTATCATGAGCACCCATGGGAACTTGGAGGCTGGCTCATCATAACTTCCCACACTGCTTAGACTCCAACCACTTGGGATTTTCCAAAAAACGCCATCGTGAATCGTGTGTTTTTACTGTAGTGCAGTTAAGAATGAAAGTATGTTCCTATAAGACATTACTGTTTGGAACTAAAGCACACATTATGGTTGTAATTAGCACACAGAGAAAAATCTGGTCTATGACAAGTGCAGGTGATCATGGTAATAATACCTGCACAGATGCAGTCCCTGGACCAGAGCCCAGTCTCAACTCCACTGGTAATAAACCAAGGCAACTTAATGAATTTGATTGAATTTGTTCTATGTAACAGAAAAAAAAATGCCCCACTGGATACTTTTAAACATATGTGTATGTGCATTTTAGATGGCTTGATAAATCCACAGCTATCTGGATTTGGAAGTAATCTTACCCGGTCTGTAGCCAACATGCTGGAAAAATTACTTTATGGGCAGCGAGAATAATTCTTCTTAGCCATAAATCAAGGCTTTTCAGGAGGGAAAGATGCATCATGGAATTTTTTCGATTCCTCTTCCCAGAAGGTCTTACAGGCAAGGCCACATTAAAAGGCATTTTCAAATGAAAACCAAAAATAGCTTCAGAAAATAAGAGAGCAGAAAGCACATGGGGCTTGGTTTGATGCTAAGGCAATATAGGCTGAAGGGGAATATTACCAGCCGTGATTCATCTGATGCAAGAGACTTTGCTTTCAAAAATAAAGCTGCACGGCGGAAGGGTCAAAATTTTACCTGGGATTTAGGATTATGTTATCTGCAGTTCTGCAACATGGTGGTAGAGAGAAAAGTCTGCCTGATAGTGCTGATAGCAGGAATTGGAGACTGAGGATTAAGCAGCGGCACAGATAGCAACCAGCTTTCTTCTGTTAGCCTTTCATACTTTGCAAAAAAATTGAGAAAGGACGCCTGCCCATGTGAGGCAGACATAAGCTCTGTGCCCTGTTGATGAGGCACTGGGCAGGAGGCAGATAACTACGGAAAAAGTTGTATTATTGTTTAAATCAGGGGTGAAGGAATGTCTCAGAGCTTTTAAGAGGGCTGTGGTTTGCAGGAAAATTTCCAAAACCCAGGAAACACAGACGTGAAGAGGAGGGTTAAGCCATGCCCAGCCCTCTCAAACCAAGGGCACCCTTCAGCAGCTCCCATTGCAAGCTAAGGCTTGCAGTTGTGCTGGAGACAAGGCTGAGGCGAACAGACTTGTAGCTATTGGTATCCCCCCTCCAGCTGCTCACTCCCGCTCTCCTTCTGGGGCAGTGGAGCTGCTCAGCACCCATGTGTTCAACCAAGGGCTGCTGTTAGCCCAGAGGCTTGTGGCAAAGCCAAAGGGGTGGCATCTGCTGCAGTTTAGGAGCGGGCCCTCATATCACTCAAACATTTCTGTGCATGCAGTGCAATCTCCCCTCTGCACCAGAGCCCTCAGATATAAACAGAGGATCCCTCTGGGAATCCACAGGCTTGAAATCTGCAGTGAATCAGACTGTTTTCCAGGCATTTGTCCATGGAGCAGAGCGTGTGCAGAGGAAAGGCTCCACCGCACATTTTGGCACCATTCAGCCCAAACAGCTCTTTCAAACTCAGAAGATATGCAGACCAGACAAACAATGGAAGGAATTTTGCAAGGAAACAGTATTAAAAAATTCAAAATTCACTTAACCTTACACAACCAGTAAAGAAAGTGCTGGAAGCCAGCAATACAAGAAGCATTACCCTTCTTTGAATGTGAGGGGTTGGACAGGTGACCGCCAGAGGTCCCTTCCAACCTCAGCTACTCCAGGAATGAGGGTCAGAACAATGCTTTGAATTTTCTAAGGCTCCTTTCACCAATAAACCAGCCTCACACTTCTTTCCAAATGCTAAACTGCACCGCACCCCATCAAGACCATTTTTGTGGATTTAACAACTGTGGAAGAGCTTAAGGCTTTGCTGGGTTGGAAAAACATATTCAAATCTCACAAGTGAGTGACACAGGCCCAGCAGAAGAGCCCAGATCTTGCAACACCCAACCTAATGCCATAACCTTGCTTATGAAAGGCTGCTCTCTCCCCAGCTGCAATCCCAGGCACAACTGTGCGCTGTGGGCGCGTGTGCTTCTCGCTCACTAAGATTTGCTCTTCCCAAAGCCAGACGAATAATCCCAGCCAGAGCCCATGATGGGAGACAGATGCGGAGCCACTCCCAACATCCTGCTCTGCCTCACGCACTGTCTACCACATCACCACCTAAATTGGTTCCAGCATCATCCTCGCTGCTGATGAGGTGCAAAGCAGACGAAACGCAGCCAGATCCCGCTGTGCCAGCTGGAAGAGGTGAGCTTTGGTGTGCAGCAACAGACTCAACTCAAGCGGGCGCCATCAGTCAGATCGAGTGCCAGAAGTTCAAAATGCCTCTTTACAACACAGGAATCACTTGGGCCTTGAATTTATCCTCGGTGCTGCATAACATTACCCACTAACGTTACAGAAGTAGATAGGAATGTCCAGGTTGAGCAAGAAATTGCTTGAACAGGTGCCAACACATCCCAGATTGACTGGGTAAGAAAGCCAATGTCCATCCACCCTGTTTGCTGCATTCCCAGTCTAAATTCATCCACCATTTATTTGCTCTGCTGCACCAGGGCCAACATGGAGGTGTGTTCTGGCCATCAGAGCCAAAAAATTATTAGACTGGGTCATGCATTCACAAAGTCAAGTGGAAGAAAGAAGGCTGGGGGACTCTTCTCCTGAGGAATGGCAACAGGAGGTACATTGTGACCAGTGTGAGTTGGAGCACAGGGCTGGCACAGGCTCCTGGATTAGTGGTGGGATCACACAGAGGGAGCCTGTAAAGCTCTGCTCTGAGGGAAGAACATCACATGAAGAGAGTAGATAGGAAACAGGGATGGGAGACAGCAGGGAACCTGATAGGCAGATTTTGGCTGCTTGCAACATGATTTCAGTGCAGAAGAGAGGCTGGGCTTGGGCCAGAACTTCTTAGCAACTTTTGGTCCCTGAGGTAAATGTGGCTGACAACCTCCCTTCTTAAGCTGTGCAACAGGGTACTGTTAGATTAATGGTTGGACTCAATGAGCTTAGGGATCTTTTCCAACCTTGAGGCTGTGATTCTGTCACTGAATTTCCTAATTCTTCTGGCATGGAGCTGCAACAATATGAAGCTGAGTTGCAGGAAAACACCACGGGCCAGCACGTGCTCAGTGCCAGCAGGAGTCAGAGGTGGCTCAGTGCAGTGGTGCACTCTGCAGGTCCAGCCCTGGGCACAGAACCTTATGGGAGAGCATCTCTCACGTTGAGATCAGCCAACAGGAATTTGAAGGCAGAAAGTGCAGCAGTTGCACTAGACTGGACAACTGGATGAAGCTGGAGCAGGTTTTCCAAAAGGAGATGGTAGAGCAGAGCATGATTCCGGTGCTGTTTGTAAGGAGTTGGCCACTTGCACAGAGGCTGGATTTCTGTTCCTGTCCTGTCCTGTCCCATGCTGTCATGTGTCTTCTCCAAACTATTCACTGTACACCATCTGCCCAAATATCAGCTTCTTCAGCTGCTGCCCCTCTGGATCAGCCGTGCTGGGTGAAAGCATGCAAGCCTTCCAAAATGGGGCTTGGCTGACCAAGGCTGTGCAGAGGCAGAAAGGGATTTACAAATAGTGAAGTGCACGTCAGTTCTGGCGTGCTCAGGAACGGGACAACAGTGTGAGTGGCTTTTGAGCACTGCACCGAGAGCCAGTGTGTACCTCTGGACTGTTTCTCCTGTGCCATCCTGATGGCCAGCCACCCAGTGCTGCACTACAAACCATAAAGTTTTACCTCTGGCTTAGCTGGATGCCAATGCAGAACTAAACAAATACCCACGTGCCTACTTATTTATTGTGTTCTCTGATTTCCTGAACACCTCCCCTCCTTCTCCCAAGCAGGGCACAAATTATCTACCATCCCCTGACAGCTATTGATTCATGATGCTATCAACAATCCAGAACGACACATACGTCTCATTCAATGAGCAGACACCCACCCATGATAGCATTGGCAGCAAGAAGATCCAGATAAATTTTGTGAATAACGAAAATTCATGAGTACTAGGGAATTAATAAGAGTTCTAAAGTACACAGAGTACATAAAGTACTAAAGAAGACATCCATATTCTTTCTATACATCCTTAAACTGAATTACTGAGGAACAAGGTATTTTCTCTGTAAATGACTTGCTATTCTAAGTCATGGATAAAGAATAAAAGGAATCCACTGTTTGAGAGCAATAATGGACCAGTTCTTTTCTTTGACATGTCCCCAGATGAAGTCCTCCAGAGCATCAGCAGAGCAGTTCTGCTGCTAAGCAGCAGGCAGATGCCCAGACAGCTGATGATTTTACCAAATAGATGAGTGCCAAAGATAAAACATGGGCAAAAGCAGCAGTAGATTTCTTCTCCCCACTTTTTTTTTCCCACCCCCCGCAACTTCATTCAGATTTGACACTCAGCAGGTGTTGTTTCAGATTTTCATCCACATCTCCAGACAAATGGAAACAGAAATCCAATGTATTCAGACTTGTGCCACTGACACCTAGACCTGCCCAAAATTAGAGGGCAGCCTTGGACAGCTTCCTTGGTATGCTCCAAGGAAGCATCTAAGTCTTCAGGCTGGGTTAGATTTCCCTTCCCTTGCCAGGTGATTTTTCCTACACTCAGATAGTCTCATGTGTGAAGGCAGAATGAACTGTGGTGAGACAGCAACAAAATGAGTTGGCAGAGAGTGTGCATTCCCACGTGCCCGTGTGTCCCTGTGCAGCCAGCTCTCAGGCCAAGGAAGAAGGCTTTAATCCAGGAGATAAAGCATGGCCATGATCTGTACAAGTCTGCATACACGAGCTGCATGACTGAATTTTCTTAGAGCAGCTTTAACCCAGGGCTTTTCCTCTCCATAGTGCACAAGTGCAACTTTGTGGAGCGTGATACAAAATCAATATTCACCCAGAGCTGTATCACAGAAAACTCACACTCCATGAATATAAAATGTCTGTGAGGAGTTTAAAACATTCCTAGAGTATAAAATCAGGTATAGGGCTAAGCATCCAGAACTTCCTTCAGTACTTTTGGAAAACAGGATCTTTCCAGGCTCTTTTTGGAAGTGAAGGTGCAAGCCATGAGATATATTCTTGTGCAATTCAGAGAAAAGCCCACTCTCTGGGAAACCAGTTCCAATAAATGGGCAATCTAGATGTTTAAATGGGATCTGATTCCTTCGTGACAGCTCAAGCCATATATCCCCACTTTCTCTGCTGCTTGGTTTGAAGACTCATTGTAATGCAAAAGAACTCTGACGTAACCTCCCCCCACAGACCCCCCAGGGATCCTTGACTAGCTCAGTATTAGGGAGATCTTGGGGGGAACTTAAATCATAGGTGACAGGACAAGGGTATTAGAACAGGCTCTTACCACAGATGGTGATTCGCAGAGATGGTTTTATTCAGGCCTCCTTGGGGGTAACAGTCGAGGCAGGAGAACAGGGGCGAGTGGCCAGGGCAGGATGGTCAGTGAGGCCGTGGTAAAGAGAGTGGCAAAGAGAGTGGCAAAGAGGAAGAGGCAGGAAGTCTCTAGGGTTTTATGGACAAGAGGAAGAGGCAGGAAGTCTCTAGGGTTTTATGGACTCTCTGGACAGATAAGTTTGGCTTCCAGCCAATGCAAGGTTTGGGGGGGAAGGACCATAGGGGGAAAGGACCATGTGGCTATATGCCACAGGGGTTCTGGGCAAACCCATTCCCCCAGAGGGATACAACAGAACTCCATTTTTCTGAGGTCAGCAAATGTTTTTTAACAACTTTAGAATCCACCTGAAACACAAAAACTGTATTTTCTCTGTTTTCTTCAAGTTACACAAATATCCTTTTGCATGATGGCTTAAACAAATACTCAGGTACACTGTGAAATAAATGCTACACAGGATCCTTCATTATCTTGTTGTCCAAAGAGTTTGGCACTACCTTTGTAGAGCCTTCCTAATCATGGAAATGGTACAGACACATTGCTGTTGGACAGAATGGACATGAGAGAAAGGGTGGGGACCTTCTAAGGGGCTCAACCAGAATTTCTACTGAAATAGCAAACCAGGCAATGTCATTGCATGCTGGCTTTCAGTGTTATGCTACACCCAACACAAGGTTGGTTCGGTGACTGTCATCACTTCAGGAGAAGAAAATACTTGACAGATTTTTGGTCATGTGGCCTTAATTTGTATGAGGTTAAAGTTCATTATCATATATAAAAGAAAACATCAAGATGTTGAAATCATTTTGTCCTGGTCTCAGAGCTCCTACACTCAACAAGGAAAAGGAAAACTGTACATTTGCTATCCACCTCTAAACAATTAAGGAGCACAATGCAACCATCAAACCATCACCTTCTGAACCAGGACAGAAATTGTTCCCCAACCATAGGACTCATCACATTCCCAACTTTGCATCCTCTTCTTTTGCTGAAAAAAGAAGTGTCAGTTCTTGAGAATGAAGGCATGGGGATAATGCTCCCATCTCAGACTGTGATAACTCACATAAAAAGCCTGAAGAAACAGTTAATGAAATTTTGGCATAACTGGAGTCACAGCCGACAGTGAGAAGATTTCAATTTTGTCATTTAAGGAATCTGACAGGAAGGTCACTAGGTCTTCTGAGTGACTCAAGTTTCAGATCTCAAACAACTCAAATCTGTATCGAGCTTCATGCCTGACAGTACAGGTCTGGAAAAAGTGCCACTTGCTGGTGAAATTTCTCTTTGTTCAAAGTTATTGGCATAAATGTACAGCAATCCGTAGGGCTACTCAGACACACTGTTGATATCTTTGCTTACAGCAAATTTCTTTTTTTCTCTGAAAGAAACACTGTTCTTGATCCCCTCAGCTCAAGGCTTCTGGCTAGGAACAGTTCTGCCACAGTACATGGGATATTTTCTTTCTATTAAGTCTCTGTTTCACGTACCTCAAAATATTACTGAGATTTTCTAACTGGGATTTGCAAAACTTCCTTGTGAACATGCCCTGGATTCTCTCCTCCTGTTTAACTGCTTAGCTCCTACAATCTGTATTTTTTATTTTCCTGGAGGTAAGTTTGATGTAATCTCTACCAGCTTTTCAGAAAGCAGCACTGAATGCCTTGAAACTCCAGAATCTCCCTGGTAAGCTCATACCATTGTAGAGTCCACCTCTTAAAGGAAAGTGGGACATGGTGAAATCTAATTATGCAAAATCTTGCTATCCTGAGCTGAAATTTTGCCTGAATGAGGAACTTGATGTGATTCAAAAAAATGGTCGGTCAGCCTGGAAAAATGCCCCTCTATTTCTGAATCTGCAATTTCCCATCCTTACCAAATCCACCTTGCCCCATGAGTGTGGCATCAAAAGCCGTTCATTTCCCAGGGCAGGAAACCTTCCCCATCTGCAACACTGCAGAAAAGAAAGCAACTGAGAAGGTGCCAAGCTGCAGTGTGGAAAACAGGGGCAAGAAGGGGTTTTGCTTTGCAAAGGAATGGCTACATGTCAGCTAGACAACCGTGTACGTGATCCATGACCTTGTCTTGGATACTCTGCAGTTACCCGGAGGAACAAAGCTTTGGATCAGCCACAAAACATTCGGAAATTCCTGGGTATTGGTATGAGGGAAAGTAAAGGAAATGGGAGTTTATTTTCACTGCAAGAGGCAGAGGGGAGGCAGTGATCTAATTGCCAACTTTGCAAATTACGGAAGGCCTTGAAATTCCTCCTAGCAAACCGCTGCACATTAGGAAAACGTGGCAGTGTAGAAGTGTGCAATGTGAATGCTGGCATCGCTTCCCCTGGAAGGAGAATAAACATATGGACCATATTACTGGGGAGATCTAAGGATGGGGGAAAAAAAAAAAGAAAAGGAAAAAAAAATGGTATTAACGAGATCAAGAGGGAATAGGTGAAAAAATCCCAATCATGGTGGGACACCAGCAGTTCTCTTTCTCCCTTCTCCAGGGATAGGTTACACAGCCATACATAAATGTTTTGCTCAGTCATTTAAAGGCATTTCAAAGCTTTTCTGCCCAGCTTGAATTTTAAGCATGATTTGCAATAGTACTTCCCCCACGCGCAGCTAAGGGAAGAAAATCTCTTGCCAGTGGATTTTGTGCCTTGTGCCAGATGAAAAGAGCAGCTCTTTGCAGGATAAGGCTGGAGCTGTCCGGAAGAAGATCTGAAGACCAGGTTAGACCCTGCTGACTCTGACTTAGCATCGCAAATTTGGCTCAAGAGATGAAAGTCTAGCCAAATCTTTAGATGTTTGCTTCACAGAGGAGAGCACCATCCAACACAACACACAGGGTTACAGTTCTCTGGGAAGCTAAGCAATCAAGAAAAGCTCATTCTGGATCAAGACACCCAGGAATTTGGAGACCAGGGAAGAGATGAAAAGTAGCTGATGGAGAAACATTTTCTGAGGAGTCTGGGTTGACAGCAGAGTCTGGAAATTCTGGAACCATCAACTACAAAACTTCATTCGAGAGGGATCCCCCGAGAAAAGGATAACTGGGGCCAGTGTCATGGGATGCATGCAAAATGCATCTCTCCAGCAGCAGCACTGCCTGCTGGGGGGACTCAGCCCGTGCTGCTGCAGGTTGGCTCCTCTCCAGAAACTGGCTGGCCAATTCAGAGCCTGCTAACAGCCTGCTGACATGGGAATAAGAAACTAATGAGGCCCTAACTCCTGTATGACTGCAGGCCAGGGTTTGGCTCAGAGCATAGCTTGGAGCCTGGCCAGGCTACACGGGAAATCACCGCCCACATTCGGAGGAGGAGGAGGGTGGCAGTGACTGCGTGCCATGGTGACACTGCTCTGATGCTCTGATGCTCTGGCATGGTGACACTGCTCTGTTCAATGGGTCCCATCACCAGCTCCAGGTGTGGGGCACCAGTGTCACCCCCTTGAGCGCCTTTTTACTGTGCCCGCATTAAAGCTGCAAGGGCAGTAGTGACATTTCCTGTGCTTGCCCTTCATTTCTTTCTGGTTTTCCCAATTTACGGCACAGCAATGAAGTATGAAAGAGACAAAGGAAAAGCAGCTACCACAGAGAGACCAGAAAAGTCCAACTTTGGCATGGAAAGCAATGCAAAAGGCCCTATTTTGCTCATGAAGCAGCTCTTGGGTTTTTCTGCTGAGTGCAAAGAAAGAGCTGGTGCAGTGTGACTGTTATGTGCTGTATCTTTACCATCAATCACATTTTAATGAGAGTAAATTGAAATTCCAGGCACACATTAATAATGAATGGATGAATTAACTCTGAGGAAAAATCTGATGATGCTTTCACCAGGCTGTGATGTCTATAGGCTAACATCACATTAGGTTACTTTCTGTACATTTCTAGGGAAAACTTTGAACTAAAACATTTGCTCCAAGGCCCAGATCTGCAAAGGGACTTTCATGCCTTCATCTCAGTTTAACTGGAATTTTGGAAGTCAGAAAATATGGTGACTCACACAAGCCACACACAGTCACCCAGGCATTTCAGCATTCACAGGCACCAGAGTCACTGGAACAGGGTGCCCAGGGCAGTGGTGGAGTCACCATCCCTGGAGATATTCAAAAGGCATGTAAATGTGGTGCTTTGGTACATGGTCCTGGCATTTCTGGGTTAATGGGTGGACTTGATCATCATGGAGTCTTTTCCAGCCTAAACAATTCTACAGTTCTATGATTGCCATAGATGTCCCTTCAGTGCCTCAATTTTCACCAGCAATTCTCTCCAGACATGTTGACCCTCAGGTCACACTATTCAGGTTGTGGCTACTGGACTTGAAATACCATCCCAAAGCTTTTGCCTGAAATCTCAGAAAGGCCTGTTACGGTCCAGTTGGGCAGGGAAGTCCCAACCCAAATCCCAGAACAGATGCTCTGTCACTTTTGCAAGACAGATGTCTTCAGTGTTCACTTGGGTAACAGAAGAGCTTGATTTTCAAAGAAAACAACTCAGGGGCTCTCCCTTTCTGTTGTGAATGATGCCAGGCTCCACTAAGTCAGAGCAGACATCAGGAGTTTGTTGTCAGGATAAGCACCAGAAATCCCCTAAAACCCATCAGCTGCATTCCCTGGAAGTGCAACCCACCATTAACATCGCTTAAAATTCCAGTTTATCAAACCTTGGCTTCACACTCTGGAGATTCCCAGCTCGTTTCCCACTATGGCAGCCAAAAAAGTGGCTACTATAGGTGGTAAAATCAGTTTGGCTGGATCTGCAAGTACCACAGCACAGGATGTTTACTCCATTTGGCCAGGGGATGGTTGTTCATGTGAGGCTTTTAGAAACATCTTCTTTTGCAAAGCTTGGGATGTATTTCCTGTTTAAGTGCTGGGATTTTCCAGCACAGAGTTATTAAAGAGGTCTGTTACACAGAAAATAAAGGATTACATAAAATCTTGGAGATGGATGGCTTTGGTGGACTTGGATCATATTTTAGCTCCTAAAGAGCTGCTTGGCCAAGGCAACCAAAAATCATCCGCTACACCCAAGTAGTTTACTTGAATTCATCACTCCTTTCTCCCCGTGTCTGTTGATGACATCGAGAAATTAATGTTATTGGGGGTGAGGCAGGAGTAGGTCCTGATCTTTCTCACAGCAGTGTTGGACCTCCATGTCTCCATCAGCCCCAGGCACCACTGCAGTGCATCTCCTCTCTCTCCTCTCACTCCATCACGACATGACCTCTTCATGCTTCATGGCAGAGGAGGCTTTACAGAGGGGTCTCTGCACTTTGCCTCTGCTCCTCAACGAGGTGCTCTGCAGAGCTGAGGTCCTTTCCCCTTAGCCTCACCCTTTCCCCTCTCAGCAAGACTCTGTCTGGAGACATCCCCCCTCCAGATGTATTTCTGATCAATACAAGCCTCCAAACCCACACATCCACCCTTTAGAGCAGCTCCAAAACCAGAGGCACGTGACACCCAATTTCTTACACCATGCTGCTGACTCTCTTCAACACTCCCCAGTTTTATGGGCAAAACCTTCTTATGCTGAACAGACCAATCACTGCTGGTTCAGACATGTGGGTCAGAAACAGCTCTTTCCTCCAATTCACAGCACAGCTGGAAGAAGAACAGACCAGACTGCTTCTCCATCTTATTTTCCCTTTATCACAAGCTTATCTTTTGGGTTCCTTCACTCCCATCCTAAGATCTGCAATCCCTTCCTCCCCACCGTGGTTTTTTTTTCCCAGCAGCCTGTCGACATGCCTCCTGAACTTATTTATAGCATGGCTTCAGCCACCTCACATGTTAACCTATTCCATATGTTTATTCTCCTTTGTGTGAAAAGGGGCTCCGCCAGCTCTCCTTTATCCCTGTGGCCTTTTATTTTCAGGTGGTGGCCCCAGCTGCTCAGCCCCTCACATGAGACCTGATTTTTTGCTCCAGCGAACAAAAGAGCAGCTCAGGAAGGGTCTGGGGTGATGACAGACATGCCAGCTCTGGACCAGCTCTAACAAAGACAGAGCTGGATACCCAGCAGAAGGCTGGCACACCCTCCACAGGCTGCATAGCCAGTTTTACATCCCAATGGGATGGAAGTGGATTAGGTCACCTCTATCCAGAGCGATAGAGACTGGGAAGCAGCTGTCACCAAAGATTTATCCCTGGATTTTTCTTTCACGGAATTCCCAGTACTGTTTGCAAATTCTATTCTTAACTTTTCTCATCATCTGTTGGCTCATCCCTGTGGCTACTCTGATCCAACCTCCCAAACTGCTTTGAAACCACTGCTTATTTCTGGTATCCCACAGCTGGCCAGTGCCCCCAGCACACTTTCTCCCACCCCAAATCTGAGGGGCCAGCTTACCAAAACCAGCCAGGTTTGGGTGGCACATCCTGCAGCTACAGCTCCAAGTGCCTGAACCTTCATATCCATCCCAAGTGGAACATGAGCAACACCCAGGCACCACCACCCAAATGACTGGAAGCAAATTATGCAATGAGTTGAGCCACTCAGCTGCCTCAACTGGCTACGATGTGGGTGATGAAACATTGCCATAGGTGGCCAAGAGATGTGGTGGATGCCCCATCCCTGGAAGTGTTCAACACTAGGCTGGACAGGGCTTTCAGCAACCTGATCTAGTGGAAGCTGTCCCTGCTCATTGCAGGGCAGTTGGGCTAGTTGACCTTTAAAGGTCTTTTCCAACCCAAACCATTCTATGATTCACCCAGCTCCCCATTTCACTTAACTTGCTAACAAAAATGGTTGCTAAACTTCTTACATTTATTCCTCAGAGCTGGAGTGGCTGTGTGGCAGGTGTAATTTGCACACAGGGCCCCATAAAAAGCCACTGCAGTGGCACACCTGCCCCTCTCACCTTGTCTGCACGTCCCGCTGCAGCCAGCCAGAGCTCTGCTCTGCAGAGCAGCCCCCAATGTGCCATAAATGTGGAATAATGCCTTTCCTGGGGGACCATCAGAGATTGCAGCTGGCGGTGAGAGCCTGAGGGGCAACGTCAGAGACACAACAGGTCCGTGTTCAGCATCAGGGCAGTTTTAGAGCTGCTAAAAGCAAGCTGAAACGGCAATGAATCTCTCCTTATTGACTCTCTTTCTTTCCTAGCAGCTTTTTCCAGCCCTCTGCATGGGGAAGAGGTTTTTCTCTGGTTTTTCTCCTCGCGACTTCAAGGAACAATTTGGTGGAACTCCTTGGCATTTGCATTCTTCATGCCCTAAAGCCAGCCTGTTGTAAACCCCACATCTCACGGCCAGAGTCTCCCCTGACTGCTCCAGCAGCTGTGCTCTCTTTTTTTTTTTTTACTGTGAGAGCTTTTGATCCTTTCAATGGACAACAGTGAAACACCCTGTGTTTTTTCAGCCTCGTTGCATCCCTTCCCCATCGATTGCAGAGACCTTGAGAGCACACTGTGACCGATACCCTACTCTTCTCATTTTCCAAAGAGAAATGTTTTCAGTAGTGAACTCCCTAACCTTGGTGTTTCTTATGTAAAATGAATCAACAAACAACTCCCCCCCACCAAAAAAACCCCCACACCAAATTATAAAAGTAATTTTTGGCCACCAGAATGCACCAAAACATATTCTTCCTGCTTTCTTCTTTGCTCCTTTTTTCAGGTCAGCTTTAGACAGAAAAAAGCCTCAGGTTGACAGTGATGTCTCCAAGGCAATTCAAGGGTCTCCCCTAGGAAGCAGCAGGAGCCTCATTATTTTATATTTTCCCGGACAGAATACTAAATTTGGGGGAAAGCCTGCCCCAGCCATAGCAATAAGAAAAGAAACTTTCCAAATTGCTCTCCAGAGCCCTCGGATTCCTGTTTCATTACCTCGGCGTGAGCAGTCCCAGGTGTCTTTTTTTAATCCCTGTTGATCAACAGGGGCAAGGCTCGGCACGTCTCTGGCCAAAGGCTCATTCAATATTATGAGCAAGCTTTAATATGAGCACGGGGAAGGGGAAAATACGCACTCTGCAAATTCACTTCACCTTTTCCGTTGTAAAGCATGCTGGATTTTAATGATTTCTATGTACCAGAAACCTTGGATTAGCTTTAAAGCCTTTAGTTGTAATTTTGTTTCTTTTTTTTTCCACCTTGCAACAAAAAACCGAAACAAACAAAAACTCTAACCAGACGAAACCTAAACAAACAAAGCAAAACCAAAAACACCCCCACAACCCTGCTTAAGCCTGAACATAGGAAGATTGCAAAGCCTCATTTTTCTGGAAAACTGCAGTGCCGGCAAGGGTAGAAAGAGATCGTTCAGATACAAAGAGCTGGTGGTGGGGAATCAGATCCAAATACATCTGCAGATAAATATTTTATGACCTTTCCAAGTAGCTGGGTGGGATCAGGCGAGCACATAGAGCCCTGCGCTGTGCGACGCTGCCACCTCCTGGTGTGGGCAGCCCTGACGCCAGGGCATCCACCAAAGATTGCGCTGGATTTGATCTTTTAACCCAGAAATAATCACCTCACAGGGAACATGAACTGATGTCACCATCTGCAGCTTTTTTGGAGAGTGGAGAGGTTTTCTAAGAAGCTAGTTTGGAGTTTAGGCATGCAGGTGTGGAGCGGAGAGGGTGGATGTGCCTGTTAGCACCTGAAAAAGTGGTACAGGGAACAGGGGAAGGCAGCATTTCATTGGGAAAGCCACACATTTCCCCATTTATTGCAGCTTCTGCTCTTTTATTGCAACGATGTTTCCTCCCGTTCTGGCTCCACCAGCCCACAATCAGTGACTTCTGCTCTGTCCCTTCTCCTGGAGCGGCCCAATGGCACCGCAGAGTGGATACAGAGTCCAACAGATTTTGCTGGGTGAGCAGCGGTCTGTGAGAGGGGAGAGACGAGAGAGCTGCCCCACTACCTGCTGTGAGTACGCAGCTCATGGCACCTTCTGAGTGCTCTGACTCCATCTACATGGATCAGAATAGCTCTGTGAGGGAATAGGGATTGATTGCAGCCATTGTTTATGGGGATGGGATTGGTCTGGGTGCTCTTGCCACGGTCCTACGCGATGGACAAATTTCAGGTCGGGGCATGGTGGTGTTATCCTTGGCAGAGGGCAGGCTAGGTGCTGATGTGGTTTTGGAGCTTAAAGGTATTGGTTTAGTGCAGGAAAAAGTCCCCTGCTCTACCCATGAACAGATACTAAGGGAAAGACCCCTTAATTAAGTGGTCTTAAATTAACGAATTAAGGGGAACCCAAGCTCAAGACGAGAAGAGGAAGGTTTTGCCAAGTAGACTGCCTCCCGTTTGTCACAGGCTTGTTGCCTTACCACACACTGGACACAAAGGTGGCAAAAGCCTATGTCAGGACATAAAAGCAATCAGATCCCGTAATGCTAAGCATAGAAAAACTCACAGGCCCCAAGTGTCCTAATAAAGTGGGGAAAAGCCTGAGTTGCTCACCTGTAGGCTGTTGGCTGCTGCCAGGTTCTCTTGCACAGGGAGAACCTGAATGGGATGCTGCAAGGAGTTAACGTGGAAGTGATATCATGAAACGCCCCAAAGTTTCTGCCTTCTTCCAAGGAGTTTGACTTACCAGGGGCAAACCCCCATAATCACTCTGAAACAGCTAGCAGCTCTCTGGGTTTCAGAGAGAGGAATTAAAAACAAATTAGAGGCAATGATCTCTTAAATTGCTTCTGAATCTACTCCGTGGCTGAGAGCTTTGGTAGCTTTGGACAATCAAGTTAAGCAGGGCCCAGGGCATGCAGAAGGGTGAATTTAGGAATATTTTCAAGCTTCTCATTAAATATTAGGTGTGATGCAACTGCCCCTTCTTACTGAAAATAGTGTAAGAGACTCAGTGAAAGCCAAAGCCAAGAACCTGACTCCTCCTGGAGAAAGGCTGTTTCTCCCATGTGAACTGTGTCAGCGGAGCATTAATTGACTTCTGTTGTTACTTACTTCTTCTGTTCTTCTAGAATAGCTACATATAGTTATTCTTCTATTTTTAGTTACTCTAGACCTAAACAGGTGCAGAGGATCTGCAGATAGAGAGGCAGGGCGATGGGAGCTAAGGGTCTCTTCAGTACTCTCCATTTTTTCCGCACTGTAATGCCATGTTGGTTGTCAAGGCTCACAAGAATGAGTACTTATAGGACTTAGGGCTGATTTTCAGAAGGGGTAAATGTGCTACACACTCTCACAGCATGGATGGGGCTGTGTTTGGCAGTTCAGATGAAGGTCAGCATGGGCGCCCTGTACCAAAGCACCACGAGTTCAGTTCTGAATGTCAAAGACAAGGTGGTGGGGCACATCTTGTGTTAACAGATGGCTGAAGCTTATCTGTACAAATTTACTAATCAAAATCAACGGTTTATGTGTTTTGGAAGGTGAAAGAAGCAGAAGTCAGTATTTAGAGGCAGGACAGGATGAACCCTAAGCCACTTAGCACAAACTTGTTTGCAATGTCCAACTAATCCCCTCCTATCCTGTCTTCATTACCCTCATGTACACCGCACCTGTGCAACTGATAAGGCAGCGGTGTTTGGGAAGCAGATTTCAGACAGCCCCCCTTCCCCACCAAGGGACCCCATCCAGCACTGTTTTAAAGCAGGTTTTGTGTCTCATTGGAAGTTTTTTTTCTCCAAGCTTTTAGGGGAATAAAGCAAGCCAATCCCGCAGGCAAGTCTTTGCCAACATCTCCAGCAGTCACCTCTGCTTGGAGTCTGGACTGTCCTGCTCTCAGCCAAGCACTGTCCTCATGCACAAAAGTCATCAGCTTTTCCAGGTCATCCCCAATGGCAGCTCTTCTGGACAGTTCCATGAGTGGATTTACCCTCCTGAAAATCATACCACGAGCAGAGAAGCTAGGACAGGGCTTGGAGCAGGGATGGGATGCTTCGTGCATTAAGGTTTCCTACAGATGTTCCCCAAAGCACGGGGATGTTCCCCTCAGTGTTTAAGAGGCATTTGAACTACGCCCTTAATAACATGCTTTAACTTGGTCAGCCTTAAGCAGTCAGACAGATGGACTTAGAGGATTCCTGTAGGTCCCTTCCAGCTGAAATATTCTATTTTATTCTGTGTCACCCTGCAGCGCCCAGGGATGCCTGGGGAATACAGCTCCAGGGTTGCACCCATAAATGCCTTGCAAAGCCCACGGCCACCTTGAACCTAATCTTGCCACACACAAGTTAAATTCAGACGTGTTTCTGTGCAGGGTCAGTCCTGTGGATGAGCCCCAGGGCTAGTAAAGGGGAACAATGATCCCACATTACTCCTTGCTTTGCTGGTCCCATTTGCCCAGCCAAGGTGGAAAAAAAGATTCTTAACAGTTTCTTATATGAAAAGGAGGGCTGCAGCATCCTGTTACAATCTCACCAGTCTCCTTTTTCCACTAACAAAAAATCTGATTTTAAGGCTTGCTTTTAATGGAGAATCAGTAACAGACATAAAACCAGGTTTCTTCCTTCTGCATGGCAAATAACCTGAGAAAAACACCACTTGACTTAAGCCCCTCCAACGTGCCTTGTTAAGCATTCAGACCTGATTTAAAACATCTTGTTTTAACAAAGAGCAATACGATTTGGTTATCAGACTACTTGTCTCCCAGGCACACCTCAAGGCATTGTTGGGCCAAATGCTGTACCAGACCTTGCTCCAGACACGTGGAACTCAATTCCTGCTGCAGTCTGCAAGGTTTCAGTTGCCATCTCAAGGAAATTGCATTTAAGACTGCCATGTAAGCAATTGCCAGAGTAAGGAAAAGCAGATTACCTCCAGGAGTTAATCTTCCTATTTTCCTCTATGAAAATTAATCTATCCACTCAATGGAACTGGGGCATGAGGCCTCTATGCTCCCCACAGTCTGCACAAAGGTTTTGTGCTTCCCATCCTCTGGCAGGAGTGTGGCACTTTCCCTGGGCAGGCCAGGATTAATATAAAGTGGTTAACTTAACTAGCAACATATGTCTGCCTCTTTTTTCCCACTGCCATTTAATCTCTCTTATCCACTGACCATGCAAGCCTCCTGTAACCACTGCAGAGTAATTATGTGATTATTCCAGCCCTCTAAATTACAGCTGCAGCTTGGACCCCAGCAATAGCTGGTGAGGCAGCAAGGCTGACTTCCTCAACCGTTAGTTAATTACAATTAGACAGAACAAAAAAAAAAAAAAAAAAACCAAAAAAACCAACAACCCCCCCAAATGAATCACACAATAATAAAAACAAACCGCACAATAATAAAAACTAACCTACACAATAATAATAATAGTAATAATAATAAAGCAACCTGCCAGAAAATGCAAATTCTGCTGAGACTTTTCACCCCAATCTTTCTCATCACAAGGAAGATTAGAATGGGAGCCATTAATAAGATGGCAATTTATGCTAATTTATCTGCATCTAAGCCCAAGAGCTTTAATAAAACTAGCTAAAAGGAACTTTATGATAAACAAAGGCAATTATGTTGTTGCTGTTGTTACAGTGGCATTTCAAATCCTGTTATGCTGGGGTTTATTGTCAAATTGGCTTGGAAGAAGCTGGTCTCTTGGAAGGTGTCCCTGCTTGTGGTAGTGGGGCTGGAATGAGATGGTCTTTAAGGTCCCTTCCAATCGAAAGTGTTCTGCCATCATTTGAAATGAGGCTTTTACAATAGAAGACATGAACTATAAAAAGATCAAGCTGCAGTCTCTCTTCTTGCCTTTACGACCCTTTCCTGAGTATGGCTTTCCTCCAGGGTCAAGGGCTTTTCAGTGGCATTAAACTGGTGCGGAGATTTTTCTTCAAGGTAGGAGTGGGAACACAGGTCCCAAGGCAACTGGAGGTACACAAGGAGGAGAACATCTCCAAATGTTGAGGGGGTTTTTAGCATTTTGTCATGGCATTTGGAATTTCTGATGAGAATTCCCAAAGTGTAAGTGGGTTTCCAACTAGTTAAAAAATAGTAAAATGTACGAAATCTGAGGGGATTTTTAATCATTTCACTGATTGTGGCTTGAGTGAGAAATATCCATGAATGTTCTTTCTGTGGCTGAATCTGGCAAGTTTCAATCACATTCAGCTGAAGTGCCCCAAGCTGCCCTTCTCCTGCATACTGACATTCCCAGGCTGGGGAAAAGGAGTTGGGCAGAAAGCTGGAAAGGGCATGAACGAAAAGAGAAGAGGAAGGAAGGAACACATTAAGAGTCTACAGGTGAGCTCTATCAGAAGCGGAAAAGATGAAGTTTTAAATCCATGATGTTCTAAACCCCACTGAAATGAGTGGAGAAACACCTGAGGAGCACAGATGATGTCTTGACTCTGATGCAGAACCACACACTACAGCACCTGGGCTGAGCTGTGCCCACAGTGGATGTAAATCCTCCGGGGGTGTAAGTCCTGATCACCTGCAGGATTTGATCCAGCATTTCTCTCTGGATTTTGCTTTCCTCCTTTGCATTCAAGCTTATCCCTCTGTGCTGCAATATAACTGGAACACAGGTCTTCCATCACAGTTACATTTATCTACCAGGGAACATCACGCTGTCCAGCTACTCCTGGGTTCGTTCAGGGCTCGCAAAGGGACACTGAACTGGAAGTGTGACCCAATCTGTAATTGATGCCATTGGCAAATTCAGAGCCGTGTCAGGGACTGAATTACTGTAAGAGGCCATTCTAAGAAACAAATCATGTTGGGCCAAATGCCTCATGGTGGTAACCAGCAGAGCCCTGAAGAATGACAAACAAGTTTATGTGTACAAACACCCATGGGCCACTGAGATTTTCCCCACAGTGCCTCAAAGAGACAACGTTACTTTTTTGCAGTGTGACATCACAGGGTGATAAAAATAAAAGGAAGAGCAAAAAATCTCAAAACTGGTGATAAATTGCAAAATAAACTGGTTTTCCAGCAAACCAATAAAGGGAGAAGAATATCCTCCATCTCCAGAGGGAAGATGGAGAAAGGCAAAGATGCACTTTACAACCCATTCTGCTGGTAGAGACTGGGGGTCTGCTGACATTAATTTTACACATTCCCTTCTCTTCCCTCAAAAGAAAATCGAGCAAACCACTATGATTTAAGAAATGATAGCCCAGCAGACTTGCACTGCAGGCAACCTTCATCAAACATTAGCCTCTTGGCTGCACTGCAGAGCAGTCAGTTTTCAGTCTGGTTTAGAAGATCCTTATTTTATCGCTTGCTGTTTATGATCAGAATATTTCATCTATTTTCACAAAATCCTTCTGTAAAAGTTCCTATTCAACTGAAAATAGCAGGAGTTTCCCAGTCATATTTGGGAAATAGTCATTAAAGCTCAGAAGGACTTTGCTACTGGCATCATTTTTTAAAAGATATTAGAATTGATTTTGCTAAACCACACTTCAAAAAAAAAAAAAAGAGGAAAAGCTTTGGCAATTCTTCTAATCTTGCTCTGTTTGCTCTGTACTAATTTGTGAAGTGTTAGTGTCGGAATTCGTGTGAAGGAGAAGCAAGTGTAGCAGTTAATAATTTCATGTATATACTGCATTTGGGCTACAGAGTTCAAGGACCTGAGGAAACGGAGGAACATCAGTGAACCAGCCAGCCAAAGATAACATGAACCACGGGCACAAATGGTAATGAAAAGCAAGTCTTCTGGTTTGCCAAGGCTCCTGTGAGCCATTGGCAGTGCCTCCACTGGAGGTTACAGCCAAAGGAAAGTCTTATATATTCATGAGATGAGCAAGTGGTTCAAAAATGCTCCTGGCCTTGTAACAGGATGAGAAGGGAGTAAAAAACCACCAAACACCTTTAATGGATTACCTACACCAGGGAGTTAAGCATTCTCAGGACCATTGCCAAGCCCTGCTTGCATTTACAGTCTGGGCTGCTGCTGCATCCCTCTCACAGCTGTGACACAGCTGTGGTAGTATTCATCCAAGCTGTGGGCAACCCAGCTTCTGCCCTGCCTCAGTCCAAATCTGGGCACCCCCGCGGCTATTCCAGACACCTGTGTTTTGGATGATATGTAGCTGGGGATAATCTCACTTCTCCTGATTTACCTGGGGAAAAAAATGACTGCAACAGCTGAAACACAGAAGCCAGAAGTTACAAAGAATCCAGAATCATCTCAAGAGGGATGACCTGGCTGGGGTCTCAGCTGTAAAGACCGAGATGCAAAAGAGCAATGTTTGCTGAAGCAGAGCCCAGAGCTCTGAGCTCCTTCTCTCATTGGGAACTCCCTCAGTGCAGGACTACAGAGTACACAACATTTTTGCTCAGGCCATATGATACGATGCCCCTCATCAAACAAGCTCAGCAGGACACCTGTGCCAATGGATGATGACAGCCATGAATCCAAATGCCAAACCTGCTGTCAGAGGAGTCAAGTGAGTCTCTCTCCTTCTGGAGAGGTGCTCCAAGCACCACGTGGTAGAGGTAGGGATCCTCTATTCCCTCAGCCCTGTGTGGAGCTCAGTGTGGAGCAAATCCAGCACAAGCCAGATATACAAGGGCCACATCATCATTCAGCCTCAGCTCACGCTCATTACCCATAATACTGGAGACCTTTAGGCCAGGGATAGATTTGGGGTGTTAAGGAAGGTTAAATGGCAAAAAATAAGTTTGTGAAGAACACAGCTACCTGCAGAAAGAGAAGCAGCCAAGCAGGAGAGGAGGGAGATTTCCATTTTGGATCCAGTACCTGCAGGGCAGTTATGTCGTTCAGTGAGCGTAGCCTGTGGTATTTCAGGCATCTCCAGAGAATGCCACCTCCACCTAAATGAGTTTTTAATCAGGCCCAAGCACTGCTACCCTTGTCCTAAGGGCAGGGCCGAGGATGCTGTTGGGAGCTCCATTATCTTTTTGTGCTCAGCTCATACTATTCTGTTTAAAAGATTAATGAGACACATATTCTCAATCAAGAAGCTATTTCAGAAGCTCTTACTTCCAATCGTCTGTACAGTCCAGCTAGGAGCATCATCTGCCCTTCTTTTGGTTGGGAGCTTCAGCAAAACGTTTTATGGGTATTTATTTCCCAGGGTAGGATTTACATATTGATGGACTGAATATTGATGGTGCTGAAGCCAGGTAACCAATGCAGGTGCACAGAGTGTGCTGAATTGTCCAACAGTAATTTGGGGTAGGAAGGTGCAGAGATGAGGATAGTCAGGCTTTTTCCTTGAATGGTGTGATGTGCTTTGCATTTGAAGAACACATTGTCCAGGGGAGAATAGCAAGGAGGTGAATAATACATGGCTGTAGATAAGTGAAGATCCACAGATGGTGGATCTCAGACAGGCTGAGCTCCCTCAAATGAGCGTAAAAGGACTTCTCCCACTAAACAAGGTGTTTCCCTATTTCAGGAATTCATAATTTGTGTCTTGTGGGCCTTACCTTGTCCATATCATTCTGCCATGTTATATCTGCCTCCAACATGAATTCCTGGGAAATTTTCTAGTCCCTACATAGCTCAGCATCAAGCCATGGCAGAAAGATGCAAGGGGAGACCATGGCAGCAGCCTATTTCTGTCCTCTGATTGTTTTAAAGGTAAAACAACTGGCAACACTTCAATTTGAGACACTCAAAGTCGGGTTACATGACTTGCAAACAGAAGACAGGAAGCCAGAGGCCATGTCCTGCTCTGTCACCAGCCTGGGATGCTCAAAGGGAAAGGTTTTGGCCATGGTTTTCCTGGAGGAAAAATCAAGCCGCTGGCTCAGGCTCCCATCATGACGGCAGCCTGAGCTGAACATGTAGTAGAAAAGTCAAGTTCTAGTAATGACATTTAACTGACTCCAGAAGCCTGACAGTTCCTTTTTGGGCATCTCTGGTCAGTATCACCTTGTTTCTTGTCCTGGAAATCGATATCCTCATAACACAACTCCCTGTTTTTCAGCCGTAAATTAGCTCACATTGCAATTTGTATTATGGCACTTAGAAAAAAAATACACATTCAGCTTCACTTTAACTGTTTTAACAGCACTCAGCCGGTCTCTCAGGAGCTCCCAGAAGCACTGTGTGTGCTGGCTGGTCTTCTAAGAGGCCCATCCATCTCTGTCCCTCTGCTCATTCTTTTACAGCTCTGCAATGTTCTTATTTTTTGCTTTACTTTTAGGGCTATTTTGACAGGTTTCATAACCCTATTCCTCTTACTCAGAATAGCTTGCAAGTGCACTCTGATTCTTCCACAAATCTTTCTCTGGAGTTTGTATCTCCCTGATCCTCTGTGGTAACAATGAGTACACCAGCTGTGGGGTCTTGAACCCCTGGGGCCTCCTCACCAGATTTTGGGGTCCACTGTGCAGACATTACCTTTGCTGATTTCCTCCACCAAGGTTTCTGTATGGCTTGAGTCAGACAGAAACTCAAAGCCATGAACAACTACCAATCATTTGAAGTCTATTGAACCAGAGGATTATTTTTGCTTTTAATTATTGCTGGGATCCTACATCTGGCAAATATCAGACTAACATGACTGATGATGGATTTGGTGCTAGTTTGTCCACTGAAGCAATTAGTGTCAGGATGAGTATGCTAAAGCTGAGAAATAGTCACTCTTGTGTCATGTACATGTGGTCCACAACTTCAAGTCCTGATTTATTAGCACAAGTTTTTGTTTCATTGCTGTTTTCAGCACATTTCACACATTTCAAGATCTTGTCTGTGTCCACTTTGCATGTTTTGCTCTGAATAGTTCTTTTTATACCCTTCTTTAGGCTCTTCAAGGTACATCCACTTACACTTCCTATATTTTTCTGAAGCACTTCAAATAATACAGCACCTCTGAAACCAATGGGGTTGTCTTCAGATAGCTTGCCATGAACTGCCACCTCAACACCTCAGGTGGAACTGGAAGTACTGGTTATGTGTGTGATTCCCTGGCCGGCGCACAATCACAACCACGGTGGTTTCCAGTGATGTGTCACACTCAGCTGCAGACTCTGTAAATTCATTCCACATTGGTTTTGAAACTGGATAATTCTTTTTGGTCAAACATGAATGTTTTACACTGTTCCCTGTATCATTTTCAAGTACAGCCTCATGAAATACTCTCAGGAGTGTATCTGCTATCAGTAGTGGTTTCCTTGGTTTATTCTCTACTTGAAAGCCCACAACTGACATTGGAATTGCATCCTCTATTGCAGGAGTGACAGCCCCTTTAGTGCCATGGATATACAGAACCCAGAGTCAGGTTTTGCCACAAGCTTTGAATCAATACATAAAATTTCTCATCAAAAGCCCTGGTACCAGACACCCTCACGCAGCTAAATTCAAGTTCCATAAGCCCAAATACATAGGAATTTTTCATCAAATTCCAAGTTCACATAAGAATGCCTTGTCAGGGCAGACTAAAGGTCTGGACCATACCCTTTTTTTAACTCCTACTTTTTGCATCAGCAATATTCTGTCACAAGAACTTCAGCAGTTCACCTCATTGCTGTGGAAAGAAATAAACCTTGTCCATCCATGGACATCTTGGGAACATGGTTCCTTTAAATTTCATTTTAAGCAGTAAAATACTCCCATCATTCCAATGTAAAGATTCTTGCATTGGAAATCACAATTAGCTGTTCCCTGTTAAGCTTTTCCTTGCCACTCATGATTTTATAGACTCCTGTCTCCTCAGTTGTATGTACAGAAACCAAGCCATATCTTTCATTATCCTTGCTATTCTCCTTTCTGCCATTTCCTCTTCTAGCAGATAGATTTTGAGACAAGGGAGGCAGACTTGCACAAGATCTCTTTGAGGGTTTTGTACAACATCAGGATGGTATCTTGTGGTTTGATCTGTATCGTTTTCCTAACAGTTCCTAAGATGCAATTTGGGGATTTTTTTGACAGCTCTTGTTCATCGAGGTGCTGCTTTCTTTAGAAATTTTTATTACCATCTCAGCTGTGAGAGGTGACAGTCAGCTCAGAGCCTCTCTGTATGGGTACAGTTAGGACTGGGGTTTTTTCTGAGTGTATCACTTTATAATCCTACACTTTTACAACAATTGTGTACTACACAAGCCAGAGAGACCTCGAGACACACGAGACACTGTACAAGAGGAGCTGTAAAAACTCCTCTGCTCCGCAGCCATGAGATGCGCAATGACATTCTGCAACGTGAAAACCCTTTCCTGGTAATACTGATGTTCAGGTGAATCTGCCACCACTGGAATCTGGAGGAAGAGGCTGTCATTTCACAGCAGCCCCATGTTTTTTCTTTGAGAAAACCTGTTGGGTGAGATTAGGCCCTGAAAGATAAAGTCTCAGCAGCTGCAAGGAGAGATCTATCCATGGGCATCACCGAAAGTCTCCTGTTGTTTGTGTCTTCTGCACCTCCTGTTTGCTTCTTTTGCAGCCCGGGGCAGTTTGTATTTTAGTCCTTTCCCTAAAGCCCCTTTTTCTCTTAGCTATAACCTATACTTCCTGATGCTTTCCATCACCTTGTGGCAAATTGCTTCCTGGTTTTTTAGCCTTTGCAGCAGGAAATTTGATTTCAATCAGGTAAGCAACACGACAGATCTATTTATCTGAAATTTCAATGGAATGTTTAAGAAATAAATTAATGGATATCTGGAATTTAAAATATTTTTCAATCTTTTTAATATCTAATAAACAATATATTCTTTATCATTATATGCTACATAAACATTTTGGTGGTGCTATTAAATTCTTTACTTCCCAATAGTGACAAATACACTCCACATATACAATAGTGCTGCATACAAAAGTGCCTGCATGTTTTATCTTTATAAATACTGATAAAATAGGTATGGAAATTACAGACTTGAAAATAAAAAGCATCAATATTGTTGACTTGCAAAAAAAAGAGAAAGGTTACATCCTCTTATATTGTCTTGCAGACAGAGAAGGAAATCTTCATCATTCAGGAGGAAAGATTGGGGGAAAAGCTATTGTTATATATATATTCACTATAATTCAGTATAACAAAGCACTGTGAAGTACAAGTAGTAAAGTCTAAAACTGTGGAAATCATTGCTATTAATATTATACAATTTGATTATATTGATATCATTGGGAATATTTATTAGTAAAAAAGGTACAAGTGCAATAGCAATAATATAATACTTGCTCTAAAAATGTCCAGGTTTTATTCTGAGTGCTATATTTCACATAAAGTGCATTTTCTGCATTTCCCCAAATTTTTAATCTTCTACATTAGACCTCAGAAGGGGNCAATAGCAATAATATAATACTTGCTCTAAAAATGTCCAGGTTTTATTCTGAGTGCTATATTTCACATAAAGTGCATTTTCTGCATTTCCCCAAATTTTTAAGTCTTCTACATTAGACCTCAGAAGGGGAAAAAAAAAAAAAAAAAGGCAGGCAGAGGAGAAACTCAAAAAGTCAGGAGTTTTTTATAGGTTTTCCCATATCTACTGGAAACACAGAACAGAGTTGGGACATCAAGCCAGGCTCCTGGGCTTGCTGAGTCCTGGCTTTTTGAGGACAAACTGACTCATACGAGTTTTGCTGGTTTTCTGTGCAGAATGCCAGTTTGGCTCTGCCCACCTTGAGTTTGCCTTCAGACAACCTTGGTCACGAGTATCCTGATGAGGGCATCTCATGCACCTTCCACCAGCAAGGCAGAGAGATGTCCTTTGAGCACAGAAGCCAACCCAGAAGAGCCAAGGTGAGCAGCACTTCAAGACAGGCAAGGCAATGCTTTACAGTAACATCACCTGTGGTTTGGCATGGGTCTCACAGAGCCCAGCACAGAGGGATGAAGCCTGCACTCTGCTTTCACACAGACAGGAAAGACTTGCTGACCCAAAATCTTGACCAGCAGATGGGGCCCTCCTTGATACCGTACAAAAATCCCCACTTGTCTCCATGCAATAAAAATATATTTAAAACAGTTTTACAGCGCAGTTAATTTATCATCTTGAGCCAACTGTGCAAAGTTTCATGGCAAGTCAACAAATTTAACCTTATTTGAAGCAATTCCTCAAAATAATTTACCAAGTTGACTCTTTTTTGATTGCATATCCTTTAGGCCTCCATTATTTTTTTATTAACACATCTTAAATATATAATTAATTACAGATAAAACAATGGCTCTTTGTAACCCGTTTATTGCAAATCAAATTTAAATGTCATACACCCTTAGATTGTTACAAAAAATGACTTGAAAAGCTTTTAATTAACTTTATGCTTTCTTAAAACTCATTTAATAAGTATTCCCTCCACTGTCCAATGTGTAGCATCATTTCTTGATTTTCTTCCACCAAGATTAACTGTCTTTCAGGAAATTATGCTGTGGTGGACTTAAGGGTTTGGGCTCAAAAGAGGAGCAATGGGGTGGAATTCACCCGTCTGTTATACAGCTGGTCACATCTAATGCTCCTTCTGGCCTTCAAATCTACAAAGGTAAAATTACCCCTTCTCTTTCCCCTCCCTTCTCCAAACCAGTAGTTAAAAGATGGCAACCCACATGAGTTTAAGCCTTGTACTTTAATTACTAGTTTTGTGTTTACATAGGAACCAAATAGTTCAAAGTTGAATGTGCAGTAATTAAAGTATTTCCAGATGTGTTCAGTGATCCTACCCTGTTTTTACAGCCTCCAGCTGTCATATATTTTCCTTCAGTGGTCCTATTGGACACGAAAGTGAACAATTTTATTTTAAACTGTGTTTTTGAACAGGAAACATTCCCGGATGTCAGAGACGGTGTGACCAGTATCTCGATAATGAAATGTCTGATCCAGCAAAACATTTCAAGATGATCCTAACTTTCAATATTTGACTCACTCCCTGTTGACCGAAATCTCTGAAAACACAACAAACAGAGCAAAGAACTCCAGACATAACGTGAACCATATTGTGGAATTACAAATGGGTGGAAAAAACCTTTTCCACTAAAACCTGCTGAAGAAAATGTTCTAATTTTAATATTGTGCTGGCTTCCCCTTTTTCCCTAGTAGGCTATATGATTATTTGTCATGCTTATGTTTTACATTACTAAGTGAATACCGAGGACCCTTGAGTTCCAAACTTACTTTGTAGATGAAACTGAAATAATGGCATTATCAACACATAAAGAAAATGTTTTTAGCACCAGGAAAAAGAAATTCTAAAGTGCAAAGTGAAAATCTAATCTCTACCTTGGCAATGCCTGAGTGCTCCTGCCCATCCCAGCAGGAAAATTACCAGTGGAGCTAGCGGCAAAGATGATAGAAGAGGTTTCTCATGCAGAGAGATGTGCTGTAAGCAAGGGAGCAGAGCTGTAAAATTGTTAGGATGAATAAATTTGTGTACAAGGCAAAAAAACCCCACCCTACAAACTCTAAAAAGCTTAGCGGCTGCTAAGAACTTGACAAACCTTCTTCTTTTCCTGATTAGTTTTGATAGGTCCTAATTAAAATGCTATCTGGCAACTTTTTGTGAAATCAGAAAAGCTTAAAAGAGTCATCTCTCATGTTTTCGGGCTCTGAGCTGTTCCCCTCCACACAAATCCACCCCACCCACTCAGGAGATTAAATATAACAGTTCAGACAAGATGAAATGCAGTGCTCCTACAGTTTTATTTGATTTATTAAAAGGAGAGAAGTAACCAAGTGGGAGGATATGCTGGTTTTGGCTGGGGTAGAGTTAATTTTCTTCATAGTAGCTGGTACAGGGCTGTGTTTTGGATTTGTGCTGGAAACAGCGTTGATAACACAGGGATGGGTTTGTCACTGCTGAGCAGTGCTCACACAGAGCCAAGGCCTTTGCTGCTCCTCACCAACCCCACCAGTGAGGGGGCTGGGGGTGCACAAGGCGTTGGGAGGGGACACAACTGGGACAGCTGACCCCAAATGACCCAAAGAATATCCAGACCATATGGTGTCCTGCTGGGGAAAGGAGGAAGTGGGGGACATTCATGGTGATGGATTTGTCTTCACAGGTCACTATTACACGGGATGTAGCCTTGCTTTCCTGGGGATTCCTGAAGACTTGCCTGTCCATGGGAAGTGGTGAATGATTCCTTGTTTTGCTCTGTTTGCATGCACTGATTTTGCTTTTTCTGTCAGGCTGTCTTTATCTCAACCTATGAGTTTTCTCACTTTCACCCTTCTGATTTTCTCCCCCATCCCTCCTGGGGGGAGTGAATGAGTAGCTGAGTTCCTGGCTGGGTTAAACCATGACAGAGGAAAATAGGTCAAACATTCTAGATCTTTATGAAAAGCCAAAAGCATCACTCTCCATTTTCAACATTACTTCGAAATTGCTGCTGCGCCTTTTCAAGCACACATTAAGGTATAGGAGGGGGTGGAGTGAGGAAGGAAGCCTGAGTCACCTAAGGATGCTGATAAATGGAGGAAAAAGCAAAAAGATGACTTTTGAATTGCTAAATCAGCATCCCACAATCCAAAGACACAGCAATGGTACCACACTCTCAGACAAGAGATGGAACAGGACAGTGAGGCATTTCTAGCATCAGCCATGCCCACAGCTATGAGCCAAAGCTCTGGCCATCTCAGGCTCATCCATGAAGCTGTGTCAAATATTTTTCCATGAGGAACATAATCTCTCAGGTATTAAAAGGGAAGTAGAGAACTACTAAACAAGAAAAAGCTAGCTGACCCCTAATCTGCCTCTCTGGTTTCTGGGAGTCTCAGCCCCACCTATCTGATTAATAATCATCGTATCCTTTAATTCTACTTTTCTCCATAAAAAAATCCAGGTGTCTCATATGCTTCTCTTCCATCTTTGCTTCAATGTCCTTATTGGTTTTATTGAATGCCTCTTATGGCATGCAGGTCCTCAAAGGAGTACATCTTTTCTATTCCAAATAAAATAGGAATTTTATTGCTGTTATCAGTGCTGGAATGTCCTGAAGGTAATATTGTCTTCCAGCTGACTACTAGTGGAAAATAGGTGAGGATCACGAACACAATATCTGTGTAGGCAGATACTCTGTGTAACCTGCGTAAGCAGATTGTCCCTGTTGGACCATGTTCACACCTTGGAAAAAGGAACAAAACATATGGTGGTCAGACACTGCAAAAGCCAGGTGTTCACTCATACCAAATCAGCCAGTTAGTCACCACTGACATCACAAGTGGTTCTGGAAGACAGCAGTGGTTCTGCCCCGTCACCTAATCAGTCACCTGTGACCTGGCCATCCAGCCAGTTTTTCACCCAATGAAGAATACACCCATCCAAGCTCTGCACTGGGTCCATCACTGGCCAATTCCTGTTCCAAATAAAGATTTGTGAAGCTTTTTCCCCAGTGCTGCTGTGTGCCAGGTCCAATTACACACAAAGTGTCCTTGTCTCTCTCCTCCATAGGCAAAGGACACAAATTAACACACTCTGGATGGCCTGTACTGACCCGTGGTTTCATGTGCACAAAGGCCACAGTCACCACCACAGCAGGTGAATTCATTTATCCTCATCTGGTCACAGGTACTGAACACTTATGGACTGGCTACAACTAATGACTGCGCTGTCTCTCTGCGTTGTTATTGCAGTAACTCCCAGAATAAACTTCTCCATGATTTTACCAGGCACAGAAGAGAGACTGTTATCACCAAGCTCTTCCTTCTTGGAAACAGGTCACCTCCCCATGGCCTGGGGCCTCCCCAGCCTCTCACAAAACAGCTCAAGCAGGCACTGCTCATGTTAATGGCCATGTTAATCTAGTAGGTAAAGAGAACATGAAGCTTGGGGTCTTTAATGCACATGTACGCTTCACCCCAGCTCTGTTTGGCTACCAATCTGTCACCTCTCTCCTCAGCAATGATCAGCCAGATGCTCTTTCTGTGATTCAGGGAGAGCCATGTCTCCTTGCCTCGAGGAGAGGAGGGAGAAGCAACCTTAGTGCAGGGAATCCAAGCAACTCCCTCACTGTCAGCACCAAGAGAGAGCACTCCTAAGGAGCTCTTCTTGGCTGGTGATGATCCTGCTCTGTGTGGTGTGTGGGTGACTTCAGGAAGGTCACCAGAAGTAGACACAAAAATTATATCCTGTAAAAAAGTTCCCTCACATCTTTCTTGGTCGTGATTCAAGCTGGTCCTCCTGGCTGTGGGTCCATGGTCAGATACTTTAGAACAGATCTTTCATCTCAGTCTTCCTTCCAGGCATAACACTCTGCATTCAGACTCCAAACCTTCTCCCTGGCTGCCATCTCACTAAGCCTATCTGCTCTCAGTTTCTGTCTTTAGAGGACACAATGATCAGCAGATTAGAGAAAAAAACCACAAACATTTGGCATGGGAAGTTTTTAATCGTGTCATGTCACTTTTAGAAAGAACAAGAGATTCATTAACTGAAGNTTGGCATGGGAAGTTTTTAATCGTCTCATCGATTAATCTAGAGTCTTCATTAACTGAACACTTTTGAGGATGCTGTGCCCCTGGGCCACACCTTCTTGGCATTTTAGAGGTCAACCAGCACGTCTGTCTTCGGATTAGCTTACTTGCATGTGACAAAGGATAAATGTATCTTCTGAGCCCTAAATATTCTCACAGCTAGTCAAAGGTTCATTTCCTCCTTGTATCCCATCAGGAGGCACATCCCTTCCTCCCATGTTGAGTAGAGGAGCAAAATGTCCTCAAATTTATGATGGTGATCCCACATTCAACAGCATAAGAAAAATAACTTAGGCTGCATTAGCTCTTGTGAGGCAATGTTTTTGCAAGAGCAAAATCCTGTGATGGGGGACAACAAACTCAGTACTGCCTGTCACATCACCAAACAACAAAACTGAACCTCCTTTGAAATACAGCAGGTTAAACTGATTTCTCAAAATAATTAGGTTCTTCACCATGTGAAAACCATTTTAACTGAAGAGAGTTGAGAGTTGAGCTTTTTCAGCAAGTGTATTCTTGTATTTGTTAGACTGGACTCACAGGCATGTGGGCATACCTCTCCTATAAATTTCATTTTGATCCATCCTTAAACGTGCCTACAAAGAGATCCCGGTCAGAATTATGCTAATTCATGAGGACATCACGCGGAGATCATCTTCACTTTCTTCGAAAAAATGCAAAATAAAACCTTTGTCCTTTGTAATTTGTACATGAACATAAAGCAAACAATAAATTAGAGGAGCTAAACACACAGACCCACCCAGGTGCAAAGAGTAATAGCTCCTTCTGCCACTCACAGCCCAAGGAAGACAATTTTCTGCCACATCACTCAGCTGGTGAAAGGAACATTCATGGTTTTATCCACAATTTCTCAGTGATGATCTCTCAGGGATTTGGCAGATTCTTTCTTCGATCAGGGCACTGGCAGGCTGACATTATTGCAATCTTGCAGTGAATGGGGGGTATGTATAATATCAACAGATAGCACAAAACGGAGACTCTACTCCCAAGCCGAATTTATAAATGGAAAATACAATGCTGTGGTAAGTTAGCATAGCAAATGGTGTTCATAACTCGGCACACATACTTTCAGATTGGTCACATGAATGTCTTTCTAAGAAATGTGCTACAAACTCAAAATTATGAACTCGACACAGACATTCATGGCTGATGTGCTTTGAGCTTTGTTATGCAGGAGGCGGGGACAACAAAATCATAGCGGTGTCTTTCAAACCTATAAATACAGAGCTCGCCTTGTGATTAAATCATCACACACCTCCACGAGGAAAGGGAGCTATTGTCTCCCCTTTATGAAGTGGGAAATTAGGCACAGCTTTACACCAGTCATAATTGTCTTCTCCACCTATGGGTTCATAATGGCTCACTGTGTGGAAAAACTCCGCTGTGCAAGCCATTCGAGAAAAAGACCATGACTCACTTTTAACCTATCCCCATGACAAAATAGCCCAAAATGTGTAGTTGTACACATGCCCTTTGAGATGTCAGCAGGAAGGCTCCAGAGATGGGGATGGAAGGACAAATGCAGCTCCAGTGTGTTTCTAGGGGGCTGGAGAAAGCAAGAGGGTGGTTCTGTCTGTGGACCCTCCACTGCGCTCTGAAGGATGGATGAGATGTGCTCTCCCCTGAGCTGGGAGGACCCTAGGAAGGGCAGGTAGCTCCTAGGCTACAAGCCTTGCAGGCCTTCAGCCCAAGGCATGCTGAGAGGAGCGGTCTGAACATAAGGAGCTGCCTCTCATCATGAGTGTGAATTGCAAAGGGATTTTGTGCTTCACACAGTCACTTCTAAAGAGGGGAATGCTAGCTATATAATTTGTATTTCATATGCCAGGCCTCTGCAGAGACTCTGGATTCTCATCAGAAATGCCTCATAGAAAGAAAGCCTGCAGGGAAGGGCTATTTTACTTGCTTTTGAATTTTAATAGCAGACTATTTTGTACTGTTACCAGGCGCCTTGAAAGCATCTGGATTCTCTAGAGAAAAGGATCCCCAGGAGACATGTTCCATTTGTTTCTTGTGCAATGCTCTGTGGGGGATGGTGGTCTATAAACTTCAAAATGTTCTAATCCAGGACTGACCAAAAGTCATTTTAACTGCATTTTGCTTTACCCACATTAAATGACATTGATGACTGTAGTCCATTTATTGTGGGACAAGCACAATGAACAGTGTGCTAAGGAAAAAAAGAGGAAAGCATTGGTATGGGACAAGAGGTCTGGGATATTTGGGTGGAGGCCTTGAGTTTCTGAATTAGATTTATGATGGAGAGGACTTCAGTCAGGAAAAGATCTAGGGAATTACAGTACAAAGGGCTCTGGGCAGGAGATATCAGGCATTCCTTAAGTCTCCTGACCTGGAAGGTCTCAAATGAGAACCCATCTTGGGGCAAGAACAAAACCCCTGAGAACCCTGCGCTTACCTCCTTTCACTGTAGGAGGTATGGTCACCCTCCAGAGTGGATCCCTCCTTTTTACTGTGGAGGATCTCAGCATTGCTGCTGGAGGATCTCATTTAGAGGAACCCAGAGACTGGTATAATCCCTACATGTCAATGTTTACATGCAGTGTTTACATGAGCCACGCATGTGAGTTTCTGCTGAAGTATGTGAACAGCTCATCAGGGCACTTGTGGAGTTGGGAGAGCAACTGAGCCATGCAGGTGTAGGTGTCTGCTTCCCCAGAGGCTGAACCATTCCCTGTTATCCATGGGGTGTATTGACTTGGAGTTCTATTTGCCTGCCCACACATATCTGGTCAGTGCATTTGAATTGTTCTGGTGTTCTGCCCATCCTCCAGGACTGTATAAGTGTCTCATAGATTCTGTATGGGACTTATCAGCCTTCTCTCAGGTGTCCCAGGACCCCCATAGCCTCTGTACTGCACTAAGTGCTGCCACCTGAGCAATGCAATGAGCCTTAGACCTCCACTGACTGAATGCAAATCATGTTGTAGTGGGCATCCAGTCTAAGCCAGCCCCTGGGCCTCCATCATCAGTGCAGGCAGTGGGGACAGGTCCACCCCATCACTCAGCCACACCAACTCCTGCACTGCATCTTCTCCACAGCCACCACAGCATCCTCTCCTCTACAGCCCACTGTGGCCTCTACCCAGCCTTCAAGCAGTCTGTCCACCCTTGTCACCCATCAGACCCAAATGAGTGACCTGTCCCAGGGATTTCTCCCTCAGTGTGTGCCTGGAATGACAGCTCTTGTGCTGGAACGTGGCCTCAGGGAATGAGAACAGATGATGAACTTGTGAAGTTACCATTTCCTTTTTCTACCCACGCCTGCAAAGCAGCAAAAGGCATCAGTTCTTGTATGATCAGGAGTACAAACACCCAATATTAACAGTAACATGGTAGACAAATTTTGCACTACAATACTGCCTCCAGGAGCTCCAACAAGCTGGCTTAGCAAAGCGTAAACCTGAATCTTTAACAATTGCAAAGATTTTTGTCTCCACTAAACAGCCTTATCTAATTAATCCTCATCTTCCCCACGGAAGATGGGGGAAAAATATGGACCCAGAAATAGAAACGAAAAAAGGTTACGTGTAATGTCTCAATCCACATGGAAAATGATAATCAAATTCAGGACTAGACCTCTGGACCCCTTGACTTCAGGTCAGTTCCTAATCCAGACTCAGCTGCAAGCCGTTTGCCTGGTGGTGCAGGAAAAACGGCACTGCTTCTGGGCTCATCTGAGTTTTGCTGCTAGCCACAGGACTGCAGCCTCCGGGGTTGTCTAAGCAAGTCCCTTTTGCCAAAACTGAATGTAGAGTGGCTTATGCAGTTTTGCTTGATTTACTTGTTCCTTTGATGTGCAAGGCTTTAGTGACATGCTTAGCAATACGGTAGCATGAGACTCGTTGCATAAAATCAAATCACTGCTGGGGCAGATGCTTCCAGATTTAAAAGCTTGATTGGTACCACGCACATGTAGCTGACTAACTGCAGGCTGTTCCTCCTAGGACTCAGCCTGTGGGGGCTTTTCAGGACCCCTTTTAGTCCCAAAACTGCAGTAACAAGGCTTAGAAGTCGTCCTTTGTACCTCAAGGTGAATGTTTTAGGTCAGTAGTAGCTGATCTATAACATTCAGTCTGTACCAGTGTCTTTAAAGGGCTGCTTTCAGCTCTGATTCATCAGTAAGTGTCACCCTTCTCCCCTCCCTTCTCCACCCTGCCAGCTGTGGACATGGCTGGGATGACCTAGATACTTGTCACCTCCAGGCTGGATTTTACCTTGATTCACAGTTTTTAAAACAGGACATGAAACAGATGGACAGATCCTAGCTGGTTCACATAGGAATTGCCTCATGCTCTGGGACACGTCAAGTGATGTTCAAGGTCCTCTGCTGGTGATGGGCATGCTCCCAAATACTGTTAGACTCTCCCGGTGACCCATCAGCCTCCACCTGAGCCTGGGGACAGGGCAGGTCCCAAATCTGTGAATGAAGCATGTGACATCAGTAATGTCAGTGGTAATGAGGTATTTGCATGGTTGTTTATGAATATTCCACCTACAGCTGCAGAAGCTTAAATATCTCTCTCAGATTGCCCATGCCATCTCTCTCCCCACCCTCCCCCTCCTCTCCTCCCCTCCTCTCCCAGTTACAATGAGCTGGGAAGCATCATTCCCTAAAAAGCTCCATCTACTAGGAACAATTAGAGCATGACACCAACGAAACAATATCTTCTTCTGTCCTTCATCCAGCTGTGGGATGGAGACCGAGTGATCAGAAATGAAAGTGCTGGCTGCTTTAGTTTTTCCATCATGATGCACTACGAGAGCTCCTTAGGGCTGTGATCCTGCATGGGTCAAGTCTATAGGAGCAGAGGGCCCAGGACTGTTTATGAAGGACTCCCAGTATCTGCAGGTCATCACTGCCTTTGGGATTATGAATCACACTGCAAGTAAAGCAAAGGCAACAACCACAACCTCTGTAAGAAACAATGTGTAAGCTTCTAGTCACTGACAAGAAGCTTGAGATACATTTTCCAGTTTTGCAATATCTGAAAGATTCAAATGGTCGCGGTATCTCCTCCGCTCTCGTTTTGACAGGAACAAAATCCCGGGCCATGCCCAAGTGCTGCAGGCACTGAAGATTGCTGTTGGGGATGTAGGTTTGAGAATTTTGTAATGGAAATCCTCCTTGTGAAATATTGTTGCAGAATCTCCTATGAAACTGTGAATAAATCAAGCAGAATGTTTCCTAAAGTGTCCTGGCTTTTCCTAGGAACATAGATCATACCTTCCCCACAGAATACCTTTGTACAGATCAGAGACCTGGTTCAGCTAATCACCAGACAAGGCCCATGTGCTCATGCAGAGCCCTCTGCTGGACCACAGCCTGAATCAGCCTCCTTCACAGCATCCCAGGTACAGAAATCACCATTTGGTTGACTCATGTGTCAAAACTCTGTACCTTTTCTTTCTTGTTATCTGGTAAGGGTATTCCTGATAACAGAATCATTTATAATTAAGTAATTTTTTTTAATCACCTATTTCACCTTTTAACTATGTCAGTTATCTGATCCGTATTCCACCAAGAAGTAATTGTTCTAAAACCCAGACGTACATCCAGTATTTATCCATCCTGTGTAAAGTATTTATGGTCATATTTAGGTGCCAATTTCCAGTTATCACAGAAATCCTCCCTCCAGGAATCACCTATCTCTTGGGAGCTCAGCTTTGTGTCCGACAGTGTTGTACAGAAGCAAGTTGTTGGAGTGTGCTCCAGTTGCTTGTATCTGTGAGGGCTCCTGTTGGATTAAATAACATGGATTTGGAGAGTACAAGCCAAGCATAAAACAAAAGGCATCAAGTAAATGTGAGAGAAAAAGTCTTAAAAATGGGATGGGCATGATGGAGGCGATGAAGCAGGAAAATGCACTTAAGTAGCTCCACACAAAAAGCTGAAGATTTTACTTAAATACAGCATTTGTACAAAATCTGCCAGATAAATAAGTAGGTAAAGAGTCATTAAAAGTCATCATGATGCCTTGGGCCACCCAGCCACTAACTGCTTGGTACAGAAGTGGTGCCTTCCCTAGATTCCGAGCAGTCCTTGATGTGTGTCCTCTGCTGTCATCTAGTGACAAAAGGGAAGAAGTAATCGAAAAAGAAGGAAAATCGAGGTGAAAGAGATGACAGTGCAACTTGTGCCTTGGAAGAAAAAAAACTGGGCATTTTGAACACCTGAAGCTCACTATCAGCAGTGAGGTCCCACCTGGACATGCAAAGCCACTAGAGATATTTTTAAGATCTCTCCCTCGCATTCTAGGGTGGATCTAACGCCTCAAGGATCGCCTGCAGCCAACAAACCTCTAATGGGTACATCCCACCACAGAGGCTTCACCATCCGAGGGTGCCTTCACAGCCACTCCTGCGGGCATGCACCTAGCCTGTCTTAGATGTCTAGTTCAGGATGGGGCATCTTGGTCCCCAGAGGAGCTTATTTGTCTCCAGTAGCTATGAAGGGAGTGGGAACATCTCCGATGCAGACAGCTGCATGGCAGCGCTCTAGAGTGAGGCAAGATGACTGCTGTCCCTTAACTGGAAGGTGACTCTTACCTGGAGAACAGGTCAGAACTTCTCCTGAAACCATGTTGTTCCTATCCTGATTTTTGTTGCTTTTACAGGGGAAAAAACTCCAGCTAGACAGCCTACAAAGCAACTGACTTTGAGAAGAGACCTCGTCCCTTCCTTCACACATAGTGATGAGCTCCTCCAGCCTTTGGGAAAAATGTCCTGCATGGGGACATGTCCCCTGTAGGGACATGCTGGAGGCAGCAAAGAGCATCGTGGGCAGCTGGGAGAGGTTGAAGGCAGGAGAAACTATCTGGAGTGAAATGAGGCGTAAGAAAAACAAGAGCTTATGGTGCATACACAGAAGGAGACATCAGAAGGTCAGAGTTCAAATCCCATGTGTGACCTTGACCTTTTGTGTGATTTAGGACAAGTTGTTTCACCAGTGCAGCCCAGTAAAACAACAGGATACTGGTTTCCTGTGGGAACACTCCAAAGGCATTAAAGTTTGCTGGTACAGAACAAATGATGCTGGGTACAATCGCCTGCTGACACTCCAACTTGAAAGAAAATTCATGTTTCACCAACAAAGAGCTGAATTTCTCTCTCTGCTTTTTAAATATTACGGATGTACAGTGGTTAGAAAACCCTAGGTTTTCTCTTGTCAGCAGGCCTGAAGCAAGTGAACCTGAATTTTGCCTTTGTTTGCCTTTCCCCCACAGTATTTTCCAGCCGTGTTGCAAAAGTGTGGAGGAAACACAACCAACATTGTCCCGCTCTGCTGGTAACCAGCCCTCTGTTCCTTCTGCATCTCTATGAATCACTCCATTAGGTTCACAGACCTGCCACAGGATATTTCAGAGATTTCCTTTCAAATCTTGAAAATAAAATATTAAGTACAATCAATCATTCCTCATGACAGCTTCTTTGTCCATGAACCCTTTCCATTTATTCAGAAACATTTATTTAAAGGCCACAGTGCGTGGGAGAGGATAGATATTAAGAAAAAACAAACAAACAAACAAAACCCCACTTCTTAATCCTAACACCAAAACATGTCGCATTTTTCTTTATTTTCCTATTAGAGTCACAGAGTTGAGCCACAGCCATGCCTTGAACAGGGCAGGAGCATTACTGATGCTCAACAAGGTCCCAGCATTTAGGGCACCATGCTAAGGGCAAAGACCTGGCTCTCACAGTGGGCAATTTTTCACTCACACAATCAGCAAGCGAAGCTTGACAAGAAGCCCTGAAATGATTGAGAAATGCCTTTTTGTGCCAGATGAGGTCCAAATACAAGCTCTGAAAGATGAGCTCATGCCAGGAGCTTAAGCCTCAGGGGGTCTGAAGAGCATGAAGTTCCTTGAGACTGGGCAACACTGGAGACCATACTGGGCACCAGGAGGGGCACAGGTTCATGCATCCAAACTAATTCCTTCTGCTACCCCATAAAGTAGAAGAAAATCAGCTGCCATTTCTGTCTTTTCCAGCAAAGTGGGATATTTCTGAGCACAATTAAGGGCTTTTATGCTGTCCCACTGGTAGAAGCAAGATGAGTGTGAGGGCAGGGCCAAGGTCTCAGCTTGCCCTCTTCTTTACCCTTCCTCCACAGCACAGAGCCACATCTTTCCACTGAGACAGGGTTTTCTTACTGCCAAAGAGATGCTGAGAAGGGCTGGCAATGTACATCACCTTGGAAGGTGCTGCAGGGCCCCCCTGACCCAAATGGTAAGTATCTGCAAGGAGAAGACAAAGTACACAGCAGCAAAAACAAAGGCAACATTTCACAGCAGCATATGGTACAGGCAGCTCACCTCAGGTAAATATGCCATGGATGAATAATAAAAAGCACCCCGTTTGCTTGAAGCAGAGGCTGTCATGGAAACCCTGGCAGTGAGTGGCATCATTGAGGGGATTCTGTTAGAAATGACAGAAGAAAAGTCTAAGTTTCTTGGGAAGCATCAGAATCCAGAGATTAAACACACCTAGCAGGGCTGAAATCTGGGTTCAGGAACTCCTCAGCAGTCTGTGCCATCCAGCCAGGATGTACTGCTATCTTCCAGTGCCTTTCCTGCACACTGGAGTGGATTTTCCTGGTTTCCTGCAGGACAATAAACATCTCTGTGTGATTCTTTTTAGTGGTGAGAAAGTGGTTGTTGTGGATATCCACCATGAGGTTTGGCAGAAGAACCTGAAGAAAAAGAGGTTGAAGGGCTCTGTGTGTCCTCCCTCCAAAATGAGATCAAGAAGGTCATGGCCAGTGATGCACTCTCTCCAGACCAGCATCCTTCAGTGCTGAAGGCTCAGGGAAACTCCATGCCTTCCATGTGATCTGAATTAACACTAATCATCTTTTTCCAAAGTTGGATTTATCCTTTCCTCATTGAAAGATCACAAATCAGGATTTGCTCATTTTGCTCTGTTGGCTCACTGATATGCAAGCATCCTCCTCCTGGCACTCCTTGATGAGGTTTATGTCTTAATTGGCATCCCCCAAACTACTCCAGCATGAGGACAGACGACCTGATAAATGTAAGAAACTGCCCTTCCTTCAGTGCCTTTTCCAGCGTGCTTCCCCTTCCAGACAGCCTGAGCTGTTTTATCACTTTCTCCAAAGGAAAGCGCTGCCGAGTCCCCAAACCTCACAGCAGCAGGGCTCTGTAGATAAGGCAGGGAAAATATTTCACTCGCAAGGAAACTGTGCTCATCTCGCACTAACGTCCCTGTCCTCTGGAATCCAAGGCAATAATTACAGCAATTTGTAGATAATTATTTGTTAATTAAAAACAGGCTTGCTGGGTACAGTTACCAATTTCCTCCGCTGGCTGCATAGGGCTGCACAAGGAGACACTGGGGGATTGTCGGTCTCATAAAATCATTTGCTTGTTCTGTTGAGAAAAAAAGTCCCCAGTGCGTCATCTCCCCCCTCTCCCCATATCCTGGCAGGTCTGATTCATTCTCCTAAGACATCCCCAATATAGATTTGTGCCTAGCTTTCCCTTGGTGATTTCCAAGGAAGGTGACTGCTGCATTCCCCACTGCAGCCTGTATTCTGAGCTAATTTAATGACCCTTTGCTCACACACTCATTTTCAGACACTTTTAAGTGAGTAGCTCCTAAAGAAATCATGACTCCAAGCTGAGGTTGGGAACCTGAAAGAAGCTCACCTCCATCCCACGTATTTGTGAGTAGTAATGAATAAATAGTGTGGAGATGGAGTTACAGCTGAGAACAAACTGAAGCTGCCGGTTTAAATAGCACTGTTGGGGCAATTATTCTGCCCTTGATTGGGCAATCTGGGGTTCATGGTATCTTCCCAAGCATAGTCTTCAGGCCAGCTGGGAGAAGAAGCAATGACAGGATTTCAGATGTCCCCCACTAAATACTGTATCCACAAGGAGTGTATCTTAGGATGATGGTCCTCATGCCTTAGGATGATGGTCCTCATGAGTATGAGGATTTTCCATCCTATAAGTCCTCTGTCTCTGTTTCTGCTGTGGAGCACATTGTGTCCTGGTTCCACCACAACCACCAGCCTGCTCCAGGGTCTCCCACAGCTCCAGAACCAGGAGAATTATTTAGCCCTCGGAGCAGGAAAGTCACATTGCTCCTGATCTACTTCTAGATTGAGCTGGGCATTCATTTCAGATGCCCCTTCTTCTGTGGCACTAAGGAAACAGCTCATGGAGATCTGAGAGTTGGCTCTGTGGGTTCTACACAAAAATAGTACCAGTAGCACCAGTATAAACCCTCATGGAAAGGCTTACCAATGGGGAAGTACCATGAGAGGTGAAAGCAAGCAGTGTCCTCCTCCTGGTTGCAGCAGAGCAGCTTGGAGCCGTGGTGACAAGGATGGGACAAAGGAATAACACGGATATTTTGTCATTACGTGCCCAGAAGCAGTTTCCATCTCCCTTACCAAAACAACGACCTCAGTGAGTACAAACCAGTAATAATGGGGAGGGGAAACGAATCAGGCAGTCAATATCCTCTTCATGGAGAAAACCTCAAGGTTGTTAGTCACACAGGGCTGCTTCGCCTCTCTAATTTTCTCCTGTACCTGGGCTTTCGTGTTCCTCTCATCACCTTAGCAGCTCAGTGCCTGCACCATGGGCAGAGGAATCACAATTAAGCAAAGTGGCTGGATGTCATAATATATGGGACCACATCTCTGCTTCAGCAGCACAGAAAGCTAACAAAGAGCTGAGATTAAACACTGGGTTAATTAGTACACTTAATTAATTCACAGTTATTAAATCCTTTCAGACCCTCAGATAAATCGTTCAAAGAACAAAACGTTCCTTGGAAATGCTCTAGGTACTCCCCCTTTCTCTCTCTCCAGGTAGGTGCAGGGCTGGGAAGCTGTAGCCTTCCTCTTGCTGCTCAACACAGGAGTAGAGTCTCCATCCAAGCCTCAGTGGCCCAGCAGCCATCCCTGAGACCACCCTTGAATCTGCAAGGCTGCCAATTTGCAAATTCGCAGTTCTTCTGAGAGGGGACAGGGCAGTCCCCTGCTAACATGGACAACAGTTAGTAGGAAAGGAATAGAGTTGAGAAAGAAAGCAGGGAGCAACAGCTTCTTTTAACTCTGAGAGACACACACAGATTCAGAGGTTTGCTATGGACAGTCACCCAGCAGTGTGTCCCTTTCCAGGACAACTTCCTCTGTGGCTGCAGTAGACAAGCAGGACAGCCCTGCAGGGAGAAAGAGCAGGAAGAGGTGGAGGAACTTCTCACACAGGCTTTGGAGCATTGCTGGTCACTGTGCCAGTTAGGCTGAGGGACAGGAAAGGCTCCTCCTGGCTCCTGTTAGCAGTCTCCCATATTCAGAGCACTGAATGATTACCCTGTGATTTCCATGATCATCCCAACAATCCATGCTACTCCACAGCAGAGAGCTGCTAAGGTCCATGGGGTCAGCTGACCTTCAGAGAGCCAGAGGCTGGTCTCATAAAGGATTTATTTATGGCAGAGAAATCCAGTTTCTGAGATCACCTTGGAGACTTACCCAAAGCATTTATCACTTGGATAATGCAGGGCTCTGAACAACACGGGTGCAATGAGTTCAGGCTCTGGGCAGGCTGGAAAACAGATACCTATGGAGTAAAATCCATATGCTGTTTTCATCATAGTTCTCTAAGAAACTGATGTTTGGGTCCAACAAAGGAGGTTATGACATTTTTAGCACCAAGCCCTTTTATCCCTAGTTATTAACAGCTGTGGTGGTGGGCAGGGAATTCGGGTTCTCCTGGTGCTAGAGACCTACATCCATAGGCTGAGAATGAATAAGGGCAAAGGGCTACATTAGATGTGGCTTGCTTAAGTGAGTTTGCTAAGGAAGAACTAACAGTACAGGATTAAGCTGAGGGATATTCCTCATTGCACCAGGAAATATATCCCTGAACAATGACTTACCCAGTACTTGTTTGTGATCCTAGTAATTATAAATTATTAGAAAGCAAAAAGCATAGGTTGGCATAAGGTACTGTTACTTAGCAAATCTACATTTTGAGAACAAGAATACAGCTTTTTGGAAGATAATGTCTCGCTCTTTTTTCCCCTGTGCAGTTGCAAAAGAAAGGTATTTAATCCTTCAAAAAATAAGTATGAATGTGTTTGCTTCCAGAGTCTACAAAATATGTCTGCATGAAAGCAATGTGAAGACATTTGGGAATGAAGTAGCTAATTTGATACTCATAAGAAACCTTAGCCTAGGACTTTGTCTCAGAGAACTGGGCTGACCTTTTTAGCAACTGATGATAGTTCTGCAATTACTTCTCATCAGTGAAAGCTCAATCTAACATCAGTTAAAACAAATTAAAAGCTATCGCTGGCTTCTGCAGATATTGGATTAGACCATATAAAACCCACTTGAATCCTGGGAACCCAAGGAAATGATCATGGTAAATCTAAATTCTAGTGAAGCCTTACAAGCTTTAAAATATTTCTCTGCAGCCCCATTAAGAATGGGTTTCTACTTAGCTAATGAATAATTCACTTTTTTCTTCTGATAGTACCACCATGAACTAAGCCAGCACAAAGGCCAACATTCCAGCCTCCTTTTTGCTCACAGCAGATCCAGAGCATGTTTCTGTTGAAAGAACATTCCAGAGAGTAAAGGCCTGAGCGTAGACATTGCTTCCCCTCAAAATATCTCTTCTGATTTCCTGCTATCTCCATAGAGCTGGGAACAGCTCTTCCCAACACTTTTTCATCTCCGCATTTCCAGTCACTTACCCTGGGCCATGGTATAGTGTGACTTCCAAAATGACCAGGATCTGGAAGGATTAACTTTCCTTTAGGTGCTGGTCCTCATATACAACGCTTTCCATCTCCTCCTGCCCATTTTTGAAGCACTTGATCTTCATTTCAGAAGGATAAAACCTTGTTGCAGAACAAAGCAGCTAGCTGGAATAGCCCCACAGCTGTTTCCATGGGAGGAATTTTTGCTGTTTAACTAAAAAAGAAAGGGATGAAGAGTGCTGGCCAGTTCTCTTCAGGAGTCACTCCTAGCAACAGAGGAATGGATATCATACAGGTTACTCCTTCAAATCATTTGTCATTGCATCCTTTGTTCCAAATGCACTGCCTTCAACGTGACCTCACATTACACATCTCCCAGCCACATTCACCTTCGGTCTTCTCTTTCTGTCCTCAATGCAGGACCATCTTAGAAGACAAATTTTGCTTCTACCAGAAACATCTACTGGGAACATTTCACATCTCCTAAACCCAGACATAAGTACAGAAGAACCATTATTTCTCATCATCCTTTTAAACCTCCCTCGCTGCAGACACCCTGATAACCAGCGTCCTGCTTCCCAGCCCAGACTGACAATACTAGCCTGATCCAGAAAGAGCACCAGTGCTCTCTGGAAAGCTTTTAGAAGGGCTCTGCTCTGCATGGCAAGAAATGAAATCTACATTCATACACAGCCATGTGTTTGCCAACACCTGAAACATCCCCAAAACACTCAGTTTATGCACCAGAGAGGAACAGTGCTGTGAGTCAGCTTCAGCACTGCATCAACCCACATGGACCTACTCAAAGAAACTGAGATCTGGGGTCATCCCTGGGGCTATGGTTTGTGGTTCTGAAGTTGCCAAACTCCTGGCCACTGAGTTCAGCAGCCAGCAGGGAAAAGAGGATGGGCAGCTATAGGAATGGAGGCCCACAACCCTAAGATTGTGCTGTGAGATGTGTGGCTAAAGGATTTCCATGAGCTATGCCATGAGATGCGTGGCTAAGGGATTCCTGAGGGCATGAAGAGTGGAGGGCATAGTTTATCAGGTGAAGGCCAGGTGACCCTCACCACTGAAGAGGTGGAAGAGGGAGTGATGCTCAGGTGTCATGGTTCTGTTCCACCCTTGTGCAAGACCCACAGACTTTGTGATCTCTCTCTTTGTTACTCTTCATATCCCTCATTTACAGATAAAGGGGCTGCCCCACCACTTATGACAGCAGGGACAGAAGGTGAGACGATGGTCTCACCTCCACTTCCCCCAAAAGTATAGTGATACCATTTGGTCTTTATAGAGAAGGATATTCAGCTGGATGGGAAAAGTACAAGTCCAGTCCAAAAACATGTGAGGCCAGACTTTCCTGTGTTATGCCCTTGCCTTCAATTACCCACAGATGGTCCTGGAGCAGATGGGTCTGAGGGGAAGGACCTTACCCCTTTCCTGGTGTGTTTAGACAGTGTCACTGGTGCTACCCTCTAATACTTCCTTAAATTAATTGTTTATTTGGCCTGAAGAGGGCTTTATGAGTCAAATAACCCTGGAAAAAATATTCTGGGCAGTATGGCAGAACAGGAGAAAAAACCTATAGCTGAGAGCAGTAATAAATGCACCATCTGTGACCAGGCACAGAGAACATGTAACATGCACTGAGCACTCATTACATACACGTTTAATTCTCACATTAAGCCAGGAGCTCCCTGAATGACAGAGCCCTAATTTCCTACCAGTTTACATCCTGTATCTCTGCCTGACACTGCAGCAGTGCCAGCTCCTTCCTGCACTGTGATTGTCTAAGAAACCACATCACAGCAGTGTACCAACATACAGCAAAGTTCAGTGCTGGCCCTTACAGGAGGGGATGGTGATTGGCATTAAAACAAAACTAATTTTGCCCACTCAGGTGTACAAAGACATGGTACACCTGTGCCCCTGTGCTTCCATCCAGCACTGAGGCAGCAACCCATGTGTGTCCAGGCAGTCTGCACGATTCCATGCAGTGGCACAGAGGACAGATACTGGAAAACCTGTCCTTGATGCGTGAGGACAATGTCTACCTACCTCTCAAGGTCTTTCTCCTCCACCTGTTAATGTCTGTGCCCCAGCCCTGCAGTTCTAATTCCTCAGGATGGCAGGTCAGAGCTCAGGTCGAGACTGAGCTGGGGGTGGGGACATCGGCTTACTTGGAGCAAAAGCAGAGGTAAAGGAAGGCCCTGGCAAGCAGCTTTGGACTTTGAAGACAAGACGCTTTTCATGCACAGATAAAAAGAATCAAATGGGAAAGTCAAAACCAGGCATCTACAAAGCTTTCCTCTCCCCTTTCCAGGAGCCCAGCTTGTTTCTTCTAAATGCAGTCTCTGGGCAGCAATTCTTTTCTTACCTGCGACTTTACAGCAAGGAGGGGATTTGTCTCCCTACAAGCAGTGTCACCACCAAAGCTGCCTCCCAGCACCTCCTGGCCCTGGGGCATCCCACTGCTGCTCTTTTGTGTCACCCACAGTGCTCCAATGATCAAAGCACAGCAATGAGGCAACCTCTGACCACAAGCACAGCAGGCATGTTCAGCTGCTGCCTTCCTGCAGTGATGCTGCAGAAGAGGGACAGGCGCAGATCAGGCAAGTAGAGCAGCAAAGACTGGGCTGCATGGGGAATGTGCATGACTTTACACATTTCATAGAATCACAGAATGTTTTGGGTTGGAAGGGGCATTTAAATATCATCTAATTTCAACCTTCCTGCCATGGATAGGGGACCCTTCCCTCAGACCAAGTTGATCCAAGCCCCATTCAACCTGGCTTTGAACGCTTCTAAGGTTGGGGCAGCCACAGCTTCTCTGGGCAACCTCTTCCAGAGCCTCACCACTCCTACAGCAGAGGATTTCTTCCTTGTGTGCAATCCAAATCTACACTTTTTCATTTTAAAACTATTGTCCCTTATCTTTGCACTAAAGGTTTCTCAGTCTTTCTTACAAGGCCTCTTTAAGTTTGGAAGGCTGCAGCAAGGAAAAAGCCGCCTTTTCTCCAGGCTGAGCAGCCCCAACTGTCTCAGCCCATCTCCATAGTAAAGGTGCCCCAGCTCTCTGACCACCTTTGTGGCGTCCTCTGTACTCACTCAGCCCAATAGGTCCATATGTTTCCAGTGCTGATGATCCCAGAGCTGCATGCTCCAGGTGGGGTCTCACAAGAACAGGGGGCAGAATCCCCTCCCTTGCCCTGCTGGCCCCACTGCTTTGGATGCAGCCCAGGACACAATTTGCGTTATGGGTTGCAAGTGCACATTGCTGGGTCATGTCCAATTTTAAGCCCATCTCTATTGCCAAGTCATTCCCTGCAAGGCTGGAGACCCTGGTGGCTGCTCCTCACCATCCACACAGAAGAGCTGGAAGGACAAAGGGGCATAAGCCTCAAAAAGAAACAGGAGAAAACGTTTATTTGTCAGCAAGGTTTGCAGAGCAGACCCAAGTCCTGAGCCTCTTATCAGGAAAAGCGAGGAATGTCGAGGGGCTATGGTCTTCCCTGAGAGAAGCCCAGGGGGACAGGAGAGCTGCTGAAGGTCCCCGAGAACCACAGCACGCCACCCCCAGACCGCGCTGCCGCTGAGATGGTCGCAGAAATCAGCAGGATCCCCTACCCCCGCCACGGGGATCCCTTGTGACCCAACACGGGATCCCTCTCGCGGCCACGGAGCATCCTTCCCCCCACTGGCGGGGATCCCATCTCCACGTGTCCCCTTAGGAGCCGACACCCCAGAGAAGGAACTACACTTCCCAGGGCCGCTTGCGCCCGGGCGGCGGAAGAGGCGGGCTGAGTCGCGCATTCTGTTTCGATTGGCTGGCCGGGGGCAGCCCGAGCGGCCATTGGCTGGACAGGCAGTCACGTGGGGCGGTGGGAGGCAGGCCGACTCACGTGGGCCCGTGCGGGAGGGGGCCGGGAGCGGACCGGGAACCGGTAGCGGACGGCCGAGCTCGGGCCGGGGGTCTGGGGCGGCGGGCCCGCCAGGCCTGGCCATGCTGGGCGCCCGGGGCGGGTGGCGGGCTCTCCGCCGCTGCTCCTCCCTGCCGCGGGCCGTGCGGCTGCGGGTACGCGAGGCGCTGGGGGCGCGGGAGCCGGCGGACGCGGTCAGAGTGCAGGTGTGTGCCCCGGGTGTGCCCGGCAATGGCCCAGCCCGGAGCCTGAGCCGGGGGGAGGGCCTGGAGGGACGCGGCCCACGCCCGTGCTTCAGGGAGGGAAACGTGGGAGCCCTGCAGGGCGTTTTGCTGAACTCGCAGATCTCTGCTCGTGCAGAGCCTCTCCGTGTGTTCTCCCGCTGTGTGGGCTTAGTTCGCTGTTGTCGCAGCCAGCGAAGCTTCGGAGTCACTTGGCACGTGCAGAGGAGCGTTGTCACTGTGATGGGTTGTGCTGAATGTGCTCTCCACCACGTTGGCTTTGTCACCTCTTCTGTTCCGGGGAGCGAGCCATTGCCTGTGTGCTTTTAAAGATTTTTCTTAGGTCTTGTGCCACGTACATCCAGTGCAGTGAATTAGAACCATTAGAGCAGTGTCAGTAGAACCATCAACACTTCCACTGACGTTTGTATTTGGCTCCTCTTGTGAACCAAGATAGCCTGGAATTAATAAGCGTTTTAACTATGGAGCACTTTTCCTTGGCACAGGACTGTGTGTTCCCCTGTTTTCTGGTGTTTCTAACTTGCAGAGTGGTGGTTGCACACACAGTCCCTGTTTCAGTGCAGAACTGTGCACTTGTCAGTATTTCTGGATGAATGTCAAAAGGACTGGGGTACTTGGTGACAGTTTTAAACAAAACCGAGAGAGGATAGGTTTAGATTTATAAGGAGGAAATTTCTCACTGTGAGGAGGGTGAGGCATTGGCACAGGTTGCCTAGAGAAGATGTAACTGCCCCATCCCTGGAAGTGTTCAAGGCCAGGATAGGACTTGGAGAAACCTGATCTAGTGGAAGGTGTCCCTGCCCATGGCAGTGGGGTTAGACTTGGATAACCTTTAAGGTCCCTTCCAATTCAAGCCTTTCTGTGATTCCACTGACCCAAAAACCAGTTTGTAGCATTCTGGTATTCCTGCTCACACATAGATGAAGCCTAATAGGATAAGAAGAAGCTCATCCAGTGCAGGTTCTTTTCAGATGTAGTTTGAAGAATAATGCAAGCTAGAATAAACTGATGCTAAAATTTGTAGTACTGTCATTGCTCCCCCTTCCCTGTTCTCCAGACTCTTGCTGCTTTGCTCTTCTGTTGTGCTGGCAAAATGTGGGGGTTTTGTATTACAATGGGCTAGGAGTCTGGTCTGGCTTAAAGCCAAGCTTTTAATGGCCAGGTTGTTGGAATGTGCAGTCTAGTCGTTACAGTCAGGATTGTTGTTTTTATTGTACATTCATTCTGGTAAGGTGTGAAGTCGTCAAAACATTGCTGCTGCAGCCTCTGCTGCTCCAGTACAAGCCTATGGGTATGCTCTTACTTCCTATTGCAGGATGCAAGACTCCTCCTCTTATTTAATAGATTGCAGAACAGCTTGGTGAAGTGGCAAAAAAAGCTCTTGTGAATGTTTCTTTACTCATTTTTTTGGTGTGTTTTGTTAAGGAGTGTTTGTGGGGTAGGAGGCTGAGAAGAACATCTGCCATTATATGTTAAACGTGCATCCAGTATAACGTACATGGTGTGTTCTGGGGTTTGCTGGAATACAGAGGATAAGCACAACAGCCTCAGGCATGTTACTGCATGAAACACCTTTTACTTTAACCGTACAAATACGAGGATGCCCAGATGATCTTGTTTTTGCATTGGTTCTTCCTTCGGGTGGAACACTCTGCAGGGGTGGTATGCCCTGTCTGACTCACTAGGTTCATGTCTTTAAAATCTTCTATGGTTCTTACATGGAACATGGAAAGCATGTTATACAAGCCTGTGTAATGCTTTGCCTGTGTTAGTAGTCATTCTTGAAACTATAACATGCTCTACTTCTGGTGCTGTTTAATTCTTGGTTTGTTCTGTCTGAGTGACAGAAGTAGATAGAATTGGATTGGTTTGTCTGGTGTAAAATCCCTAAAGCACTTGCACAGTTTGAAGTCATTGGGACTATTTGATCCCTTCCAGTTAAGAAAAAGATGAAAGTGGTTGGAAAAGAGGCAGTTTGGTGGTTTAATCAGCACTGGCTTTGGTTGTTCTCTACAATATTGTTAGAAGATGAGCTGGAGGGCCTCCAGCAGATAATTTTGCGTTGAAGGCCAGCTTTGTCTCAGCTCTGGTGAGCTGACGAGCAACTGTGGAAGTTATATTTTGGATGCTATTACTATTGCTTGCTGCCTTGGTACTGACTTAACGTTACCCTTAAAAAAGTAATTAAAATTTGTATGTCATTAATGAGCTCAAATTAAGACATTAGCCTGCACTGTACATGGTCAGTTCTACTGTTTTGCTGTTAAAAGAATTCGAATATTATTAGTTTAATTCTTTTCATGAAACTGGACAAAGTATTTCTAAATTTTTTTCTTAATATCTTCTTTTTTTCCCATGGGCTCAATGAAGCAGAATTGATTTTGAGATGAAACGAGAAACATCCAAGGCAATAATTTTTGTTTTTGTTTTGCATGAATACGTTGTTTTTCATGTGAATCTATTGGCTGCATTGTTTTAGCAGTCCAGCAGTTTAGGGCACATAAACCACTAGTGAACAGATTTGAAGATTTGAAAGATTGGAACCTTTTTACAGGGATACAACAACAAAACTGATACTGAAACCATCAGAGTGGTTTTGAGTGTGTTGTAATGAAGAATGGTGCATCACTGGTCTCTCCTGTTTCAGTAAGAAGAATTTTGGAAGGGACATCACTGATAGGAATATGTACTTTGCCAAAACACTTTACATCTTCAGAGCACTTTGTTGCTTTCTGTATTCTCAGCTCCCCAAAGATGCAGGTACATCTTATTAATCCTTGCTGTTCTCAGGAAGAGACTCTGCCTCAGATGGATGTCTCTGCCTAAGGATTTGTTTCTCTCTGCTTTGAAATCAAAAGAAAAAATGACATAACTTTTTTTTCTCTTTTTGTTTTTTAATATTATTTTTTTGCCCCTAAAGAAACAGCTAATTTGATTTCAGTAAGAACTGAAATAGGCCTGAAGTGGAGTGTCCAGCTCAGCTGGAAGAAGAGCGTGAGCACACAGCGTTCCTGCCAAAAAGTAACAAATCTCTTTTTCTTTTACCTCTAGGGCTGGGTCCGCTCTGTCCGATCCCAGAAGGAAGTTTTGTTCCTGCACATAAATGATGGGAGTTCTCTGGAAAGCCTCCAGGTGGTTGCTGATCCCAGCCTGGAAAAGAGGTAAGTCCATTTGAAATAACTGGAGAAATGTGTGTGCTGAGCAGTGCTTGGAGGGATCTGCTTAGGCCTCCTTCCCTGTGCCAGGGACTTGTCAACCCCACCCACATTTGTCCCCTCCAAGAGCCTCTTCTAATAAAATCCTGTGACTTTTCTCCCCACTTGTCCAACATTCCTGCCTTGTCCTAAATTCTTCTATAGCTTTGTGAATCTCTTCCCATTCCCACCTCTGCATTTAATTTTTCGTTTCATCAGTTAAGCTCTATGGCTGCAGCATCTCTTGTGATTTTAAGTAATCCAGCTAAATTAACAGGAATCTCTCTGAATGTAGTTGTATCAGCACCTAGTTAAGCTGTTGTTTTTTCTTGGTTCCTTAGAGACCTGACTTTTGGAAGCGCAGTGGAAGTGCAAGGGAAGCTTGTCAAAAGTCCTCATAGGATGCAAAACATGGAGCTGCAAGCTGAAACCATTCATGTGGTGGGACCTTGTGATATTTGGGTATGTCACTAAAGCAGGAGGGGTAGGACTGCTGGAAATCAGTTTTTAAAGGTCCAAGTATCCAGCAAAGCATGCTTGAAACTGTATTGTATTTAAGTCTGAGTGGTCCTGTGGACTTTGATTTGTCAGCAGTGTCTGTAGGGTGCATCAAAGGAGAAACATAGGATCACCATGAAAGCTCATTTCTGGGACAGAGCCATTTCATGGAAAATGTGCACAGGCTAACAGTTAAGAGTTTGCCTTTGTCCCACCCTGAAGCACTTAGCTGTGCAGGTGGCTTACCTGGTAAGTCTGGCTTGGATATGAACTGGAGGAACAGTGGAACTGGCAAGACACTCCAGGTTGTGCAGCTGGAAGAACCATATCTGCCAGAGAATAAACAGCTTGCTGTTGCAGCAGTGAGGGGAACAGCTGGGTTTCAATGGGGCTCAACATCCAAAAGGTGGAGGATTTTAGAGTGCTAATACTTCCTTTTGTGTTCATGGCTCTTGCTCTGCTGTAAGCATTGTAGAATACACAAAATAACCAGAAAAGATAGGCAAAACCATTGAGTTCTTCTGTGCTCTGTGATGGTTATTGAGCTTTAGCAGGGGGAGATGGCATTCCACGAGTAGCCATAAAACTGCATAGACTCCCAAGTTCTCATCCTCTGACTTTGATTTCCTGGTTGTTTTCAGTCATTTCCCCTGAAAATGAAGGAGAGGCACCCACTGGAGTATGTCCGACAGTTCCCTCACCTGCGATGCAGGAACAACACCCTGGGCGCCCTCCTGCGAATCCGCAGTGAAGCCACTGCAGGCATCCACTCCTTCTTCCAGGTAGTCCCTTCTGTACTGAGCCTCGTGTGTAGAGCTCTCCACCCAGGCTGGCTTTATGGGAGCAGCTTAGGGGGGAAGGAGCATGACATCTTGCCTGCAGGGTATGGATTTTGTACACAGAGGTTTTCTTTCCAGGCCTGGGCCTGGCTGGGCCTTGGCCAGACTGTTGCTTGTGATCAGGTTAGTGCATCTGTGGGCTGTCAGTGTCTTTCCACCCATTTGCTGTTATTTATCCCTTTCACAGAGTTGCAGTACAATTGCCTGCGAGTGTGTGGTCTGTGGAACACAACATAATATGGACTTGTTTAACCCAGCCTCTGCAGTGACCTTAGAGGCCTTGGACAGAAACCTCCTCCCACACGGAAAAATCTGTGATACAGGAACACAGATAAACTGACTCAGAGCTTCGTGTTATTCTCAGTTTTTGCCTCTAACTGCAGTACAAGTCTGTGTGGATGCTGTTGGCTGACATTAGGAAACTCCTGTTCTGATGCATTTGAAACTGATGGGTGGGAGCCACCTGCGTTTTCTGCATGTGTCACTCTTAAGCTGTGGCCACAGCACAGGATTTGTGCAGGCAGAGGAGGCAGTGAATTGGCTCTGATGCCAGATGGCACATAGAGACCATGTGTGACTGGAGAAAGAAAGGTAGCAAGTCCTCTAGCACACATGAGCCTTTCTTTAAAGCTGTTCCTGGAAATAAACATGTTTTAGTTTAGATGAGCTGGCTTTAGATAGAATAGAATCACATTCAGAGCATTCTGATGACAAAATTCATATATAATAATTATTACATATGAAACTGGTTTGCTGGTCTTTGTTGTCTGCAGTGGTAAAGAAGGCTTGCTTGCCCTAAGAACCATCTGTGTGGAATTGCATGGCATTTGGATGACTTTTGTGGATTTTGTTGGGGTGCCGGGCGGGTGTTTTGTGGTTTTTTTAAGAGAAATCCCGTGTCAGGTAAAGCTGCTTGTTCAGGATTGGTTGTGCTTGCTCCTAAGACAGAAGCCAGCTCTGTTGGGAATCAGTCTGTGCCGGTGTGGAGCCACTAGATGGCATTGCCTACAACAGTTTGTGCTTCCACAGCTGGACGCCGAAGGCAGCCAAGACACAAAACCCTCCTATTCAGGCTGTGCTTCTCCAAATCAACTCCTGCAGGCTCTGACATACCTTCCTGTTTACAGTGCTCAAGAGCAGAGCTCCATTAAAAACTAGAATCTATCATCAATTTAGCAGCAGCAGCTACACTAAAGTTATTTTTAAAGGAATAAGGAAGATTTGGTCCCAGACTGATATTTACAAATGCCTGTGTGAGAACTCTCCTAGCACTGGGAATGTCTGTGGTTTTATTCCATTTCTAATGGAAGGAAGTCTTAAAATTGCCACTTGCATCATCCCAAGAATATTGCAATTTCCAGCTTGACAATGTCAGAATGTACCATAGCTACAAAGTATAACTTGAGCATTTCCACTGGGCAAAGCTGTAAGGAGCTTAATGGTGGAAGAAAATAAGGGGGGTTGCTTGAATACACAAAATTATCAAGACTCTCTGTAACTTTAAAAATCTCTCTTTTTTAGCCTGTTCATTTCCAGGAATGCATGACTAGTGCCAAGTGCCTTTGGTTTGGATGTTGAAAGCTAAAATGTCCTCTTTAAATCCTCTCCTGAGAATTGTGGTCCATGTGGGATAGGAACATTGTTCTTAGGCACAGTAAGATAGTTGCATTGTGAATGGCAACTTCCATTCTGCACATTAAGTTCCAGGTTTGTGAGAGCCAGTAATGCAACTTGAATTATTTTAGAAGCTTTTATAAGGGCAATTATCCAAGAGGTTTTTAAGGGATTCTCTTATTTCGGATCTGTGCAGCTTTCATTACTTTCCAAAGTATCTAAGGGATCTTCTGTGTGAAATGTGCTTCTTTACAGCAACTGCTAGCACTGTATGAGGAATTTAGGCATTTTTCAAACATCTCCTGTAGAGCTGGGAGGCCCTGTAACCAGCAGGGCTCTGAATATGCAGGGAACTGTGTCAGAGGCCTGCATCTTGTACTGGTAGACTGAAACTTCCTTCTCCAGGCAAAGCCAGTAGTTCTGGATCCAGAACTTCCTTCTGTGCAGTACCTGGATCCCAGTGAGGAGCCAAGGTCTTTGCACTTGTAACCAAGGTAGCCTAGAGCTGACTGCAGGGACTTTGCTCCCTCTTGGTTGTGTTACTGTACTCCCACAAAATGCATTGCATGTTCATATGAGGGTTTTGTTCCAAATTAATTTTAGTTTGAGTTTCAGAATGGGCAGTAAATACTAATCCTGTTGTCCTAGCCCTTTAATGAGCTGGTGATAAGGACCAGGAGCTCTCATGTGAGTGACTGAATTTTATTATTCTGGTAAAAGCTGTGAAGCTAAGATGTATCCAGCCACTGAGTATTGGGTTGCAGCTGTTTTAGAAGCCTGTGGCAGAGAAATCCAGAGAACAGGGGCTCTTTCTTCATTCAGCCTTACTGGTTTCAGAGGCTTCTGCTGGATTTATGAACTATTACATGAATGTGTAATTCTGCAGGTACCTAGAACACAACTGAGCCAGCCCTGTCTCATAAAATCAGCTTGACTTCAGTATCTTAGAAGATGCAAGGTAGAACTGACACTTTATTGGTGGTTGGGTGTTTTTAAGGTCTCTTTCATCCAGTGTGTGATTTCTGTCATCCAACACATGTGATCACTTTTCTTATTGCAGCACACAAAGAGTGTCCTTTGCCTAACCACTGCCTTCCAAAAAGCTGAAAGAAACAAAGTGTTGAGGTCATAGGGGTGAATTTGATCAAAACTGCCCAAAAATATAAAAATGCTGGAGGGAGTGAGAAGAAAGGGGAATGGTGGAAACAGGCCATTGCAAAAATACTGACGGTAATGACATAAATCTCTTTTGGTTATGAAACCCAGAGGGAAAGGCACAGGTAGTAAACACTTGATTTGTAAATCATGGTAGCATTTAGTTTGTCATCTGTCCCTGTAAGGCAGAAGCTGCCCAAAAGATTGCATGTGCTGTCCTGGCAGGGGGACAATGGCCAAGTTACATGTGCTGGTTGATGTCATCCTTCTATATGACAGTTTGGTATCTTTAGCTCATTAACTTAGCTGTTCTCTCTGTTCCAGGATAATGGATATGTGCATATTCATACCCCCATAATTACATCCAATGACTGTGAAGGTGCTGGGGAACTCTTTCAAATTGAGGTAAATTGGGTTGCATAAAGTTTTGGTTTTGTTGGTTTTTTGTTTTTTGTTTTTTTCTGCAAAGCAATTCTTGAGTTATTGAAGGTTAGAGGAAATGTTTATCTTTATAAAACCCTTTTATGTACTTCTGTGATTTTTTTTTAATATACCAATCCTTTGCTTCGACTAATAATTTAGACAGTTAAACAGCTACATTCTCTTTTACTTCATTGCTATTTTGTGCATTAATTAGCACCTTTTGTACTGTATTGGTGTTGTTCTATCCCTGATGCCGTGGAAATTTTTCAAAGAATAAAGAAGAATATTCAAAGAATTTTTGAAAAATTCAAAGAATAACAGAGGGAGGTGGAACTTAGTAACTTATCTTAGTAAACAGAATGATAAGATCATAAGAGCCCAAGAGATGGGATGGGACATTCAGGACAGACTACTACACTTGCATATTTCTTAGCTTTGAAACAAAAAATAAAATTCATCATGAGATAATCCTTAAAAAAAAAAAAAGTCAGCAATACCTGGAACTCCTTTTCACCAGTGTGTACATACAGGTTCCTCCCTACAAGCTACTCCTGTTGTATGTTGGAATTTTCCCCCAGTATTGTCAAGCCTCTCCGTAACCACCAAATTACTGCCACAATCTATCGTTATAAGAGTACTTCACGTCATGGGTCAGAACCTCCTGTGAAACTCAAACACAGCCATAACCACTAAGATCTCCCCCACAGATTTCTCATGATTCCTGACCCTACGGTCATTAATCATACAGAATTCCATCTGCATTTTATACTTCTGTATCTCAAATTCACTCTTTGTCTCAAACAACGCCATCCATTGCCACTTATGCGTGTTGGCTCCAGCTTTGCTGGTGATTCATCTGTAAGCAAAAGCAAAATTGTTGAGGTAGCAGTTACTTGCTGTGGGATCGTGTCTTCCACTCTGCACAGCCTCATGACAAAAAAAGCTTCTGTCTACTTGTTCTCCAGGATCTCAAGGTCTAACCTGTCCTTCCAGTGGTTCCCTTCCAGACCAGTACATGTGGCTCAGCTTTTTGCTTGCTGGGACAATAGGGTTGATTAGCTAAACTAAATTGTTCCTGTTTAACTGAGATGCCTTAATGTTACCCAAGGTTCACTCCAGGCTGTTGCATGCAAATTAAGACGTGAAAACAAGTGACACTTAATGATGGAAACATTATGCAGTTTGCAGCTGTACAGTGTATTGCGTCTTCGGTACAAATTGTATCCACTTGAAAGCGGTAGAGGATGCAGGACTACAGCGTAGGTGGCTGGTAGTGACAAAACCCTGATGCAAACGTTGAATGAGGTGCTAAATTGTGAGCCTGAAACTTGTATAAACTGGATCTTATCTAAATGCATGGTTCAAGGCAGATATTTTACTCCTCTCCTCTCAGTAGGATTGCTGAGGTGAGAATAATACCCGTCTTGGAGAAATGTAACTACAGATGTGCTTGTGTCTTGGAGAAATGTAACTACAGATGTGCTTGAAAGGTGTGCTGTAAGTGCCAAGTCAGGCCCTATTAAATGGCCTGTGCCATAAAGAAAGGGCTTCACAAACCCGCTAGCTGCTGGGAAGAGGGAAGTTCTCCCTCATTTCCTGTTCCTTCTTTGAGTATAGCTTCATTGTCTGGCCTCGTTTAGGACTTAGTTCTGTTTCTGCAAAGCCCTGTTCACAATTGGTCCTGGCTAGCAGAGATCTAAGACCGCCTGCTATCCTGCTGGGGTCACGTCACTCCACTGGAGCAGTGACACTGTTTTTTGACAGTGAAAACGTGGGGAAGATTAAGCCTGCCTTGAGCCATGCATGTGGTGCTGTCAGACACAAAACAAGAGTGACAGAAGGGTGTCAGACATAATAATAAGGGTGTGGTGTTTGCAGGAAAGCGCAGAATCTTCATGTGCTTTTAACCAAACCAAGTATCAAGACATTCTTGTCTGCTGTATTCAGTCACTTTTTAAACTAGCCTTTGATTCATTGTTTGAGCCAGACAAGGGAGAATATAAATTCATGTTCCTCTTATATTTGAGGAGGAGCTAAGATTTCTGGTGATGGGAATTGATGGAAATGACCTTCAAATTAGACTCTTCAGGTTCAAAAAAATGTTTAAATCCAGTTCCTTAAGTTTTAAGACCTATCTTCTAGCTGCAACCAGAATTAGTGTCCTATTACTCCCAAATTTGTAGTAGTTACAGTACATCTACTGTTAACAGGTTGGGGTTTTTCTGCCTTTTGGGTTTTGGTGGTTTGTTAGCTCCTTTGGGCAGTGTATAGAACTAATAGTCTCACCAGTTTAGCTGATCTGCTGCAGGTGGAGTAAGTTGAAAACTTCAGTTGAATAGCCTTTAGGACTCAAGTAGAGGCTGCTTTTGCACCCACTGTGAACTATTGCCTTTAAATAGCTGTTTTCTCTTACTGGCACAATTTTAATCCCCTGACTAACATCTGATGGCTGCTCAGACCTGTGCATTCTTTTGAAGTGAGGGAAAGTGAAGAGAGTAGGAATATGTTTTTACATGTGAATTGAAGAGATGGGGGAAAATGTATCTGAAGTTAGAATGAAAAGGCTTTTTGAAATACGGTCTTTGATTCCTAAAACTCTTGATCCTGTAGGATTTGTGTTTGTTTATATGTTCAGCTTCCTCATTATCTTTGTTTGGTTTTGGATGTACTGATTAGTCTGTACATAGCTTTGGTTGGGGTGCTCTCATATTAGGACTTGGGATGAGGGAGAATCCATATTCCCTCTCTGCTGGGCAAATCAACTAAATGTTTTTAAAATTAAATACTGCAATGATGAAAAGAGTGCAGTAAGCAGAGGACATTTGAAAGAATAAATAAGTCACAAGGTGGTAACAACTCCAGAGGAAACTTCTCCACCGGGAAAATGCAGGTTTGAGGAGAAACTGCCAGAAGTGTGAAGATGACTAGGCAGACCTTAACCCACGTGGAAAACATGAGCACCACCAGCTTGTGGCTTTCTGCACTGTAGACAGTGTCTTCCTGTAGTGGGAGTGTGTAGGGGAGAAAGTAGCTTGTTTGTTCTTCTTTCTTTAAAGTAAATATGTTGAAAATACTAGAAGAGCTTTGACTGTTGAAAGCAGTGTTTTAGTATCATCCAAAGCAGGATGAGATAATTCTTGAAATGGGGAGAATGCAGATCAGCAGAGGCAGATAGCCCTTATTCTATTTTAAAGTGAAAATAATTCCCCTATACCAGCAGTTTTAGCACCTCCACTTCAGCACAGATTCTTTCCTTTTTTTTTTTACTTATTTTTCGCTTTTATTTCTTCTGAAGTCTAAAATTCTTAGCAGCTTTGTATGTTGCAAGAAACTTTACTCAGTCCTCTTCTGTGGCTGCATCCTAGGAAATCTGCTGTACTTTTGTCCTTGTGACCCAGCTGTGTGTCTGTTCCCTGCTATTTTCAGTAGCCTCCCACTCTGTCTGCAGTGTTGAAGACTCCCTGCTTTCTGAGTCTCTTGCTCTCTTCCACTTTACTCCCTGGAAAATTTTCTTTGTATGGCCACTCTCAGCTGCTGTGGAGAAGGTGGGGGCTTCTCTGTGCTCTGTAAGAGCCTGTCCGGCTTAGGGCACTCCAGCTGGTTCAATGTGGGTCTCCACAGCCACTTTCCCTGTTGCCCAGCTGCAGCCTTTTAAGAGAACTCAGCATGCAGTGAATTCCAAAGCATAGCAGCTGTATCACATTGACATTCACAGCTCCTTTAAGTAGATCTCACATACAGTTTTTATTGCCTGTGGCCAAGTTCCTTCCTGGGACCACTCCCTACGTGTAAGGAGTGCTGCACTCTACCTGACAGCTCCAGCAGAGGTAAAATGTGCTCAGTGTGAGGCTTGTCTCTTCCCACACACACCTCATGGCACGTGGATGGTGTTTGGCTGCACCCAGGGTCTGGTTCAGGTCATTTCATTGCTTGAAAGGATATTTAACTGTAAACATGAAGAACCATCCAGGTATAGCTCTTCTCTAAAGTGGATCTGGAGATTGTACGGTGTTGGGCTTTTGGGGGTTTTTTGCCCCTCTCTTACAGGACTGAATGTCAAAGTTTTTAGCTTCCTGGAGGCGCAAGTTTATGGCTGTGCCAGCTGTGGCACCAGCAATATGTACCTACTGCTGAAGATGCAGAAACTTACTCCTGCCATCCCTTTGGTACTACTGAAAGACATCCTTGTCAGCACTGAAGAAAGCTGGGATCTGCTGGGGAGAATCACAGTTAAACACAACAGTATTGGTGTCTGTAAGGTGTTTTCCCTTTTAGAGATGTGTGATGGTCTGGGATGCAGCCACTTCCTGGGAGACTGGTACTTCAGAAGTGTGCTCTGCAGGGTTCAGGGTAAACTGGACCTGAGCTGAGGGACAGCTTGCTTTTTCATGTTCTAGCTCTCCCAGTTTCTGCTCATTTCTACCTGATTCATATCCGCCTGTCCAGTCCGTATTTATGAGATGTGCATTCCAGTACATATTTATGAGATGTGTCTCAGCAGAACCAGCTGCTATTGCTCAGAGCAAGTCCAGCTGATCAGAATTAGGACTGGAGTTGCAAGGAGGACTTCTTGGAAGTTCAGAATTATGCAGAAGTTGTCTAAAAAGGAAAATCCAATCATGTTTATAATGGGGTGTCACAGAGGGCAAATCTGGATTAAAGATGTGTTTCTGGGAAGCTGCAGCAGCGTGGTGGTGTGGGCCTGGGCTAGAGCTACAGCAATGATTTCTATGAGCTTCTCAAGTCCTCTCTGATCCCTTCATGCCTTTGGCTTGCATAGAGTGTAAGACAGAATCAAACAGTTTGTACTCTCCTGAAGCTAATTGCCTCAAGGAGAAGTTAATACAAGGCTGACATCAAAGGGAATAATTTTAAATTAAATCATTAGACATTTGAGGAGATGGAGAACAAAACAGGTACTAAATCCAGTTGTTCTTGTATTTAGAATGAGAATAAAAAGCCTTTGAAGTTGACGTCAAATACTAGTATGTTTATAGCACGTTTACTCTGAGACACCAAGAGGTTTCATACAGATTCCCTCCCCCTTTTCCCCCATTGTAATTTAGGTAGTTTTCAACTCTGGAATGGAAAAAGCTTGGAAGGAAATCCATAGTTCCTCCCCTAATCTTTTATCAAGTCTGTGTTTTGGGGTTGGGAACTGGGAGGAGTCCATGTAGTTTAAGTAAAAGCACCACAATGTTGTTGCTTCATTTTGCTGGCCATGGGCATGGAAACCAATCTCTGTCAGCAGTGAAAGGATAGTGTCCCCTACCATTTGTTTGTCTTGTACCAGTGGCTGTGGTTTCATGTAATAAAGAAGGCATCTTGATCTAAAAGGCCGAGCATGAATCTGGGGCACAGGCACTTGGGAATATTGGCCTGTGCTCGAGTGTGTGAAGTGGAGGAATCACTGCCAGTGGATTAGCTGATACTTGTACCTGTGAAATGTGCAGCTGCTAATTACAGAATCTCCCCTTGCTGAAGGTGCCCCTTCTGAACAAAAAGGGAGGCATTTGATTTTTCCTGTATAGAAAAATTTCCTGCGTGAGCTGTGTTGCAGCTCACAACACTCATTGTATCGAGTATTGTGCCTTAGGATGAGGGAGAGCAAATGAGCAGCTGTGGACAGGGGAGGAGATCAGATGGTGATGGGGCAGTAAAATTTTATCTAAATATTGCTGTGTATCCTCTTCACCTTCTGTCAGAAGCCATTCAGGAGCTGCTCACAATGCAGACATATATCTTGGGATTTCAGTGACCTCTCAAACAGGCTGCACGTTTTCAGAAGCGCAGTTGAGTTGTACATTGTCTCACTTTCTCCAGTCACTTACTGTGTTTCTATTTTCCTTATGTCTCTCTGAGATCACATCTGATTTGGAGAATAAAAAATGACACAAAGTCATTATAAATAAACCAGGCCCCAGCTCCTGGGGACAGCTGTATCCTGTTTGTGAATTTGGGGGGGAGCATTGAGATTTTGTGGCTGATTTCTTGTTCTTCTCTTGCTTCCAGTCTGTGTGTCTCTCTCATTATTTAGAAGTTGCAGCCTACAGGATTAGGTGGGATTTTTCACTGGTGAAACAAAGAATGTCACTGAACTAAGCTTGCAGGGAAAGAGAAACTAGAAACCATGGCTCTTCTCTTTACTGTTCCGGCCATGGTTCTGGGGCTGCAGTATGTGAATGTCTGATGTTTATTAATATCCATATTGTTTTTGAGCAAATGCTCTGGATTTATTTGATGGAAACAGTAGGGGCCTCCTTCTGCATCCTTGGAGTTTTGTGTTTGGTTTTTTTAGAATCGCAAAACCTCTGAAACAAAGGAAGCAGTCCTGGGGTTACAGCCACAAATTGTCATATTTTCATCGATCTCAGTGGAACAAGGCAAGCTTGCTCTGTTCTTCAGTGTGATGCTGTGAAGAGATAAAACTGCCTTGTGATCTGAGGTTTTTGAAAGTCACTGTTTTATCTTTTTGATGAGTAGCAGAGAACAAAAGCAACACCTTCAAGCTCATTGAGAAAAATGGCAGGTTGTAGACTATCAAAGGCTCCCTGTGACAGAGCAAGTTGGGGAGTGGGGTGGCTGGAGGCAGTGGCATACTTGGCTGAACTAGCAACACTTAGCATGACTCCTTGGAGCTACGCCTTGAAAAGTGGGTATTTCAAACTTATTTCAGAAGAAAGTCTTCATTTGGAAGTGAATGTAGATCAGCCAGACCTCAGATTAGTTTTTGAAGTTCTGTTCTGTTTTTTTCCTGAACCTTTGGCTCCTCCAGAGTTTAGGGATGACATTGAAATATACAAGATGTTGAAACACAATATCATTTATCTTCATGTTTCTTTAAAACTCACTGAGTTGTGACCTCTAGAGATCATCTAATCCATCTCACTGTTCTCAGACAGGGTCAGCTGGAGCAAATTGCCCAGTACTCCACCGCTTAGTTTTTTCTGTCTCCCCAGATGGAGACTTTTCCAGCCTTTCTGGACAACCTGTTCTAGTGCTTGACACCCACAGTAAATATTAAAGGTTATTCTTGTTTTCAAATGAATTTTTGTGTGTCTTTTTTAAAATCTGTGTCATCTGTGTCTGTTGTCTCTTGGGACCTTTTTTTTTTTGAGATTTTTCATAATGGAACACTGAACATGCTGAATTTTCTATTACTTGTAGATTTTTATGCTTGAAGTATCTGATGACCTGAAAAAAGCATGCAAAAGCTGAAATGAAACACAGTTTATTTTTCACTGCCTATATAATATGTAAGCTGTGATGTCTCCAAGTTAATATTGTTTCAGTTGTGATATTTTTGAAGACTGAATAATAAATCTTTAGAGGATATTGCGTTGCCTTTTTTTTATTACTGTTTGTCTTTTTCCAGTGGAAACAAACTCATTTCCCCATGAAAAGAAAATAACACTGTTCTTAAAGTTTTTTCTGAAAGTCAGTGGGATTGACACAGAAAACACTCCTCCATTTTCTCATCAGGCTTGAAATTGAATTTTAAAGGCAATGCTGTATGAACCTTCAAACTACAAATGATAGTGATTCTTCTCTTCCTGCTCTCTGTTCATCTTGGTAGGAAAGTGAAAATCGATGCTTTGAAAAGAGAGAAAATAAGCCGGGTGCTGTGCTTTTTATTTAAACACCAATGGTCTGACTTGTTGCTCATTGTTACAGGCATCAAGAGAGGCAGAGTCTGCGGAAAAGACCCATTTCTTCAATGTGCCTGCCTTCCTGACAGTTTCTGGCCAGCTCCATTTGGAAGTAATGACAGGGTGAGCAAAATTAACCGTTTTCGTCTTTGTCTATGGGACATTCCCAGCTGGTAATTTTGGTATCCATTAGATATCTGCCACGGTTATCTGCCAGAGATGGACTGAGTGGCAGTGGCTGGATGATGGGTGAGGTGAGAGGCCAGCCTAGACAGAGGGCTGGAGCACCTCTTGTATGGACACAGCTGAGAGATCTGGGGTTGTTCAGCCTGCAGAAGAGAAGGCTCCAGGGAGACCTTAGCGTCACTTCCAGTACTTAAGGGGCTACAAGAGAACTGAGGAGGGGCTTTGGACAAGGGCATGGAGTGACAGGGGAAGAGGGGGTAGCTTCAGATTGAAGGAGGAAAGGTTTCAATTAGATATTAGGAAGAAATTCTTTCCTTGAGGGTGGTGAGGCACTAGTACAGATTTACCAGAGAAGCTGTGGATGCCCCATCCGTGGAGGTGTTCAAGGCCAGGTTGGATGGGGCTCTGAGCAACCTGGGTTAGTAGAAGGTGTCCCTGCCCTTAGCCAGGGAATTAGAACAACATTGTCGTTGGGTTCACTTCCAAAACCATTCAGTGATTCTATGCTCTGAAGGGTCTCATAGCATCTAGAGAGTTAATGCTGTGTGATGCATCAATGCAGTGCTTTTGCATCTAGAAGAGCTTCATATATTTTTGAAGACTCAATACCACTTGAGCTGCAGGCCTCAAAAACTCAGTGTACTTAAATAAAATAAAAATAAAAGGAGCAGGTTCCCAGAACAGCTCTGCTCTATTATGAATAAACACATCTAAATTTAGATGGCCCTGGATTCATTCAAAATGCCTGTAAGAATAACACACTACTGTAAAATAGGAACATGAAGATATAGCATACTGCACGCTGAAGAGCACTGATTTTTTTATTTATCTATCCTTAGAGAGCAAGGTGCATCTGAGTGATATCAATGGAAAAGGTATTTACCAGTCAGGTAATCTGCTGAGTTTAGCTGTCTGCTCTATCTTAGAGCAGGCTGTATACTATTTAAGGGGTACAGCCTGATGTAATAGAGTGAGATTGTATTTCAGATTGATCATTAGAATCCATGTTCTTTCTTTGGACTTACTTGAATTGTGGAATTACGTCTTTCAGTAAAGGTCACAATGTGTGACAGTCAATTAAGTCTAACACATACAAACTCATGTCATCCCATCTTCCAGGGACCAAAATCTCCTCCCCTCCAGTTAAACAAACCTCTCCCTCATTAATTTTCCCCAGCTAGTATCTGAGATGATGCTGGTCTTTGGCTGCCAAGTGACCTGTGCTTTGGCCGCAGCAGGCAGGGCACCACATGAGAAACATCCCGTCTATCAAGAATGCCTAGCTTGGGTATTTCAGCATATTGCAGACACTGAGCTGGTCTGAGAAGAGACTGTGTCTCTCAGGGACAACAAACCAGGCAGAAAAGAGATTTCTGAAAAAATTTATATGTTTTGATTTGTATGCAAAAATTGCCCTTTGAGCAGTTTCACTGCAGCTATTTATCAGCGGCCAATTAAATTGTGCAACTGTGATTACATAAAAAAACCCCAGCACTGATTCTCAACATTGCATATGAGGCATGGACAGCAGATACCATTAGAAATACAGGTCAGAACTCCCAGTTGAAAAGGCCAATCTTTAAAGTTCATATTTTCCAAAGCTAGGATTTTTATCCCTCCCATTTTCAGAAGGTTTCCACTCCACAGTAACTGATCACTTTAAAAGTGTTTTTAAAGTCACTGTAAGTTCATGATGAACCCCTCTGGCACATGGCAAACAACTGCAGTGCTACCTGCCTGAGATCTGGTCTCTGACAGGCTCTACCAGCAGTCCAGCTGGCCAGCAATGATTTGGCTGAAGTACCATGTCTGAGGAGAATCCACGTTGCAGCTGCTCAGAAAAATGTGCCTTCAAATAAGGGTTGTTTTGCTGATTTCATGGCAGCTACTCAATGTACTAATTTCGTTAATTTATTGGGAAAATTCAGTATAGATGAAGACCAAACCCATTATGAAAGAGAACTCTCTGTTTGACAGACTTGACACTTTCATGCTTAGTCTTAGAGCAGTAAAAAGTGCGTTTTCCACCTCCAAAATGGAAATATTCTGTTCTTCCCAATAAACAAATTAGGTAAAACGGTAAAGATTTATCTGTTTTGGATTTGATTCCATGGAATTTACCCTTTGTTTTAGCCAGACTAAATTCTTCATGTCTATAAAATTATCTAGTCTTCAAAAATTACTTTTAGCTTAAATATTACGTTGAGTGTTGCAGTCCTAAGGCTCTCAGGAACACTTTGTTTCTGAGAATTTGTGGGAAGAGACTGAGATAGAAATACTGAGGAGAACTTTCCCCATGAGTCTTGACTCATATTCTCTTGTGACTTGTAAGACTTGGGAGAGGGACAGATCCTGCAGAAGTCCATTAGAAAGCAGAGGTGGAGCAGGATAGGTATGAGAGGCAGGTAGGAATTTGTCCTTGGGGGGTGCATGTAGAAGGGGAACACAAAGTCAAGTAGGCAGTCACAAAATTTCGGGGTTAGCTTTTAAGCTTTACAGAGCTCGTGAGCAACCTCCAAGCTGTGGTTGGAAAAGGCTGGAAAGGGAGGTTATGGAGAAGACTTACCAGATGAGTCTGGAATCACATCTGTGTCCTTGCAGAGTGTTCATCTGCAGACCACAGGGTATCACCTGAATGCCCATGCTTGTGTGCTGGCCAGGGCTCAGGGCTGTGTTTCATGGCAGGGTTGCTTGGGATGCTGTTCCTGATCACAGGAGAGAACAGTGAGCCATTTATAGCTGGTGAGCTTTTCCTTTGAGGAGAAGTGGGAAGAGAGATGTTCCTGCGTTTATTGACCGTCTGCTGTGCTGTGTGTGCTTGTTCTTGAGGGCAAGGTCAGAGGAGTTCATCTTGTCTCTCAGTGTGACACAAACGGCCTACTTGGCACAACTTCTCATTTCGTTGTGCCTCATCTTAGCAGTGACGGCATCTAGGTTGTCTGCTCAGCGCGTCTGAATCATTGTCAGCTGCTGTAAATCCATGGGCTTTTTAAGGTCTCCAGAAAAGTCTTTATTCAGTAATACAGCTCTCCCCTTCAGTCTCCTCAGTCTCTGATGAGTCAGTAGCCAGTGTGTATGGTAGGAGTGTAGGGCTCTCTGTGTCCTATCTGGTTTTAAATGTCATTGGTTTGCTGTGAAGTCCATGTGGTATTTCCTTTTCCCTCGATCCTGTGGTGAGGACAAAGGCCCCTTGGGGACCTGAACTGGGCTGGAGGGTCTGTGACAGCTGAAGATGATTCAGAGGCATACTGGAGACAGCCAAAGCCAATTGTTGTCAAGAAGTACAGCTCACTGGCTGAAGTTAGTTTATTTTCTTCTCCTTGCCCACAGGCTGTACCTGCTCCTCTCTTTTCAGCCCCCCTTGTTAATAGTTTAACATCAGTGTTTTTCCCTTGTGCCACGTTTCATCCCAGGCACAGCCTGTTCTGCCTTTTCCATCATGAGCTTAAATAAAATTGCTTTTCCTAAAACTTCTGGGAGCTATGCCCTCCTTAAATGGCAGCATAAGTTATCTTGTCATTCCTTGCCCTCCTTAGTCCTGTTTCTTTTCTCTCTTATCAGGCCTTCACTGGGTTTCTCCTCTCTTGTTCACCTCACATTCTCTTGAAGTTCCCTGCAAATGGGTGAAAGGCTGAGGGGCACCCTAATAGCAGCCTGTTAGGACCTGCAAGGAGGTTCTCTGAAGACAGGCCCACTCTTTGTAGTGGTGAATGACAGGAGGACAAGAGACGATGGAGGCAAGTCGAAAAAAGTGAAGTTCTCAGTGGATGTGGGGGGGAAAATAATGGAGAAATCAGTCAAGCATTGAAAAAGATTGATGAGAGAAACAGTGTGCTCTTCAGCAGAGATGCAGCTAGGTGGAGCCTTGAGCTGGCCTGGCCTTCTTGCTGACCCTGCTTTGAACAGAAGACTGGACCAGTGACCTCCTGAGGTCCCTTCCAGCCCAAATAATTATCTTCTGAGTTTTTCTTGCCTTTGTTCTCACTGTCCTGTCTACCTATTTCAGGCACAATACCATCTTGGTGCGTTATCTCTAGCTCAATTTCAGTTCAACATCCCCAGGACTTGTGTTTTCCTGCTAACTTAAAATCTCAACCTTTCATTCTGACTTTTGCCTGCTAATACCTACTTATCAAACTTGGTTTAGGTGCCACATAATTAGTCCCCCTCTCCTCAAGCAGATCCCCTTGATTGCTAAAGCATCATGCATTCTGCTGCTCTTCTGCCTAATCCAGATATTCTCTGCAATCCTGCAACTAACTGGTTTTGCAGTTTGCAGAGAGGTCTAAAAAGCATTTCAATCATCCAGACTATTTTGGCTGTGTCTGCCTGAGTTTGTAGAGAGCTGAACTCAGTGAATTTCCTGTTGTTTGCAGAAGGTACTAAAATCACACTGATTTCACTTTTAAAATGCCAGTACTTCAGTGTTTTTCAAAGCATGGAGGATGAGAATGAGAGAGAGAGCTGTCATTTTGATGTTCAACAAAACACAGCAGAGCTCAAACGAGATGTGTTTGAGGCTCCCTTCCATAAAAGAGGCTTCATTCTCAGCAGTCTGGCAACACACACTCTTAAAATTTGATTCCAAAATGACTGGCTAATGATGAAATGGATTGCATTGTCTTTAAACAAATATTTGCTCTACACTGTACAATTTTAAATGCTTCTGAATGCAGCTGCAGGAATGATGTCCAGTTGTATAACATTCCTGTTGCTAAGAAGTAACAAAAATAAGTGTAATTATTTATCTTGGATGTCTGAAAAAAATTTCCTACATTTCTTGCACAACATTTGTTTGAGTCTGAGTCATAATGCAGACTCTTATAATTAGTGCACTAACTTCCATTAATTAGGCTGACACTTAATTGGATCTATAAAAAGCAACCGTGGCATGTCTGGTTTTAATCAATTACTGCATACTTCAGTCTGGTTCATGACTGCTGCAGTGATTGTTAATGACTTTGTATTACTAGGAGGCCAAATACATGAACTCTGTAGGTGCAACAGTGAGTCTAGAGTTTTTTGGCCTAGTTGGAGCTTTACAGTCCACAGGGATATCCTGTTGGTCCTTTTTCCTCTCCACCTTTTTGGGAGGGTAAGCAGGTAATCTGCTTGCAAGCATGGTGAGTGTGTGCTGAGGATAGCTGCAGTTCAGCCATGTTCTGGGATCCTCATATGAAGGGCTGAATGCAGTCCCAGCAGTCTTGGACTATGTGCTCTTTGTGTTGCATCCTTGCTGTAACAATCCAGTGCAGGTAGCAAGAGAAGAACCAGTTTTATGCTCATCTGGTGAAAGGTTTCTTCAGCTGAAATTCTTGGTCCTCATTTTACAAGGAAGCCAAATTGGACCAGTATATTTCTGTCTTGAATCCAGTGCATAGTCCCTTTTCCTCCTCTGAATACCTTGTCATCCCTGTTCCAGTCAGTGGTAGGTGCTGTAGGATCTGTGTCAGGAGAACCCAGCATCCACATTTGTGTAGGGCCTTGCAGCTCCACTTCATCCGTGTGCCCGGACAAGGCTGTGAGAGCTGCAGGGGTTTGAGAAGCTGTGGCTTTGTGAGTGACAGTAGGTCTGTCATAGCCCTCTGCTCCTGTGCTGTAGTAGCCACATTCGTGGTGACTTCTGCAAACTTGTTTCACTTTGTGACTGAGGCAAGCAAGAAGCCTGCGGGCAGTTCAGCTGACCATCAGTGGCAAAACAACGCCGTGGCAAACTTGATAGCTTATGAGAGCATGAACCTGCCTTGTGTCCAGGCTGCAGCTCCTGCTTCTCAAGGAGTCTCTGTGCCTCGGGAAGTGGCTCCAGGATGAGATGTCAAGTCAGGCAGCTTCATCCCTATTTGCTCCCACAACTTTCTTTAAAATAGATGCACAAATCCATTAGCACATGCCCTGAAATTCTTCGATTTGCTGTCATTGTACTAAAGTAGAATAGAATATAGATACGTGTTGTAGTCAACGGAAACATGTTGCATTTTATATGGATTCTTGTCACCTTGGTTTTTCTGCCTTCTGATGTTTTGTTTCTTGAAATTCCTTTCTCATGGATTTTGTTGTAAATAAGAGACTTTTGTATGTTAGGTTTACCTTTGTTTTCATTCCTTCTTAGAGGAGATTTCTTGATGGACATGTGTCTTGACCAATGTGATTGGAGAGGTATTAACTTTGCCTACCAATCACTGGGCTTGTTTGAAATACTATATAAAGGAGTCAGAAATTTGAAATAAAAGATTTTAGCTTTCAGAACTTCACCGGCTCTGCATCTCTTCATTTCGTGTCCTATTGTGACAGATTATAGTAATTTTTTGGATACAGTTGCTTACTTTGTTAGTTACTTTGTTTAGGCTTTGGAGGTTTTTAAATAGTTGCACCCAAACTTTGGAATATGGCCTGAACCATGACTCCCTTTGTTCAGTAATGCACCCACTGATGCTTTTTCATGTTGTGATTGATACTTGCTGAGTTCATAAAACCAGTATTCATCTGAAAAATGAAAAAAATAAAATTAAATATCCTCTTCCTGGCTGTTATAATGCAGTTTCTAAAGAACATGAGTTTTTTCCACTTTGAAAGGAAGAAGATTTAACCCAGTTGTTCCCCCCTGACATGTTGGTAATGTATTTTAATGCCTTAGAGTAGGAGTCAATGGGATGATTAAGTTTGAAAAACATCTTAGCTACCTGTTTCATTTAAATCTTGGAAACATTTTGTGTCACTCCTTTGTAGAATATCTCTGTTAGCTAGGGCATGAGAAATGATTATTTGAATAAATCCTCAGCTACTCTGGCTTTCCTCAACCCAGCTTGAGTTTTCATTGCTAATCGGTCATGTTATTGACTTTAATTAGAAACAATATCAAAACTAGGACAAAGCAAGACTCCACTGACAATAAAGTACAACACTGTTGCATGAAAGGGTGGAGGACCCAGGCTGCTGAGGTCTTTGAGCCTGGAGCAGACAACTTGTATGGGTCTGAGTAACTCTTAGGTCCTTTGTCTCGGTTTTCCCCTATTCTCCTGCCATCTGTAGACTAACAATCCAGTGTCTAGCTCTGCTGTGAGGTTTAATAAACAAACTTCTGGGTGCTTCGCCGATAATTAGGGTATATGGGTCACTTTGTTATTAATTACTCAAGTGTGCCTGGATCATATTCAAGCAGAGAGGGATGACCTGGGAAGGATCCTTAACCCATCTTCTGTTTTGTGCTGCTAAAGCCAGAGCAGAGGCTGTGGCAAGGGGAGAGCAGGTCCTGGAGCATGGCAGGAGGGTGCTGTGCACGTGTGACCTCGTGGGCATGGTAGATCCCTGCCTTTTGGAGGTTGCAGTGAGAGAAGCTGCTGCATTGCTTCAGTCTGACTGGCTGCAGGGGGAAGTTGGCACTTCCCAGTCCCTGTCTGGGAACTTAGACAGCTTTTTTTTTTTTTTTTTTTAATTTATGTATTTATTTTTGGCTGCTTACAAAAGGAAGTACAGTCGCATCTCATCACAGCATGAGCCTAAACCTCAGTACTCAGCACCCCAGCTCTGCTGCCCAGTCCTGAGCCTCACATACTTCTACAAAAATCCTTGTCAGGATGCAGGTTTTCTCATCTGCACTTCCACAGAGGGCAAGCAGAAATGGCCTATGAGGAGTCTTTCAAAACCCATTTTTCGGGGTAAAATTCAGCCCCTTCTACTGCCTTTTCGACAGAAATGTGCATTTTCATTGGGCAGAATCCAAGCCACCGGACAATAGTAATGGGAGTATTATTTTTACACTGAGGTTAGAACCCAGATATTTCTGTCCAATTCTGACAGGTATTTTTTAAACAGAGTCTACCCAGCTCAAGGATTTAAAATATTCTGCCTCTTCTTCACACTGCTGGGCATCTGTACCTTGCTATCATCATTAGGAGCTCTGGGCATCCAGCTCCTCCAAAAACTAGATCTGGGAAACATTGGGCTGATATTATGAATGGTTGGCTGTGTGTGTGTGTGGTTTTGTGCACGGGGCCAGAACATCTTTGAACAGGCAAATTTCAGCATCTGTGAACAATCCCATTCGTGTTCAGGTCAAGCACTGCAGCCAACTGGTAGGTCCTGGCAGCTGAGCAAAGTCACCTGCTTATTTCAGTGGAGCAGGCAGGTCCTCCATGCTCAAAATAAATATGGTCATGCCAGAACAGAGTGGAATTAAATCAGATGGCTCACTGTACTAACTTCTTCCCCTCCTGAGAGAAAGGACAATGGATAGATAAAGCTAGATTCCTGGGCTTTAAGGTCACTTTGCTGAGGGTCTCTCCTCTGCTGACATCATGCATTGCTTTATATTTGGGTTAGAAGTTATTGTTTCTAGATTTTCTTGCAATCTAGATTTTACTGTGTGTATGGCAGGGAGGAGTTGGTGGATTATGGTGCAGGGGAACACATTATGTTGAAGGGTTACATGCTGTGTTCATTGAGCATGGCCAAAGATGAGATTTGGCACAAGTCACCGTTCAGCTTAACTCGTCCCTGCAGATCTTGCCAGAGTAATCAATATATTTGTGTTTACATAGGCGTGTGTTGCATTTTGGGGTGACAGCAAGGGCACCATGAAAATGGATTGTTCCCCCTCTGCCATGTTGATAATGTATTTTTATGGCTTACATAGAAATCACTGGGGTGATGAAGTTTTGAAAAACATCTTTGCTCCCTGTGTGTGCTGGTGTGGTTTAGTGCTTAGCCCTGAGTCACAGGAACCAGCTTCTGCCTCCAGCTGTGTCACTACTGTGTGGTGTGACCTTGGCACTGGTTGTAAGCTGACTGTGCAGGGATTGCATCTTCTTGATTAATAGCCTTGTTCAGAGTTATATGCCCTTGGTTCAACAGCACAAATAAGTCTTTATTACCTCAGTAGCAGCGTGGAGTCCTGGCTCAGAAAAGGAGCACAATCCATTCCTGGCTTGGGAGCCATCAGCACAATTAATTCTATTTGGATTGTACTGTAAAAATTGCCAGTGAGGCAGAGACGCTGAGGCCTACAAACATTGCATGAGTTTAATTAAAAGAATGATTGAAGCAGCTTTGGGTACAGATACTTATTACTTCTCTGTTGGTTCCTCTCACGTCCTCTATAATGAAATGTCAATGAACTCAAATGCCTTGAGCTTTCATTCTGTGTGGCAGAAAGCTCCCAAAAGTGGCTGCTTCTGAAGACTGCTTTAGTAGTGTGTGAAATAAAGGTGAAAGGGGGGAAGTTTCTCCCTTCCTGGCTGGTCATAGGGTGGAGAACACAAGTGTGGCCTGTGCAACAGTGAGCCTCCACCATCCATGCAGAGGATGGCTGTGCCCCAGCAACACTTCCAGGTGCTGCTTCAGTGTCCAAAGGGGCTCCTGGGAGCCTGGAGCTAAAAGTGGCTGGGCCCTTCACTGGGCTGGGGTGAGCAAGCTCAGTGTTTTGCAGGATGGGGCCTTGGCTTTTGATGCATTTCAGTGTTGGAAGGAGTGCTGTGGGTATTCTCTTGGCCTCCACATTAAGCTCTCAAATTTTCCCAGAGAACTGGGCAGAGCAAAACACAGTCACAGAAAGGGAGCAATTAATTAAGTGGCTCTGTGCCTTCTTGTGGTGTCAACCCCGGCAGTGCCTGGGAACTGCATAAATGCACTCAGGCTTGCTGTCCAGAGCTCTGATCTGGGCAAAGCTGACTGCAAAAGGATTCGTTTCAAAGCCTCTCTTGTATTCATTGGTAGCACATACAAGGACAGTGTTACAGACATTACTGCTCTGCCTGTAATGGCTCAGGAAAAAGGCTCAACAGATTAGTGGGCTTTTTTTTCCTCTCCTGTGTGTATGCTTTTGTTGGAGATGAGGAATTAGTGCTACTGATTTTTTTTTCAAAGACTGTTTGAGTGCCCACAACCCAAACTGACCTAGGCACTTTTGGAGACTTAGACAGAATTTTCAAGTTATTTTTAAATGCTGGAAGTCTGGCAGTGGTCTGGGAATGTTAAATGATTGATTATTTGCATCATAGAGCATAGGAGTCACAACCCTGCACTGAGGCTCCATTGTGATAGGTGCTGAATGCGCACAGAACAAAATGACTGGGTTTGCTCTCCGTACCATGAAATTGGACCAGAATCAACTCCCATCCCTCTTTTCTGATATATCTGTACATGCTCAGTGTGATACAGCAGTGTATCAAATCACAGATACGTTTTTTATAGCAGATGAAGTACAAATAAAAGCTTGATTTGTATTGTGGGCATTTGCTTAATATCTTGAATGGCAGGGTACAGTAAACAGTACATAAATGCCTGGATGGAAAATAATTGTTCACACACAGAGCTGATAACAGTGACTATATGTATTTTTAGCTGTGTTTCTCTCTTAGGTCCAGGCCTCTGGTCAGTGCTACATTGCTGTTACCAGATGACTTGCATTCACTGCGGTCCTTTGATCGCTTTGCCAGCGTGACATCTGGCTAGTTTCCCTTTGCCAGGGTCCCAGGATCATGGGGAAGTTCTCACAGTTACTTGTATCTGTCTTTTCCCTTTACAGCTAGCCTGAGAAATGAATAATTCCTCCCCTCCCTGCAGATGGGGGTTTATTTGGTGGGGAGGGGGGCTAGGGGGTGGGTGTTGTTTTTCCCTTTTTCCAAGGGTCAGACAAGTTCAGTGCCACCCCCGTGATGTTAGGTTCTACAGGCTGTCATAAAGCCCTTACACTTACTGTCACCTTGGGATAGTCCATAGAGCTGCAGTGCTAATGGTTTGTTTTGTAAACATAGGTGGTTCTCTGTGTACAAGTGCCTAGAGCTGAGGAAAGACAGAAATTGGCTCCTGTGGGAGTTGCTCTGCGCCTGCCCTCCCCAAAAGCTGTCTTGGGCACAGAGAGGCTTTATTCTTGCAGTACAAAATTGATCTCTGACTATGAGGTGTTTGACCATGGCTGACATCTTGGAGCAATAAGAGGGTAGGTAGGGTTGTTTGATTTTTGATTGCTTTTAGGTATCTTGCAGTCAGCAAGCCCCTTGAAAGCTGAGTAACTAGTCATCATGCTTGGGCTGCTGGTCAGTAGCAAACAAGTGCAGTTCAAAGTGCTCTTAGTAGCCTGCATTGCTGGAGACTGTTCTGCCACAGTAACCTGCAGTAACTGAAGTGTCAGTGCCTGTGCGTGGACAGCTGCTGAGAAATGTGTCTCCCTGAAGCCAGGCTGTTGCTCTGTGGGAAGGGATGTCATGCTAGACACCTAGCGTCACACTTTAGTTTTCAATGTTGCTTTGAGACCTTCATGTCAGTGAGACATTAGGGACCTGCACATCAAACAGAGCAGACCTGAATGAGTACTTCAGCAACTGTAAGCTTTTCACAATATTTTCATCTTGTGTCTGATGCTGGCTCAGTCCCAAACTGAGCTTGTGACTAAACTCATTTATTTAGGAAAAAATCTTTCTTTAACTGAAGGGCCTCAAATTGAAATATTTTAGCAAAAGCCTGAAATGTGGGAGCAGGTAGAGCAGAACCTGCCTCTAACTCCTGTTTCCCAGCGCAGGCCAGCCCCTGCAACCTGGCAAACAAAAGGTTTTGACCAGTTCTGCCTTAAAGATAAAGTGATTTTGACTGCGTGACTCACTGTTTCATATTTGTTGTTGGTATTGCTATAGCAGTTGAGGCTCTTACGCTTTGGATCCAAGACCTTCTTGTACCAGGTGCTGTTAGGAGCATGGGAAAAAAAAAAAAACAAACCAAAAAGGCTGTGTGAGAAAGAACATGAATTTCTGTACAACCCAAGACAACAGGTGGCTACAGATGGGGGATCACAAGAGCTGATGATATAATAGTGAATGACCTGCGCAGTGAGTAATAGTCTTGGTACGTCACTTATCTAAACATTGCTGAGGTTTTGTAGATGGTACAGCAAAAGGCAGTTTGGAGGAGGATGATGGAGTGACAGAAGTTTACAGTAAAATCTCAGCAAGTGAGAAAGGCAGCAGAGGGAAAAGTGGCATGCTGAAAATGATGCTTGAAGGAAGATGTTTGCTGCAACATCTAGTTGGTTGTAAATGCTGTAGTCATATATGAGAGAGTGCAGGTACAAGAGCAAAGTGGAGACAGAAAGTGTGTTTTTTGAAGGAGGGAAAACAGAGCCATGGGGAAAAGAAACCTACAGGCAGGCTATGTATTCAGAGTCTTGACCTGAAAGTTTCTTCTGGTGTGTTTACTACTAGCAACTCAAGGAAAAAGAAAGTGCTCTTTTCTTTGGATTGTAACCTTTAACCAGCATGTGACATGAGGGAACAGATGAGTGAAGCAGAATGTGTGTGTTCCTTTATTTGTAGCACAGATGTCTCCATAAGGGGCAAAGGAAAAAATGCTGCTTTTTGTAGTGTTGTTTATTTAAATTTCAGTTTAACAAAATTAGCCTGTTCAGAAACTTCAGTGAACATCCTTTTTAAGTTGAAAGCTTGCAGAGCAAGATGCAAGTCAAATGCCAGCCCTAGCAATTAGCACGCATCCTTTCATGAGTGTCACACTCTGCTTAATCTCTACTGATCGGGTTCTTCTTCTCCTACACTCTGTCTGCAGCTAAAAATAACATCAAGTTAAAGATGTACCAAAGATAGCTGCCCAGTTCATGGATTTTCTGAAGCAGCTTGCTCTTTTCCCCAGTCCTGATTTTCTTCCCATGCAGCATGAGAGGAAACACAGATGTAATGGCATGTATTTGGGAACTCTTACTGGCTTGAGATGTCCAGGAGCTCAAGTGCTCATAGATCACAGTGTAAAAGGGATTGCTTGGAGTGCAGCTTCCCACGTAAAATCAAAACTTTTAAAGGCATGTTGGTGTTTGATAGGAGGGTTTCTCACGAAGGAAGTGAAAACACAGCATGGCATGACTGCAGAACAAGAGAGGATGTATTTAAACAGACTCCCCTGAAGGTGGCTGGAGAAATGGCTTCGTAATAGGAAACTCATTGGTTGCTTCAGCATTAAACGCTCTCCCAGATGTGTTCTCTGCAGTAGGGACCCCTTTCAGCTGAACCATTTTTAGCTGTGTGGAAGAGCCCAGTTCTTTATGTCCATGGCTTTCTGAGCAATGAACTTCAGTCTTACCAGTAGAGGGGGACTGCACGCCGTACACCTCCCGTCCTGAGGTGCTTCACTGGCCACCCCTCAGTGCCCACCAGCCCAGCAACTCCAGCAGCACGGCCCGCTCTGCTCTGTTGAGCACTGGGGTCTCACAGCACCTGTGAAGATCAGGCATTGCAGCCAGAGAAATGTAAAGGCATGTGGATGAGGACAGCATGATTGGTGTAGTATCTATGTGCTTCTCTAGTTACCTGGTTCTGCAGAATGTTGGGTTTTATTCCCACACAGTTACAAAAAGTGTCCTGAGCATGATTTGTGTTCAGAGAAGGCTGAATAGTGTGTGTGCAATGTCTCTGAGTCACAAGATGTGAATAACCCCTCTCCATGCCTGGATGAAGGAACGTAACAGCAGCTTATTCAGCAGTGCCATTAAACTGGTCAAAGATGAAATGGAAACATGATTGTTTCTAGATGCTGGGAGAAAAGTGAGGGGTTTAGGTGTAATAGACCCAGTTGTTTGCTGGACCTGACCTGCCTGTTCCCTGCTGCCTTGCAGGGCTTTCACTCACGTGTTCACCTTTGGCCCGACGTTCCGAGCAGAAAACTCGCAGAGTCGCCGGCACCTGGCAGAGTTCTACATGGTGGAGGCTGAGCTGTCCTTCACTGAAAGCCTTCAGGACATCATGCAGGTGGGCACTCCAGATGTCTCTGCAGGACTGGTGTCTGAGTTTCTTCCTCCTCCCTGAGCTGTGCTCCCTGCCCTCAGCTGAGGTCACAGCTCCTCTCACCTGGTGTGAGCCAAGTAGAGGTTGCACAGGTATTTCCCAAGGAGGAGGGTTTGCTCAGCAGAGATGAGGCCATAGAGGGGATTTGGAAGGGAATATGTAGGTGCACACAGCCCTCATCTGAATGGGAAGCTCCACAGTTGCTGTATTGCCAGGGAATGTAAATGTGCCTTTCCATTGAGTGAGCAGTGTTTAAGCACTCTGTCCCTTGGTGTGCTCTGGGTAGGCCTCCTTGAAATCTGCATTGAAATCTGAAGAAAAAACAGCTTCTGGCATACACTGTTCACTTTGGCTTTAGCAGAAGACTGGAGGAAATCCTTAGCTGGCTTTTGATTTGTCAGGATTGACCTCTCAGTTGCAGTTTAACCACATGATGGATGCCCATACACCTTACTAGTCTCAGCATAAGCCAGCTTATACCCAGTAGGACTTGTGAGTAAACATCCACACGCACTCTCATTTATCAGATAAGCTCTGTGGAAAGTGATTGGAAAAATAACCTTAAAAAGAAAAATACCTGAGGCACTGTCTGCAGATTTATAAAATAACATCCAGGTGGTGGTTTCTTCAGCATGGATCATAGACAGTGCTGAATCAGCATGGCCTGAGAGCAGAGCTGGCGTGCTCTGTATGCTGCTTCTGAGTCTAGGATGTCTGGATGGCACTGGGCTGTGTGGACTGACCCATTGGGAGTCTATGCTCCATCATGAATAGCATCCTACTCTTTCTTTTGTCTCTCCTTTTCTCCACAGCTTTGTGTATTCTTAGAGCACAGCCTGTGTATATGTGCACACCTTAATTCCTGAGCCCCCTGTTTCTCTAGGTAATCAGGAGTCAATTGAAATCTTCACTGCTTTTATCTAGTATAATAAGCAGGGTCTTCAGTGAAGTGGTGTTTGAGCCCTTCAACACAGAATCAATGTATCTTGTGCAGAAAACCCTAATTTCCTGGCTTTTGAATTACAGACAGCCAGTTCAGACAATTCAGAGAATTAGATTTGAGAACTGTTCTGGAATTTGTAGGGAAAGGAGGAACTTACCCTCTCAGTTTTGCCCTTGTTGTTGCTAAGTGTCTTGTGAAGTCTCAGCTTGTGCTCTCTTTTAAATCTTCCCCCATCCCAAAGTCTTTGACAAGCACCTTTCCCTATAGCAGAAAGTCTCCTAGCAGCCATTATTTTGCATTCCTCATAGTGAGTTTATATTGCAACAGGCTTCATTTTGTCGTGTTCTTACTTGGGGAAGTGGAGTTCCCATTTTGTTTATTTTTAAATCATTGGGCAATCTCTCTTACAACAAAACAAACAAAAAACCCAATCAACAGAAAACCCTGCTAGCTGCTTAAAAGCCTAAGTGTCTTTCCTGGTATAATTGACCTAAATTCAGTGTTCTCTTATGAATCTGCCCATCGGGTATTTTGTCTCTTTGTTGTCATCTGCAAGTTCTTTATTCGGTGCAAAAGGCCCAGTTGAAAGCCTTCAGGGCTCTTGGCCAGGGTTATTATCTGAACTTTGTCCTCACATAAGGGGTTGGATTGTTAAAAATTTATTTTTAAAATTGCTTTTCAACATTTGGACTAAGTATCTCACTTGAGCAAGTTACTGTGCTGGGAACGCTCAGCTTCTTCAGGGACATCTTGAAGTATTTGCTTATACACCATTAAAGAGCCTTGCTAGAAAGATGTGTGTCTTTACCATTCACTGGTGAGGCTTGAGATCTTTCAGCCAAAACTCCAAAAGAAACATAGTTTTCATTATGAAATAAAAGGAAAAAAGGAGATTTAATAACCAAGCTACGTGTATTTGGGAACAAAGGGCCTGAAGTCTTAGAGCAGCAGCTTTTTTTCCTCACTGTAATTGCACAGAGTAGTGCTCAGTTATTCCTAAATTAGTAGCACAGTTCTTGTGAAGTCTCATGTGTCTTAATCATGCAATCTAAATTTCTGTTCTGTGCCAAAATGTGTTTTAATGCTACAAAGAAGCTTCGACTCTCACAGTACTGGTTTCACAATACTTTCTGTGGAAAGTCCCGTGTGCTCAGTGCAGTGCTTTATGCTGCATGGCTGGGTGATAGTATTTCAGCTTTAGTGTACAGGGTACATGGAAGGGTGTCTAAGGAGGGACCTCTTTTCATAGGTCAAGTTGGACAAGGCACTTCTCCTCCAAAACGGATGAGAAAGAGAAGGATTTAGGAAAAAATCAGGTAGACAGTAGAAGAGGTCCAGTTGTGGAAGTGTCTGGACTCCCTAGAGCCATCAGCCCACCCAGTACCTGAACTGGTGGTCCAAGGTCTCCAGTTTCATTTGTCCTTTGAGATGCCTGTTACCACTCTCTGCCTTCAATGCTGTGTCATGTAGTTGTATTTGTAGGCCATTATCTTCTATTTTTCATTCCACTGTATCAGCAGTGCAGTATATTTAAAGGATCTTACTTCACTCATGACACTAATGGAGTTTCAAAAAGGCCATATGATATAGTCATTATTGAATTGCATCAAAAGCACATACAAAGCCATGCTAAAAAAGACATTATTTAGTCTGTAAAGTTAGGAAATGGAAGAAGGAAGTTTTCCTGAGGGCATTGTCAGGAGTTTATGCACAGTGTTAACAAGATTACATCCTAACACTACTGTCTCTTTAAGGGATGGAGAATATATCTCTTTAAGATGAAGTATACAATTTAACACTCAGTATTTGAGCTGTGTCCTGAGGGCAGGAGTATTGTCTTCCACTGGTTATGTGCTTCATCAAAATTAATTTGCTGTCATTACAGCGTAGTGACAAGGAGCATTATTACCTCCATTTCACAGAGGGGAGTTCAGGCATGAAATGAAATCAGTAGCACCGATTTGGGGTGTCAGCTTCAGAGAGCTTGGATCTAAAACATGTATGTGATTTGATTTCCAGACTAGTTTGCACTCAGCATTCTGTCTTCAGTAACAAGGCTGAGGCACTTGGGCAGGTCTGACTGCAGTCTTGAGGGAACAAACACTGGTAATCACACGGGAAGGGTTTGTTCTAAGAGTTTTGCACAACACTCTTTAGGGACACTGGGACATCTGCAGGGCTGTAGGTTCCTTGTCTGAAGTGGCATCCAGCTGCCATAGCTCAGGCTTGTTCTCTTCCCTAAGTTTTATCAGCATTCAGCTTCAATGGCCAGTGGAGCAGTGGTCTGGCAGACAAGTCACTTTCCTTGCACAGCAACAGCATCTCACCAAAATGGGGCCTGAGCTGGTGGTCGTGTTGCTGAGAGAGGAGGTTTTGTGACCCAGATCAGATGTGAATCCTCCCCTCTGTGTGTATGTGCACACGTAGAGCGGGTGTGAGCAAGCGTGGAGGCAACAAACAGTGCTCCACTGGTGAGTGTTTCACATGTAAGTAACCTGTGATCTACACTGCATCCATATGCATGGCCCAGGTAAATACATACATAAAAATCCTACTGGCAGGTTGTGTGATTTTTCGTATGTAATCTTTCTTAGGTAATAAAGATGATTATTTGAACCTTTCTTGGAGTGCACAGCACCTTCAATTGCTGCTGCTGACTTTTACTGCTGTTTTATTGATGATTTGCTCTGTTTCAACTCTGGTCATTAATTTTATTTGGAAAGAGGATAAGTTGCAGTACCAAAAGATCCAGGGTAAAATTAAGCAATACCCTTGGGAGCTGCTCCTAATCAAAATTGAACTGTTAACCATTAAACAACAGAGCAACATTGGGGAAGGCCAGTGTTGATACTAGTGAAGTTTCAAACATGAAAATCAACAGAGAAAGGCTAAAAGGGTTGAGGGAAGGGAGAAAGCATTAACCTCTGTCCTCCTTGCCTGCCCCCCTACCAGCACAGTTTCCACATTACCACTGTGAAGCAAGCACGTTATTGGGCTTTTGGGACATCCAGAGTCCCACTTCTGAGATGAGCTGCTTGCTGTGATTCCAGTGCCTTTTCCCCTGTGTAAGTCTCCTGTCTTTGAACATGTTTCTTTCAGAATATGTTCAAACCAGTCACTTCACCTATATCTCAAACTCCTGTGTTCCCTCAAACCAGCAAGCCAGTGATTACACCTCTCCACTCATTTTTTCCTGTAGCCTGCTTTGCAGTCCTTCATTATACTATCTCCTTAAAGAGATAAATTCTCAGTTTGAGAGATTCTTTTCCTCCTTTTCTTTTTTTCCATCTACTGTTTGTGCCTAGTACTTGTTTGGCATAAATAAGAGCAGTGAGGAGGCCAGTGTATGACCCACGTGTCTGTCTTTTTTGCCAGGATAAAACCTCAGTCTGAAACCTGGAAATATTTCTCAGATTGTTTTTCCCATACCACCCACATCTTTTTTCCACAAGAGGAAGCTGCTTATGTTGAATGCTGTGGGAACCTAATTGTTACTTTATCGCACAGTGAGAAAAAAAAGTGCTAATTAAACAACATGCTTTTCCGAAACCAGATGATACTTTCATTTTCTAGAAAGAGGAAGCTTAATGTAAAATCCCTTCGTCTCTGCCTGGTGAAACCAGATGAATGGCTAAGAAGTTTTCTAATTTCATTTGCATAAGCCTTTTTCTAGCTACTTTGAAGAAAGTTCAAAGCTGACTGTTTGGTTATTTGCCACTCAGCAGCAGGAATGCTGGCTTTTCATTTCCTCTGTGTTTGAGTACCAGGAGGCGTAAAACTGTTCATCTGCATATGATAATGCTGTTCCCTTATTTGCATCTTTCCTTTTTTTTAAAAGGAGAGCCCAGGTTGATGCAGGAGTCTTGAGTCTCAGTTTGGCTCCAGAGGAGTCCAAATGGATTGCTTAACGAGCTTCTCTAGGCTGGTGGGATGCAGAGGTTGTTCACCAGCACAGAGCAGTGTTTCAGCAGCTTGGGGCAGGTGTGAAGGATGTTCATCTAAATATAAGTTTGAACAACACGCCTGAAATCTCATCTTGGCTATGTCAGTAGCCCAGCTGCTTTGTTTCTGTGCCTTGTGTTCCTCTTACCCTGTAAGATCGGGTTCCTTGTAAGGCACAGACCTACTGCATCTTCTTGAGATCTGCTGACTGAGCAACAGGTTTATCTTTCCACAGTCACAGGCTTTGTGGTGTCTAGGGGCTGCTGCTCACCTAGATATCATTAGTGGAAACTTCACTTCTCTCAACTCTGCAATTAATGAAGCAGTTTTTACGCTCACAAAAACAAACAAAACCCAAACCACAACCAACCAGGAATGTGCCAGAACTTTGAGATGCACTTTGTTAGGAAACATCTAGTCCCATCCCAGGCTGAGAGGACATGCAGCCCCAGCTGCATTGCTCTGTTTTTACAAAGAAACTGAGAATAGGGGGGTGATTTTGAAGAAGAGGTAGGATGATCATCAGTTGACACCACAGGTGTCAAGGGCTTTGGGCTGGTGTAAGACTACAGGGAGCCATGGGAACTCTTAGTCTGCTCAGCAGCAAGTGTCTTGGATGGTCTGCTTTGCTTAACCAAAAGAGAAAACGACTCTTAAAACGAGTTGATGAAAATGCAGCAGCATCCCATGGGGGGGCTTTTAATGGCATTTTAATTTCTTAATGAGTGAAGCCCGTTTTACTGGATAAGTATATCCAAATTGGATGATAATGTCATTTAGTTAATCCACATTAGTTTAGGGAAATGGAACCACATCTTTTTAGTTTCTCAAACATCCCTGCATTGATGTGTCCTCTGCTTTAGCTCTCTACTCATCCTGTACATGTTCGCTTTGCCCTTACTGCACAGAGTCTCTCTAGCTGAGATCTGTTTGATGGACTTTCTCTACACACTACATGTTTATTCTCTTTCCTTAGGTTTTGCCTTTTCTAACAACAAAACATTAATCCAGAATTGTTCATTACAGGACAGATGCCTCACTAAGAATTAATCTGAGACCAGACCCACAAATGGTTGTAACGTGTCTGTGGCTAGCCAGGATTGCTGCTTGAATATTTTAGCTACGATTTTTTTCACTGTAGATACCTGACTGAAGATACTGAGGCCGTCAGCCAATACTGAAGCCCAAAACTCATAGCAAAAATCAAGCTTCCAGTCCTCTTCAGCTACTAATCAAGCCTGCTAATTAGGAGCATTAGTGAGGTGGTTCTCTCATACGGAGTCTGGGCCATGCAGAAGGACAGAAACTCCTTCTGTACCCTTTGGCTGATGTGTATCATGTTTCATTTATAGTCTGGGACACCTAAGCAATGTTCATTTTTCATGCATTCCTTTTTTCTCTATTAGGTTATGGAAGATCTTTTCAAGACAGTTACAAGCACTGTGCTCTCCAAGTGTCCTCGGGATGTTGAGCTTTTTCATAAATACATAGCTCCTGCACAGAAGGTAATGCATGTGACAGGAAAGAACTGCAATCCTGTCTGTGTTTTGGGGGTTCTTGGCTATAGGAAGGCTTAATTTTTTTAATTTTTTTTTTACTGTGTTGTCCTGTGTTGAGAAACTGAAAATATCAGCTTGAGCTTAAGTGATTGTTCAGGCCAACAGAGACACACAACTTTCTGTAGCTGGTAGCAAGGGTAGAACTGTAGTTGTCACTTCATCTATTAGGCTCTGAATCATCAGCTTCAATAATTGGGTACCCTTTTAGCACTGAATGGCCAGGTGTGGATTTTGACCCATATCTAGATCAAAATGCAGTCCTACAAATTATAATATAGAAGGAGGTCACTTTCCTGAGTTTGCCCCTGAACCCTAAAGGATAGCTTTACATGTTTATGTTTTTCTTGTTTTGACCAAGGGCAGGTTGGAACAAATGCTGAAGCACAAATTTATGATGTAAGTACTATTTCAAAATGATCTTGCAGAGGGCTTTTGGGGAAAGAGTTCCTATTTTGCATATGTTCTTTTTCTTTCACAACTCAACGTCTTTTGGGTTAGCATAATGTCTCCAAGAGAGCATGAGTTGCAGTTCCCTTTTACTGTTTGTCAGGTATACCCTTTCAGCTCTGCATGAGACTGACACCTGAATCTGCTGGCCTTTGGCTTTTGCTCCCCTGGACAAGATCCTCAAAAGTATTCTCCTTCCAGCATGTACCTGTCCAGTACATGCTCATGGTCTTGCTTGGTTTTGATGCTCTGCTTTCATTCACACTTTCATTCCAGTGACTCTCTTTTAATGAAAGTTTTCTATGATATTTAACAATCCTGATTGGTTTTCTATTCCCAATTGATTGTGTAGCTCCTAATCCCAGTTCTCTTTGTGCTAAAGAACTGAAGGGTTTGGGTTTCCCTCACTGGCCCCCAAGAATGCCACCTCCTCTCTACTCCTGCTTGTCCCTTCAAATGGTGGAGCTCTCCATTTATCCCACAGAACCTTGTAGGGCTGCTCATCCCAGCACTGGTTATCATGTATAGCAGCTACACCTGGGCAACAGGATCATGATGGATCCCCCTGTGCCTCTGCCTGCATGAGCATCCTGGGAGTCCTCAGTGAAGTTACCATCTCCCCATTTCAGTCCTCTCTTTGGACCTAACTGATACTCCTGAAAGGATGAAGTTTGCACCCAGCTTCTCCCATGCTCCAAGGAAAAGGAGAGAGAGACAGACCATCTCTTTCTCCCTGTCTCTGTCTTCATCAGCTGCTGGCAGATCTGGGGCATTCCTGGCTTACACACATTGGTTACATGTGTTGAACCTGTGCCAGTGATGTGCCTCATCTGGTCTGTGGCCTCACATAACCCAAACATGTGGAGCAATATATTCCTTCTTGAGGTATTTTCATCCAGAAGCCTTCCCTGTTTTACTGAAACCTTGTAATGGGGTGTAAAGAGCTTGTGCTCCTTAGGGAATTTGGTTTTTAATTGGATTAGTCAGTGATACAAAGATGAAATTATTGTGATCGTGTTGTTATTTCTTCTCTCTGCCCACAACATTTGGCTTGGTATGTGGAAAACTTGGCTGCCACATTATCTTTCATTGAGTCTTGATTTCCAGTTACCAAACCTGGAGCATTGTTCACTGCACTTTTTCTGTTTGCTGTGCCATGATGCTGTTCTTTTGTGCTAGTGGAAATTGGTGGAGAATCTGCTCTCAAATGTGCCAGAGAAGTAGAGAAACATTGCTGCACCTAAATCTCATGGTTTTTGCAAAGTAAAGTGGAAACATTTGAGCTACAAGCCCTTTGCACCCTGGGCTGTTATTGTTACCTAACACACCCTGGACTAGAGCTATTGTTGTAGCTATGCTGATGAGGACACATTGTTTTCTTTAAAAAAATCCCCAAATTTCTATGACGCAATTCCCTGCAGAGCTCACTTCTGACTAAAATGCAATATAGCAATAATGCAGAAGTGTTGAGAGCTTAGCACTTCCTGCCCTGCATGTAGCTGAAGCACAGGAAAACATAGGATTCTTGCCATATAAAATGCTTTTTGGTTTCTGTCCAAAGAAGCATTGCTGGGAAGTCTGACATTACACACAAGTTGGCATGGTGGTGGGGAAATGCCTCCTTAATTTTCCAGGATGGCCCTTAGCCAGAAAACTTTGTTATTCCTTTCATAGTTATCTTAAAGACTTTTTTCTTCCTCTTGCAGAATTTCCTACAGTGAAGCAGTGGAAATTTTGAAGCAAGCTCCTCAAACTTTCACTTTCAAGCCAGAGGTAGGTGATTGCCAGCTGAGTTGTCCCTATGCAGAGCCTGAGCTTTGTAGAATCTCCTTTCTTTCTCTCTCTCGCTCTCTCTCTCTCTCTCTCTCTCTCTCTCTCTCTCTCTCTGATACCACAAGAGCTGTTACTTTTCACAGATTATCTGCCTCCTGGGGTGTTTTGTTTGCTGGGTTGTAAATCCAGTGTAACTTTTGCCCTTTGGGGTTGAAATGGGAGCAATACAAGGAGTGGAATCTGTGGCAGGAGAACATGCAACACTTGCAGGGAAGGAAGTGATGAGATTGCAGTTGAGGGACCAAGGCTTTAGCAAAGGTACTTCTCTTTCCTGTATGTGAGTAGTGCTAAGAGTGTTGCAGATTCAGTGGTAATCATCTAAGAAGAGTTGCTGTAATAGTTCTCAAAAAAAGGAAGGATAAGAGGATAGCACCGAAAGTTTGACAGGGATTCAGAAACCAATACCATGTGAAAATACCATGTAATCTAGATGTAGGTAAAGAGAATCCTGTGTCTTTCCAAAGCATAGATGTTGACTGGGAAAAAGAGTAACATGCTAGTCTTACTAAAGCTATGAGATTTTGGTTTTCTAAAAATGATATTTTGCCCAATTTCCAACACATACCCACTCCAGTATGGGACAACATTTGTGGTGGTGCTCATCTTATGTCTATATTGTTTAATCATTATCTCATTATGATACTTAGAGGAAAATAACCCTCTGGCTGAAGCCACTCTCATGGCCAGTTAGGTAGCTCTCATCTCTGTGCACAAGTGGGTGTAGAACCTCAGATCTTGTCTCTGTACTACCTGGATCTGAGACAGCAAACTTGGGATATTCTAGTATGAAGAGAGTCTGGGGGAGGTCTGTTCCCCTCTTCCCCTTCCGTTCCCCCAATATTCTTTGCATGTCCTATAAACAGACTGGAGGTCTCAAGTCAAAAGCCACAGGATTTATATCACCCCTGGAAAAAAGGGAAAGTGAAGGGCATTGCAAATGTCCACGGTTTCTGATAACAAAGAATTGGTTAATAGGGTGCTAGGTTTTCTTAAGTGAGAATTAATGTAGCATGTAACAGGACACAGCAGGGAAGAGAGTAATCAGCCTAGGAAAGCTGCTTTCTATACACCAAAGGTAATACTGAAATAAGGCTGGTTTGCAGGGTCAAGTAAGCTGATTTTGGAGAGGTGCCTATTTTCCTCTAGATATTTCTCTCTCTCGCTCTCTCTCTCTCTCTCTCTCTCTTTTTTCCTTCTTTTGGGTTTTTTTTCTGATTTGCTACCAGATGCTTGGGCTTGATGGAGGGATGATCTGGCCCTGTCCTGCTAAGTTAAATCATTAATTATTTTACATGCTTTGCTCTGCCTGAAAACTTGTGAAACTGTCTACTTCCCAGTGACCTGAATGAGAAATTGCTTTGCTTGGTTTCATGTTATTCAAAGCAGCGCATCTCTCTGTGTACAGGGATTTTGCTGGGTCTCTTGCCATGGGCAAGAGGCACCAAAGCAGATTCCCAGGCCCCTTTTTGCTGTCCTTACAGTGGGGCTGTGACCTCCAAACACAACATGAGAAGTACCTGGTGAAGCACTGTGGGGAGGTTCCTGTGTTTGTGGTTAACTACCCATACGACCTCAAACCTTTCTACATGCGGGACAATGAAGATGGACCTCAACACACGGTGAGTCCATGGGTCACACCTCCACCACTTTTTTGTCTAGGAACATGTCTTGGCCTGCTGATAGACATCATCTGCTGGGCCTGCCCTCAAGAAGTTCAAGAGAACATGTGACCATCAGGTGATCCTGTCTATTTTTTTCTTGTTGTAGAAAAAATGCCCAAAGCGGGAATAACAGGAGGTGGAAGATTCAGGAGTTGGGACAATGCTAACTTTTCGTTTAAGTGCCTGAAGACAAGTTTGCCATAGTTTATTTCTTTTCCTGGTAAACTTCTGTACCATTAAGTGAAAGGCCTAGAATAGGATGGCTCCAAGTAATCTGTGATGCTCTTGTCATCCAAATATAGCATCCATGTAGTGCTCAAATAGCAGATGGGCACAAGAAATAAGCTCTTTAGCAAGTCTCAAGTCTCTTTGAAATTGTGATTTCTTAACTGATTTGAGAAAAGCTGAAGCATTGCTTCTGCTAAAAAGAGTAACAACACCACCATACACCACTGTGTCTTCAGTGGCTTTGATTCTAGCAACATTTCTGCTGTGGGATGAGAAAAATAATCCTAGAAGACAAACCAGAGAAGACAGACAGCCCAAACTTAACAGCCTAAGTGGTAACACTTGGATCCAGCACATGAGTGCCATTGCTGCCATATCCATTAGAGCTGGGTCAAAGAATGGGGATAGATAGGGCTGAACACAAGCTACAGCATCAGAGGAGGGAATCAGGGCTTCAGAAAACATGGCCACATGTCTTTGCTGTCTCCTGAGCTGCTGTTGGGTTCTTTATAACCCCATGCAGGTTGTCACCAGACTAACTTGGTGAGATTCAGTTCAAACCACTTGCCGTAGATGTCCTCAGTCTGGGACATCACTGGTGTCATTTAGGTTTTCTGTAAATTACTGATGTTTATCCTTGCAAAATCTCCTGCCGGCCTTCTCCTGTCAACAAAAGGCTTTTCAGGCATTTGCAAATCCTTACCTGAGTGTCCTGGACTCTGGAAGAATTACAGTAGGGTTTTACTAAAACCCGTCAGTGTCAGCTGTTCTTCTGCTAATTGCTGTGTGGCTGTGTGGCATGACTTCAATTAGTTTTCTTTCTTTGAAGGTTGCAGCTGTTGATCTCCTTGTACCTGGAGTAGGGGAGTTGTGTGGAGGCAGCTTGAGAGAGGAGCGACTGCCCTTCCTCGAATCACGCTTACAGAGGTATGGAAAATCCACGGATGCCAGGACACAAGCCTGAGCAGGAGAGTGTTTCAGCAGCTCTCTGTGGTTGGCAAGACAGAGGAGTGGAAGGGCAGCTAATAGTATTTAAAAGAAGCCTATTTTTGTCTTTGTGATATCTATTTATCTGAGTAGGTGATTGCAAACTGGTGAAGAAGTTCTTGTGCTTCTGTCGTAGGTGTGCAAAGGACCTCTCTGCCTTAGCTCATCAGAGAAAAAAAGTTTCCTTTATGCTAAGAGGCCAGGGCAGTAGGATGCCTCAGCTCTGCTGCAGCTGTCTGGAGCAGGGTCTGCCGTGGGACACTTCATCCTTTTCTTCAGTTTTTGTGGCTGAAAGTGGATTGTGAAGGTGGAAGTTGTCACATATACAGAACTTAGATGTATATTTGTCATCATGTTATGATGTTAACTGAGGAATTGCAGTTTTGGTCAGAAGCTTTGCCAGTTGTGATGCAGCTGACCTCAGTGACTGGCCTGATTTCAGAGAATATGGCTCTTTGCTAATAGTTTCATGGGAAGCTTCACTGGAATTACTCAAGACCTGTATGTTGTCATGAGAACTCCTCTTTCCCTGCTGCCTTAGTCTGCATCTTGTTACTTTTGGTCATTTTAGGCTAACTTCAATGCCAGAATATCAGAGCTGCTTTTTAACTAATAATTGACATTATACATTGGGTAATTCTCCATAGACAGTTGTTCTCTGGATCCTATCTGATTGCAAAAATTTTGTAGAATCAGAGAATGGTTTGAGTTGGAAGGTACCCTAAAGACCATCTAGTTCCAACCCTGCTGCCATGGGCAGGGACACTTTCCATGAGATCAGGTTGTGCAAAGTCCCATCTAGCACTTGAACACTTCCATTTGGGCCAGTCATACACTTCTGCAAAGTAGTACTGGAGGAAGATTAATCCCAGAGTAGCACCATTTGCACATTGGGAATTAATTTGTTGCTTAAATCAGCCACATGCTCACACATATATATCTAGTCAGTGGAGAAGAGCAAAATCTACTTCAGCATAATGAATCCAAAAGGCACCAGGCAATGAAAATCACCAGAAATTAGTTCTCAGATGTTAGGGTAGGATGATGATGTTCCCTGTGCTTCCTGCTACTCTCCCTGTAAGCTCTCTGAAGCAGGCATGCTTCAACTCATGTTAAGTACAAGGTTGCCTGCTTCACTTTTTCAGTCAAAACTTTTGCCAGTATCTGAGTGCACAGTCCTCAGGAGGAGGAGAAGGTCCATGTGGAGTTTGAAGCCAGACTTTGTTTGTCAGGAAAGTCATAGAAAGCATTTCAAGGTACAAATGGGGTGTGTCTTCACTAAATCACACCTCCTTTCACATGTTTTTCTCAATTTTGAGTCCTCAGGATCTGATTTTGTTAAGCCCAAATACTTCAGACCTTTATATTCTATTTCCTGCAGAACCAGCATAACCTTAGAGAGAAAAAACAGGATTTTTGTCTTCTTATGCATACTTCATAAAATAATTAACTAGGCTTTCCCATTTCGTGTAGCATGCTCTTCCTGGCAAGTGCTGCTTGTGCAGAATAACTCTGTTCCTTTACTTACAAAGGGTTTTCTTTTTGTTTCACAGATTAGGACTCACAGATACCTATCAATGGTAAGATGCCACCTTGCTCTGCAAGCTCTTTTTCTTCTTTTGAGACTTTTAAGCAACTGGAGTTCTTTGTTGTTTTGTTGGGGTTTTTTTTGGTTCTGAGGGAACAATTTTTGGCCCTGTTGCCCTGCCAGTCTAAATGAAATAGCCAGTTCATTTAAACAAAGGTTAATCCAATGCTACTTAATTTATGCCTCCAATTTGTCCACCTACAGCACAGGTCATTCCTCTCAGGATTGCATGAGGTGGATTAATTTACAACCCATAATGATTTTTGATATTAAATCATTAGGAAGTTGTGTAGATTCTGACCACCATGCACGAGATAAACAGGTTAGAGAACCACAGCAATTTGTGACCTTTAAGAGGCCTATGAATAACTTCCTTTGCAATTGACAGGGCAATTGGGTCGAAAAACCTTCCTTCAGAAAGCAGTTAAAGCAATTAAAACTGTCCTCCTAAGGAGACAGATCAACCTTTGAATTAACAGTTTAACCCATTAAAACGACAGAAGGTTCTTAGTGTTTCTTGGTATGTACTTCATCATAGCTACTGAGAGAGTGCTAGTGCAGAGAATTTTAAATTTAGAAGAGTATTTTCAAATATTCTGTAGTATTTGGATTGATTATTAGGTAGGCTGCCTTGAAAAAAAACCAAAGTGTAGGTTCTTCACTCTCCTCTTCCCACAAGATGAAATCACTGAGGAACAGCCCAGTGTATGGCAGATCTTCACATCATCCATGTGCAAACAGGGTGAATTTAATTTCTTCTCTGTTGTTGTATTTGTGGCCCAGAATACACCATATCCCTTTATCTGAGGGAAGGATCATCCTGAACAAGGGTGATAAGCTGTGTGGTTAGATGCTGAGATACAGCCTGAGGAAATCTTTGGTTCAGTGGCAGAGCCTTCCAGCACTACTAAGATAGCGCAGCCCTGCCTCATGCTTCCCGCAAAAAAAGATTAGGACATTGCCTGTCACCCATTTGCATTTTCATGTGATGTGTAACGATCACATTCTGGAAACTCTTCCTGCTGTAATCTTGTTTTGGGGACTCTTTCCTCCCTTATTCCCTCCACACCATCACAGACAATGTAACTTCCTGGAGAAGATTACAGCTATTGTTACCCCCTGCCACAGCAGGGTCTGGTGTCCTAGGAAGGTGCAGGATAGTAGCAATTCTGGATGCTTCTGGACTGCAGTCCAAAATCTGCCAGAATACAGGTAGGTGGCTTGCCAGCATCCATCTTTTCAGTGGAGGTGGCAGGAGAGACTAAAATTAATCTCCTCCAATTTAGTGATTGAATTGAGTCTCCAAACCTGGCTCATAAACTCCTGGAAGAACAGTTGAGTCATTCTTTTTTAAATATAATATTTGCTGACTTTTGAATGTGATCTCCTTTCAAGTTCCTTAACCATTGCCATATCTCTGATTGTACCTGTTTTCTTCCCCCCACTAAGCAAGAGGATATTGTGGGGCCTGACTGTTTCTAGGACAGTTTCAGCATTGCCTTGTTCGTGGGTGAATCGTAAGGCAGGGGCACCTGATGATCTGAAATACTGCTCTGCTTCTTGCCATTCCTACCTTTTAGGAAGTTTTTCAAAAGATAGATAAAGTGACATGGTCAAATGCTGAGTCTTCCTCAGTACACTACATCTTTCCTGTTATGCAAGTCTCTTTCCATATAGAATATGAGTTGGAGTAGTATTTGATTTTGTAGCTATTTTATCTTATTTTCACACCTTTTCCTTTGAACTGTGGATAGAAAATAGCTCAGAGCTGTAGATGATGATCTTGGCTAAACTGAGAGGTCTGTGGAGATGAGGTGAGAAAGTTGAGTGATGAGAGCACTATGGGAGTTCATTGATTTCTCTGTGACGAGGGAGTATTAAGTACATTGCCTTGTAAACAGGGGACTTGATCCTGTTTGCAGCCTCCAAGTGCCATCTTAAAAGTCACAAAGCAGGTATTTTGTAATGAACAGTGTGTTCCCACAACCATCAGCGTGAGCAGCCTTTCAGACAGTCTTCCTACCTGTAAGGTGCTGCTTTTCGTACTCTGTTTATCTTCCTGTGCTTCAGTGGAGACAATTGTCTCATGCTTAGTCCTTTACAGTCCTTTAAAGGTACCTTTTTGCTCTTCTGGTGTAACACTGGTGAAAGTACACAGTAGGAGAGCAGGTGTTGCCTTCTGTCTTCAAGTAGATGTTACTCTGTTGTTTTGGCCCTGCTCCTGCTCTGGATGAAGAAGATTGAGCTGTGTTGAGCTCTTTAACTTCGATAATCTTCGAAGCTTGAATGTCAGTGTCTGTTGGGTCCTCGTGTGGCAGGATATAAAGGAGGAGTTGGGCTTAGGGAAAAGTAGCACTGGTGAGCCACTTGCAGCCCATGGCCAGTGACTACACTCACCTCCTCCTTTAACCTTCAGAGCCCAGTAAAAACAGGTAGCCCATCACTGTCCTTGGCAGCCACCTGGTCCTATTACTCCTCTTTAGGGAAGAAACTGGAGTGCTGAACTGGGCAGATGGAGCCAGGCAGAAAGTCAGGGGGGGTTTCTTACACACACATACACACACCCAGTAGAATATTCAGTTTCATGGACTATGGTATCTTTGTTCTTTCAGCCTTACTTTTTTGAAACTGGGCACAGAACCTTTAGCATACCAAGAAGCTTGCATAAAAGGTTGAGATTATATTTGTTTTGAAAAGAGACTGAAAAGAACACATTCTGTTCATGAAAGGTCACTAGGAGAGCACTGCTCTTCATAGTGCCTTGCTGTGCAACACAGGGAGCTCATGATTATGATAAAAGAACATAAATCTTTAAAAGGATGAACAGAAATGTTCCTCTAACATGGCACATAATGAGCTCCTGGAATTCATTGCTGGGGGATGTTACAGCACACACTTTAGTGAGATCCAAATCTCTGAAGATCTACCAGTGCTCAGGCCCAGAGCAGGAATACCTGGGGTAGCTGGGGTCCCAGAAACTTACTTCCCCAGTGGAATAATGTTGCACAGTCCACCAGTTGCCAACAGAGTGCTCAGCTCCCCTCCTAAGTATGAGCTACTAGCAAAAACAGCTAGACTAGTTCACAACTCTTTTTGAAGTGAGAAATTTCCAATGTCTGTAGACTATTGAATGAAGGAAAACCTCAGGAAGCATTTTCCAACCTAAAGGGATTTTTCTCTTCATCTGCAGGCAGTTACTTTTTCTTTCATCTGTGAAGAATGGAAAATTCCTCAATTCTTCTGCTTCTTCTCTACACAGTCATCAGAAAGGATTCACAGTCTTGATCCTCAGCACATTTAATTCAATGGACTTTTTCCATTAACTTTGATGGGTTTTGTTTCGCTCCTTTTGCCAAAATGGCTTCTCAAAGTGCTTTGAGATCTACTGATCAAAGTCCTGGATAAGAAGGGTAGAATTTATTATTATTGTTCATCTGGAAGTAGCTGAGTTATTTCATCTTCTTACAATGACTTTATAAACTCTGTTGCCAGCAAAAAGGGAGAGAAGATGCTGGACTTAGTCTCAATTGCCTTTGCACAGGCTGATGCACTTATAGACATCATCAGGAAAGTTGGTGCTGTTACTTGTACTCCTGGTTACAGCTGAAGTAGTTACCAGCTGGTTTGGCAGTTCTGCTCAGAACTCCTGAGCTGGGTCAGACCGATCTGCCACGGCCACCACCCAAATCCCTCACATTTATGAGGTCTTCCCTGTTCCTTGATTCACCACCCTCAGCATCAGGTCTGCCCATCACCTTCCTTGCAAACCCTTGTAAAGCTGAGCAGTGCAGCTCCCCAGGTGCAGTTCCAGGGTGTTTGCAAAGACTCAAGTTCTTCTTAAGGCAGTCTGTGTAAAGTGGATAGAGATGAAGACCACCATGCCATTGCACAGCCTGTGTGTTCATATCCTGAGCATAATCCTCATCACGAGATGTGGGCTGCATACACCAAGCCTTAGGGAGCCAAGCTAACACCCAGCAGCACAGAGAGAAAAGCATGTGGGTCCCAGTCATCAGCAAACATGTCCCACTCTTGAGCCTGCTGTTCAACTTGCAAACTGCACTTTGTGTGTCAGTGCTACTAGGAAGAAGTAAGCTCTGCTTCTCTTTTTGCTGTTTGGGCAGTGGAAGGGAGAGGAAAAACACTGGGGAAGAAAAAAACTGAATATTGGATTGATTGTAATAAATTGTTTCCCGAATTTTAACTACTGCTAATGAGTTGTAAGGAAAAATAATATTTCATGGTATGAAAGGCTTACTGTCAAACTGAGTGACAGGGCAATCTTGCAGCTGTAGAATTTGTGGGAGAGTACTTCTGTTTTGCAAGTAAGGGTGATCGTGGGCATTACTTGTCTTCTCTCTGTTAAAATACAGTCTTCAAGCCAAGAAAGATCTGATGTCCAAACAGCTACACCCAAATATACATAACATATGTTTTACATATTTATACATATGTAAGTATATATACAGACAAATATAATATTTCCTTGCAGTTCATTAACAGTATGTAAAATTTGGGAAGCCACTTACTGCAATCAATCCAATCTTAATTTCTTTCACAGTGTTCTGGCCCCCTCTACTCCACTTCATAAGTAGTAAAACATATGCATTTATATTTAAGTGCACTTGATTTTTTTTTTAAACTGTGATGATGAAATATTCATACACCAAGATTAGAAGCAAGTAATACATCTGGAGTCACTCAATCCCCTACTAGTGCATTCATATAAAGAAGAATAACTTGGTGCCCTCAGCAAGCTCAGAAGTGGCCCCACAAATCAACAGAAGCAGTGAGATGTTTTTCACTTCTATTAAAATAAAACCGTTTGTGGCAATTTATAGCTGCAAGTACAGTATCACATCAGCCACAGTCCAGCTGGGAAATGAGTAACTATAGAAAAACCATCATAATCTTGTTGACACCCATATTCTCAGTGTCTGCTTCCAAACGTTTTCTGAGTTTTCTGTGCACAACAGGTGCTGTTCTGCGAAATAAAATGTCTTGTTCCAGATCTCATTTTTGGAGAAGATATGTTTAACAGGTTTTTTTTCTAGCTTACTATGGAACTAAATGAATCAGTCTGTAAGAACAATTGGGGGAAAAGTAGCAAAAAGCCATCATAATTATCTTAAAAGAAAAAGAAAAAATGAAGGAATGTTAAGTAGACAAGCAGAAAGACCTATTTAAGCTTCTGAAGAAATTACTGGAAATGAAATTACTTAGGCTATTGAAAAGCAAACAGAAATTGAAAGAATTTGCAGGACAGATTTCCACACCAACATGGCATGGGCTAGACACGCCCAAGCAGAGAGCTTCACCTCCAGTAGTGGAAGTGCTTTGTGATTCTGTAGGAACCTGGATTTGTGCCTCTGGCACAAATAAATAGGAATATTTTAGGTACTAAAACTACAAAGGTGTTTTCAATATGAGCAGAGCTATGGTGCTCAAGCTGTTCTTCGTACCCAAATAAATTCTTGCTCCTAAAAAGCCATGCTGTAGTGTATTGGTAAAGCATAGCTATGCTGATTTAAATGGGTTTAAACTTGGGGTTTCTGCTAATACAATTCTGCTTCTTCATGCCCCTGGCCAACGCAGAAATCACAGTGGTTAGGGTCAGAGGGAAGTAATTAAGTCAGAAAGCAAAACCCTAGATGAAAAGCTCACTTGAATGACATCAGCATACCCGTGCAGCAAATGTAACTGTCTGTTTAAATTACAGGTATCTAGACCTCCGAAAATTTGGGTCGGTTCCTCATGGAGGCTTCGGAATGGGGTTTGAACGCTACCTGCAGTTCATCTTGGGAGTTGACAATATCAAAGACGTTATTCCTTTCCCCAGGTTTTCTCACTCCTGTCTCCTGTAGCTCAGCAGTTGACCCACGTGGAGAAAACCACTGGTGTAACTATGTGTATGTAACATACCAGGATATGACTGAGCGTGTTTTAGTGGGAAATCAAGGTAATTTTTATACCAATGAAACTCTTGGTCAGTTTAATACTGGGCTATTGAAAATAATGTATGTTCTGGTGAGATTATGGAAGGACACTGGCAGTTAATTTGATAGCAGCTCATGTCTTCAGTGCACTTCAGGAGTATTAATAAATCCCACTTAACTAAAGGGTTACGATTCTCATGAGACTAGTGCAAGCCATGGAAGTACTGAACAAGCACTGACAGTAGCAGGGGGTTTTATGTGAAATATTAATAAGGAACTGTGACCTAAAATATTGTCATGACTGTGATACACTTGCTACTGCTACAGCCAGGAAATGGCTACTGTAAAGCATGATTCTCCCCACTCTAAGTTAAAAGCAAATATTGTTTACCTTGGAAAAATCAGCCAAGCCTAGCAAGGAACAATGTCATATTGGAATTGCTGGAGTGAGTTTGTTGAATGATGTTTGATTTTGTGAATCATCAATAAAGATGTACACTGGGTTGTTTTATAACTCTGTATGGTTTCTTCTTCTGTTATAAAACTGTAGCTCTCAGCATGAGAGAGTTTCCTTCAGTGTCTTTGGTAGAGGTTTCATTTTCTGTATAACCAAGTTAGTTACACAACCTCTGCAGAAGATATTTGTTTTCTGACTCCAAGAAAGCACATATTCATAGCAGACAGAAATGTTCAGTTAGATGACAGTTTGTTCATCCATCCCTCTCTCCAGAGCCAACTTGCAGTTCATGGTGGGGTTTTGTTGTTGCTTTGCCTTTTTGTTGTTGTTATTGAGAAAATCTCTCATGTGCTCATTGGACCAAGCAGTTTGGTCTATATTGTAAAACAACCAACAAATACTCCCAAGCATTGCTATGTATTAAGTAATTGCTTATCACGAGAGGATCTGAACTCCTTGGCAGTCTCTAATGGGTTTATGCTCTCAGCTTCTCTGCCAGGTAAAGAAATACTCATTTCTCTTTTGAAGACAGTATTATGGGAAGACCCAGTGACATGCCTAAGGCAGCTGGAAACCAGTGATTCATTTGGGACTTGAACTGAGGGTTTCCAGCATCCATCTTCCCTTCCAAATTATCGCAATTCAGCAAACAATCATTTGCATAGCGCTTGCTGCTCTGGAGCCTGCTATGGCAGGAGTATAACCAATGTATATAAAGAGAAAAAGCAAGGTAGTGGCCTTACTGCTGATGAACCCCGTGAATATCAGCACACACTATGGGAAGTGGCTGCAGGACAGCCCTGCAAACTTCTTTTCCAAGTAGGTGGAAGAGATTGAAAAATAGTAATCAACCAGCATTCCACTGGTAATACTGCAGTCACAGTTCTCTCTGGTAAGGCTGTGTAGTACTGCACCTTCAGCATCTAAAAATACTTGTTTATGTCATATGGCACCTGCTGTGTCTTGGTGTGCTCCATGGCTGGGGTTTTTACCTGTTATGATCCTATAAGCAACATCACCATGAAGGTCATTACTTTGGGGGGTTTCTTGTGTGCAGAGACATCTCCTGCATATCAAGACTTTTTCATGTCTGCTTCATCCACTTGATTAGGCAGATGTTCATTGTCTGTTTGCTGGTTTGCATTTCCCAGTACAGCCCTGAGTTGGCAAGTCTGGTTCCACAAAACAGTTTGAGCACCTGCCTTCCCTTTGAAACCACTGAGAAGTTCCCACATCAGACAATCAAGTATCTTCCTGCATTTGGACCATCTCTCCTGTAGTATGATGTCTTAAGTCTTATTGCTGGCCTTCATGTTTTGGAATTACTTCTCTGCAGAAAGATGTGGAAAGAGCACAGCTGCCAAACAGCCCCATCCATAGCATTTTCTCTAAATGACTTGAAATGAGCAGGTGTCCTTATTGAGATCTTTAGTCACTGGTTCTGTCACAGTCGCTGTAAATGAGAGGGCCTGAACTGGAAGCCCATCTTCTGAGAACAGAGTAGGGCAAAATATCTTCTGTCCACTCTGCTGTCCATCCCCAACAGCAGCTCTGGGCTGCCTGTGTTGGTTTTGGCATCAGTGGGAGGTTGTTGATCCTGTTCTGAGATGCCGGGTCTGATGGGCAAGGCAGGGCTAAACAGCGACAGGTGAAAAATAAGATGTAAAAAAGAAGACAATGGAAGGTGCCAAAAAGTTCTAGGTTCAGGTGGCATGAGTCACAAGTTACAGGAAGGACACAACTGCCTCAAACAGGTTTTCGGGGTGGCTGTCAGGGTGACACGGCAAGAACAAAGAACTGATCTAATCCACCTTTCATTCTTTGCCCTTTTCAGAGGTTGTTGCAGGGCTGAAGGTAAAGGCTGAACCTTTGATTTGCAGATAGGTGGATGTAAGTAAGAAAGAAGTAACAAGGATGCACTGTGAGTGGTTTTTTGTGTGTTTCCAACTAGGTGTCCATGAGGAGCAGTCTCCCCAGTCTTCTACATGTCCTGGTTCATTTCAAGGTGCTTGATGACCAGGGTATCCAGTGAGCTAAGGGGACATTGCCCTGGGGTCTGAAAGTTCAAGAAAACTACCCCCGGTAATTTGGCAGATGAAGCAGGAGATGAGCAGGGTTGTCCCAAGAGAGACAACCAGATGGCTCAGAAGGGGAAGGAAAGGTTGTCTAGTCTTGGTAACAGCCTTCAACATGTGCTGGTTTTGCTAGTGGTGAGAGAGAGAAGAGGCTGAGGCCCTGTGCATTATGATACTGCTCAGGGTTAATATTGAGATTGGCATTCTTGTGAGAAACTTAATTTACGGGTAGCCAGCAAGGGTGGGAGCCACTGTTTCCCTCCAGGCTGGCATTGTTCACCTCGTGCTATGTATATACAACATGGACTGGTATTGCCAAGGAATGCAACATGTTTTTTCTGGGATTTCCATGTGGAATGTCATGTATTTCCTTTGAATCTTCCTAGAATGAAACGGAAGTTAATCTGGAGGACAGGGAGTTCATTTCTCTTGGACATGTAAACAGGGAAAAGAACCAAGATTTTCTTTACTTAAGCAGCTTTCCTTGCTACATTTTCTCTTAGAATCTGCACCCTGACAGTGACTGAAGCCAGATAAAAACTGTGACACTCCTTCAAATAAAAAGCTGTTACTCTTAGCAAACAGGAATCACTTCTTAGGCTGACTGTGCAGTGCAGTGCAGTAGCTGACACTGGGATGTCCTTAATGCCATAAGCAGTCAACCGTCAAGCCCAGGTGACCACCACTGTCTCTGCTAGCATCATTTTGGTATTTCTTGAAGTTTCAGTTTCTCAGCAGCCCATGCTTGCCTCTTTTCAAGTTTGTCTTCACTTTGAGCTTCAGAGGAAAGAATGAGTGTCATTGATTACTGTGTTGGTAGCTTTGCAACATTAGAAGAGAGTGATGGGAGATAAAAGAGCTACACCATAAACTTTGCATAACTAAATGCCAGCCTCTCAGAAGAGCGCTTAGAGGAAAACGTCTGTTTTTTTCACTTCAAGAACATCAGATAAACCCTTCACTTAATTTTTAAATGTGTAAGATCAAAGTATCCCAAAGTACTCTATTTTTAATTGAAAAAATAATACCTGCAGAAGTAACACCCTGTTTCAGTCTTCTCATTTTTAAATCCACAGGACAGCAAATGCACACTCAGAAGCTAGGAGTAGAGATTGCTGTTCTCTCCCTTATGATGTATGTTGTGATCCTGTGGCAGTGTTCAGATCCTGGACTGTCTGTATAAGCAAAAAGGTGCATGGGCCAAATGTTTAAAAGTCAGCTGACCAGCACAGGGATTTTACCTGCATTCAGGCCCCTAGACCTGAGGGAAACACAGCAAGGTGCCCAGCTCAGCAGTTCTCTCTCTGATTTGTTTGGTAGTCGTTGTAGTTTATAAAGCATCACTTCTTTGAGGGAATGCCAAGACTTTGATGGGAAACGTAAAGTACAGTTTTGCTTGCTGGACTAGTATTGATTGTTTTGGGAATGGCTTATAGATGTGTTTTTCCTCAGGGGGTGAAGGGGGCTAATTTGCCAAGAAACATTTTTGTCATTGTTTCCATTAAATGTGTGTATAGAGATAAATGTGGCTTTGCTGTTGCTGAAACCAGTAACAGCCATTATGACTGTTGTTTTAGCCTTTACCTTACACTTAGGGACAAATGAGAGATGGGTCCAAAGGAGAAATAAGACTTTGTACAAAGATTGACAGAGTTCTAATTTCCTCAGATCTAACCAAAGCTGCCGAAGCCACAAAAATGGTGGTCTCGGGGGTGTTGTTGTTTTGTTTTACTGTTTGTTGCAGAGCCATGACCTTCACAAGGGTTGTAAAGTTTTATTTTATGATCCTGCTGATAAAGAGACATATGTAATTTACTACATGAGTTCTTTCAGACTTGGCTAACAACAAGTTTGACCCAGAGTTCAAAGAAATTATGGCTCCCGTTGTTTTATGGCTGCTGTGCCACAGCATCTGCTGCACAAGGTGTACAGAAAAGATGCTGTAAAGGGAGAGCTTTCACATAAAGGGCAAGAGACTGTATGAGACAGACAAGACTGTGTGGCCATTTAAAAGCCATGTACCAGCTACATCAGAAATTGTAGGCTCTATTGTGAGTGAAATACGGATGAAATTACTTTAGAATCCATGTTGCTCTTATTGCTGACACTATTTTGCTGCGGGAAATTGAGGCACAGAGCAATTAACCTGCTTGCCCAAGGTTATGGAATATGTGTGGCAGAAGCATGGAACTGACCCAAATCAACCAAATCCCTGCTTGGCGCCTGCTCACGAGACTTCCCTCTGTTTGCCTTTGGGTGCACAGCCACACCAGAAGCAAGGCAGGATGTTTGCAACTGATCTGGTTTCAAACGCATTTTTGGCATTTCTAAGATCCTAGACTGTGCTTCAGTGATTTTTATCTCTCCCTGTATGTCCTGGGGCCTTTCAGAGATAGCAATCCTGCTGTTTATTTTTATTACTCTTACAATTGATTTTTTTTCTGAATAATTTGAGGCAGCCAACAGAGTAGATTTTTAATTTTCTTTGCAAGGCTTGCTCTTGCTCTTTGCTCTTCATTGATATCTGTGTATCTTACTGTCTTCAGCAGGTTAATGTACTGATACTTGCACTGAAAGAATGGAGTTCAGAGTTTTTAGAAGTCACTGATCATACAGGTTGCTGGCAAAAAAAGTATGCTAACTGCTCAGAAAAAAAATCAATGTGATCTGATAGGAGGCCTTGGTAATCATGTAAACATTTAAGTTTCAGTATGGGACTATTCCCTGCTATCTGCTACGGCTTCAAAAAGAGGCTAGATTTCCAGTCACAGTGGAAAATAATTATACTTCACTGACACAATGTTTTTAGTAATTCTTCTATGGTGTCTTTACCTTCAAAGTGATTTTTGAGCAGTAATTCCAGTATCTTTGATGGCCCTTTGAAGATCCTGGGCTCTCTGTGCTCAGTACTGTGGTTAAGCTGTGTGAAGCAGGCATATGATCCATATTTTTCTGAAACACAGGCCTCCCATTTTCTGCTTGTGCCTCAGCTTTGCTGCTGCTCCGTTGATGAATGCGTGGCCATGGGCTGCACACCCAAGCAGGAGACAGCTGAACCCCCACCACAGCCAACTCAAAGGCTGACTGACCTCTCAGTGTCGCTGCTGCTGGGGCTGTTCACACAGCTGGGATGCTCCAGATCAGTGACAGATGAAGGAACTTGCCAGAGGCTGTGGAGGGAAGCAAGAGTCAGGATTAGGGTCTGATTTCCAGGCTGCCCTGTCAAGAGTTGAGAACAGGTTTCTCCCATTTCTGTACGAAGTTACAGAAACTCAGTGCTTAACCAGTAGGCAGTTTGCAGCTCCAGGAGATCCAGCTGTGAGCACTTACCTACTGCAGGGATTCTGTCATCACTGTAACTGAGGAGGTCTCCTTTTGGCAGGTTGGGCTCACATGATGGCATCTCTGTGAAGCACTTGAAATGACCTCTGCAGTTGCTTAGTATAAATAAATCACCATGTGCTTTCAGGCTGGCTCAGCAGCGTGTACGTGGCGTCAGAGCTGCTGAGATGGGGCTCTGCACAGCAGCTGGAGTTCTGGGAAAGGCGTGCTTTAGGTGCCTCTCTGTAAACATGCATGGGTGGTGCTTTTCCAGGTCACCCTACAGGGCTGAACTTAGCCACCTGCAAAACTCGAAGAACCATACAAATCAAATCCGAGGGCCTGGTTTATACAGTGGCTTCAAACAGTCTTTCATATTCCATTATTGCTAATGGCATTAATAAATTATTAGTGTTCGTGGTGATTTAGGAAGTATAAGGTTCAAGTATTTAACAAATTTCATGAGCCTATTTGTTAATGAACTTGATGGATGACTTGCCAGGCAGGATTATGTTGCCATGTCCTTGGAGTACATGCTAAAACACGATGTTTTTAGCACTGTGTTACTCCAGTCCCTAATTGAGATCCAATACCATCTGTAACTGTGCTGCCATGGATAAAAGGAAGAAAGTTTGTGCTAAACCCTCTGAGATAGAACATTATGAAGTGTTCATTTCCCAGATCATTAGAAACTTAAAATAGCCATCTGGCCAAAACCAGAGATGCATATGCCTGCAACTACAGCTTAACAGCACTCAGCTGGGAGCGTGGCTGCTGTGTAGCATTTGGGACTGGCAACTGCAGAGCAGCTTTTGCTCTGATCTCAGCGAAGTCTCTTCACACTTTAGACTTCTAGATGTCTGTTTAAAATGCAATCGACATCCCAGCCAGGAATATAATACACTCTAGATGGGCTAAAATGCTTTGAAACCACAAGGGCATATCCCCTCCACACACTGGTCCAGTGATTATTTTCACTGTTAAAAACGTGCCATATTTCAGTCTTTGTTTGCCTCAGCATCTTTCAGGAGTATATCAGCGTGTCTTAACTGTCAGAAGGGGCATTACAAAGGGGCATTACAAAAGACAACAGGGTCTTGAATTTGCAAAATTTGACCTAAAGCGTGATGCCTTTCACATGCTTCTTCCATGACTTAACACTGGTAGCAGCTGGAGGGCATCTGAAAATAAGGTCTTTATGCTGCTGGCTTTGTTACATTTACCAGATGCCCCTCTCTCACCTATAAATTACCTGCAGTAGAGCTATAGGTCTGCTATGAACACAGCATTTTGTATATTCCTTGTTCTCAGATGGTCGTGTACAGTAGAAAAGAGGACCTGGGGGAGTCCATCCTCATCAGCCACTCACTCCTGCTCATGGTCTCAGCTTCCCTACTTGTATGGTTAGAATAATAAGATTTATAATTCTAAAAGCTCACGTGCATAGTGGGTCTGTGTTCCAGTAGTTTTAGCTCTAAGCTGTGCACAGTCAACAATTGTAAACAAATGTAGAGATACATATTCTAAGTAATTTACACTTCGTAGAAGAGGCCTGGACATAATACAACAGCAATGACTTCCTTCTTCTAATAGAATTTTTAGTTCATTATATTGGCTGTACAGGGCAAGCTCATATCCTGGAGGGGTCTCACTGGAAGGAGGAGTAGGGGGAAAGCATCTGTTTTTATTCTGGCTTCTGTTTTGGCCAGCAGATATAATGGCACATGACCGTTGAGCCAACAGTAATCCAGTTACAAAAGTCTTCAGAGTTACTGCACCAACCAAATTAAACTTGATTACATCCAATTATGCTGAAAAGCCAGACAACAGCTCTTAGCTTGGGGTGAAGTAACTTCTTGCAATCGCATGTGGGGAGGCCTTGCAGGGTGTCAGGAGGATAATTGCTCGTTTGCTCTACCACAGAGCACCATCTGCTCTTGAAGTAATGCCTAAGGATGTGAGAGTACACCGGGGTCGGGTAAGCAGGCAGGGGAGCACGGTGAAGATTTCTCCCTGCCTGTTTCATTATCATTTGTTTTATGGTGCTTGCCCTGGGTCCAGCTGCAGTCAAAGCCCCATTGTGCCAAATAGTGTCCGTAGAGGGAGTCCTTCCCATGCTGAGCTGCTGGTCTCATTGGGGAAAAACAAGGATGAAGTGGCCTTTATGCTTATGTCAGAATAGTGTCTGTGTCTGGAGCATTGCCTGGTGCACTTTTCACCAAGCAGTTTTATAATGGCTTTCTGTTTTGAGGAGGTGAGAAAAAAATGGGAAACCTCCTAGTTTCCTTCCCTTCCGTGGTAAAAATAGCATAAGAAAAAAGGTAAAAATAGCATGAGAAAAAAGGGGAGAAAAAGGTAAAGGTAGCTGCCAAAAATGTGTCTGGACCCAGGCAAGAGAGTTTGCATGAGGAGCTCATCCATCCTAGAAGGAATCACCAGGCGCAAAAACCCCCTCTACCTGGGTCCAGAACTGAGAAATGCATTAGTAGTGTTCTGTCCCAGCTCAGCTCCAGGCAAAGTTATTTCTAAGTGACTAGTTTGGTGAAAGAAGTAGGACTGGCCTTCAGTGTGGACTGAATAGGAATAGGAAATCTTCTTTAATAATCTTCAAGTGTGAAGACTGGAAGTGTCCTCCAGCTGCATCCACAGACACTACCCAACTCAGCACCCCAGGCCCCTCCTGTGCTGCCCAGGGGGTCTGTATCCGTTCTGGATGGGATGTGCTGGTTCTGGCCAGGACCTCCAACAGAGAGAGAGAGGACAAGGTAGGACCATCAACTCCACACAAGCCTATGTGCCTTGAACACTGCTGACCTGCAAGTCATCTCTTCTCTGTTTCAAGCCTGTATTAAGGCATCAGAGCTCTGATGCCCCTGTCTTTGCCACAGCACTGTACTGAAGATGCTTCAAACTGTCTCATTATCTGATCAAAGCACCTGGTGCTACTATTCCCTCTGCTCATGGAAAGCAGCCAGTGCTGCTGGAGCTGCTGTCTATCACAAGAAGGAAAGGACTGTCTTGTGGTTTGGCTTCAATTGCAGTCGTTCTGGGGGGCTTGCTGTGCTCTTCTATGGAGGGTGGAAAGCTTGAAAAGACTCGAGTTCTTGAAAGAGGTGATTTTTTTTTTTAACCTTGAAAATTCTTCATGAAATCAAAACGCTGCTCCCATCCTGCTCTGCTGCAGGAACTGTTGCGTGAAGATAAAGTCAGGTCCTATTGTTGTGGAGCTGGATCTCAGGAGACTGAGCATTCGCTCAGAATTAAAAGCAGGCAAGGAGCACCAAGCAGCACGGCAGGTTTTTGAAGCCCCCCGCCCCCCGCCTGTTTCCGTTTATATTAACCACCGTATAGGGCATTTCCAAGGGATTTGTGCCTGGCTGGGGTAAGTAGCCCGAAGCGTTTCAGCCAGCTGGTCCCTAATCCACAGGAAATGCCCGGTGTCTCCATCCATCCCGGCTGCTTGCACCGGTGACCGGGAGCGAGGAGGGGAATTGCTCCGCCTGCAGCTTTCCCGTCTGCCAGCAGATGGCACAGCTCATTTGAATAAATTTGGAGCAGGAAGGCGTAGCGGTGGACATTGTGGTTTCTTTCTTGGAAGTTCTGATTTTTCGTTTTCAGTCATGAACAAGAAATCACACTGAAGGTTATGATTAAAAACCCCAGAGGTTTCTGCAGAAGAAAGTATCACTTTGTCGTGCACTCCTGCATGCTAAAGACAGTACAAGAGCTTTTTCTTAGAAAAATGTTTCTCTCTCAGCCTTACCCTTGTTCAATAAGGAATATTATTTCTTACATGGCATCTCTTAATTTCTCCCTTGTTATGCCTGCTAATTGTGCTGTTCCTCCTTCAGTTGCTTCTGCTGGCAGAGACGGATTCTCGATGGCTTCGCACAACTCCCTCGTCAGGTTTTTCCAACACAGGGATGTGGTTTTCACACAGTTTTCCGCCAAGGCTGCTGGCTGTTAGCTCACACTCCAGAGATTTACGCAGTCAGCTGGGGCCAGCCTGAGTTCATTCTCCACTGCCGGTTGGAGGAACAGCTTGAAGTTGGTAAAAACTGTTACGAACATGCAGGCGCTGCCAAATCGAGCTGTGCTCATGACAGACATCGTCTTTAACTCCCAGGGGCACTGAGGGCAGTATTTATGTATCATCCTGGCCAAAAGCTTTAAGGAGGGCCAGCATTGTAAGGCGTTGTAATGTTGCATGCATTGGATCATATGTAATCTGGCAGCCTGATGCCAGAATTAACTCACTGTTCCCACTCTGCTTACAGCCACAGTGGAATTGGGGAGGCACATTCACGTGCAGCATCTTTGTTTGAAGCATTTTTCTGCACAGAGCTTATATTACAGTTGGACTCGATGATCTTGGAGGCATTTACCAACTTTAATGATTCTATGATTCTGTGTCACATCTGAGACATCAGCATATTCAAATGTACAGAAAATGCAACCCATTTCCCATCTAAAAGTCCCAGCAATCTGAGATGCCTGTGTCAGGCATCACCAAAAGCATGGAAAAAAAGAATTCACAGGAGTACTTCATGTTTCGGACACTGTTCAGATACATTTTGTGACATAACCAAGTCAGTAAATGTGATCCAGAATAAGGGATGAATGGAGAAGAGGACTAGTACAGCAAGGGAGCAGCACAATAAACCAAGGGCTGTCATAGAACATGTAGAATAATTCATTCCAATTCACACAATGATAATTACGGAGCATTTCTTTAAACATCCATCACCCAAATGAAGTGTTCCAACTCTGTGTGGTGGAAGTTGTTAACATAAAAATGCAGACAGGTTTCTCTGCAACCGGTATTCAAACTGATACCACTTTGCCTTGGTGTCAGTATGAGTGAATTCCTAACCTGTGAATCATTAACATACACTGTGGAATAGTTTTGCATGATACCTGTGTATTAATCATGATCATCTGTTCTTAATTGAGTCTTTCTAAATCCCCAATAACTGACCGGCCTAGCTGAAATTTCTGTGTGTTTCGGGAAGATCTCTCAAGTGCAGGTCACCAGGACAGTGTTCTCTGGGAATGCACAAAGTGCCTCTAACCCAGGAGAGTTTGCAGGTGAGACTCCTGCTCTCATGCCGTGTAAATTGATATGGCTCCAGTGCACTGAATAAGGCGATGCCGGCTGAGGCCAGCACAGAACTGGCCTCTCCATCCTCCCCTGCTCTCAGCCCCGTCACACACACTGCGTTGGCAGACATGGGCAAGCTGATCTGAGCATAGCCTCTCTCTGCAGAGATTGCCCAGCACTGGAATAGGATCAAGCCCTTTTTTTTTTTGGGTAGTGAGAAGGTAGAAAAATCTTCCTATTTAGCCTTTACATTTCACTGACAGAAAAACAAAGCTGTTGAGAAAATACATTCCTAACAAATGACTGACTTGTTCTGTAAGGGGTTATTCCCCTACTTTATGCATTCACAAAGATGATAAACAACATATGGCTTAACTGTGCTGTCCCCATCTTGAAAAGAGGTGTTGTTCCTACCTCCCAGAGGCACTGCAAGTTGCAATTACTGTTCTGAAGTGATGCAAGATCCCTGCTCGGGTGGCGTTATATAAAGGTTGCCCTTGTGTGACATACAGTAGCACATCCAGCCAGCATGGAGTTGTTATTGCACCAGCTATGGCACAAACACGTAAGGAGGGACCATCCCTGCCCACAGAGGTTTGGACAGGCAGGGAAGCTGAGGCAGGGATGACTGAATGTGCCCGAGCAGGTTTGGGGCAGAGCTGTTGTATAGAGACAAGTCTTAGAAATCCATCCCTTGCAAATGGATTGTGTTTTCCACATGAGCATGGGCTAAGAGGACTCAGCTTTTATGGGTGCCATGCCCAAGTTTTGCTTTAAAGGGTGCAGTGAAAAGAAGGCTAGAGCATAACCCAACTCGAAGGGCTGTGGAGGGACGTTTTATTACTGCCTGAGCTGGGGAGGAGAGGATCAGGCTTTGAAATGTACAGTGTTTCTAGATCTGAAAGTTGATAGTGAATCTCAGCCAGGGTATAATACACTGTAATACAAAACCCGGCTTGTCTGCATGAGACTCCAATGGCAGTCAAATCCCCTTTCAGTGGCCACTGCTCCATTACTTAAAAATCAATAATAAAATGCGAAGCTTTTATTGATTCCCCTCGTGGTTTTTTATTGCTATTTTTTTCTCCAGGAGTGTTCTTGGCATCACTGGTGTTTGTCTGTTTCTTGCTCAACCTCTTTGTTTTCCCATGGCACCTTCATCTCAGGCACAAGCCCATGAGCACAGCGAGGCTACAGCCAGCCTCGCCTTTCCGAGGTGAGAAGGACCTTTTCCATCAAGACAGGGGAAAGGTCCTGAGTTAATGAAACCTGACGGGGGAGAGGTTTGGGGGGAGCTGTACTTTTTAATTAAAGAAACGTTGCGCTGTTAGAGATCACCTGCTGCACTATGGATAAAGTTTCTTTATAGGCACTGTATGAGTGTGTGTGTGGGGGGGGGGGCGGACAAGGACGAGCGGCAGCCCCTCGGGGGCGGCGTGGGGTCGGGCACCCCTCTCCCCGCGGGGTTTGTGTCTTTAACACGGCTGGCGGGGCGCCGGGCGGGCGGAGGCGTGGTGAGCCGGGAAGGAGCCAGTTTCCTGCTTCCCCGCTCGCAGCCGAGCGGCCGCGGCGGCGGGGGCAGGCGCTCGCCGCCCCCGGCTGCCGCGATGAGCGGCGGGGAGGTGGTGTGCTCGGGCTGGCTCCGAAAGTCACCGCCGGAGAAGAAGTTACGGAGATACGTAAGTCTCAGCCCACCCCATCTCATCCTTACCCCGGCCCCGGGAAAGCCGGGATCCATCTCCCCCGCCTCCATCCCCCGCCGCCAGCCCTGGTGCACCTGCCGCCGCCTCTCCCGGCACCGCGGAGGCTCGGCAGGGCGGGGATGCCCCTTGCCCGGGCGGGGAGGGAAAGCTCCTGGCTCCCCACCGCTCGGGGAAGGCGGGTGGGAGCATCTCCGAGCCCCCGGACTTGTTCCCTGCCCCGGGGTGGTGGGGTGGGCGGTGACGGCCACGGCTGGAGCGGGCACTCGGCGCTGGGGCCGTTCTGGCTGCGCCCCGCGGTGGCCGGGCTCAGCCGGGACCTGCGACGGTCACACCCCCGCCTTTGAAGCCATCTGTTTTAGGGGAGGCTGGGACTGCCTTGGTCCCAAAGAGTAAAGGTACTAACGCATTTTGGATCCCCCCCAACATTCCCATAATAGTCGCTCTCCCCCATCGTGTGCAGGGTTCCTATTAATCATTGAACGTCCGAACCCTTTGAAGATAGCACCAGTAGCGCTTCGATAGCCTCTGTGTCGTTAGCGGCTGAGATCAAACACTTCAAAGAAGTTGTAAAAAGAGGGTCCAAATGCCAGCTCTGTCACATTCCCCACTCATTGAAAGAAATAACTGTTCTTTGCGTCCTCCGCCTGACAGTCCTGCCATGTGCCACGAGCATTAGTGCTCAGAAACCCGCTGCCGTCCGATGACTCGGCACATCGCTCCCCAGGATGTCAAGGGTCCCGCTCCCTGACACGAATGACCAGCCGCAGCCAGCCTTCAGATGACTGGAATGCAGCCTCTGGGAGGGAGCTGGATGCTGTCCCTCCCTGGGAGGACACCAGCCAGATCATCCTTTGGTCCTGTTGCTTTTGCCTGCGTGCATTTGGGGAATGGCAGGCAGAAAACAAGTGCAGCTGGTGTCTCCCCAGTGCCTGTTATTGATTGATGGAAGCATCACTGCCTACCCTTGGGAAGGAGATGGATGTCTGTAGTCCTGTACTGTACTGCAGGCTAGAGCAGGACTGGGGTTGTGTCTCATTTGTGATAGAGTGTTATCAGCCTTGCCCAAAATGGGTTCAGCTCCATAGACATCAGTGGTACCACATCCTTTTGCATTAGACTGTGTGTCCAGATGCTCTTGGCAATCCTTTCCTTGTGTGCCTTATGCCCTTGCAGGGAATATCAAGTTTGCACAGGGCTGTGGGACAGAACTGCTAGGGAATCCAGTAAGGTAAACCTGAGTGTTTATGTGGGAAGTACCAACCCCTGTAGGCAGGCTTTGTGGGAGGTGGACGGAATGACTTTGTGCATGCTGAACTGTGGAGGATGCTTTTAGCTTAATGGAGCAAAGCACCTTCCTCCCGCAGAAATCAACTTATTGCTGATCCTGAGTCACCAATGGCCTTAACTCATCAAACATCATTAGCTCCCCAGCATCTGTCCCATGAAAGGGTGCTCACATCACTGTCTGAATATCCAGCTTGTGCTCTGGCATTCCAGCAAGAGCTGAATAAATCTGCTAAATGCTCTACATGGAGGGTGTTACACGCCGGCAGTTAGTGCTAATTATCGATGTGCACAGGAGTGCTTTTCATCCACATACATCCCAAAGTGCTTTGCAAGCCACCTATGTTTTCAAAACATCCTCATCCTCCCAAGAGGAAATGCGGCCATGCTGAGATGTGCCGGGCCATCCCACGCAGCCTCCGCGGGGCAGGAAGCGATGCTTGGCAGATGTCACTCAAGGGGATCTCTGCGCTGGAGCGGTCCCGGCGCTGTGGTCAGTGGGACTTCCCTTCCAGTCACACCAGTTGCACCAGCTTCCTGCATCGCTGGCTGGATTTGAAAGTGTTGGCCTTTAGCTTGGACTGTGTCTCACTTGGTGGTGCCCTGTCCCTTTGCTTTTTAATGCATTATTATTGATACTGTGTTTGTGTAGCTGTGGTGTGCATTCAGGGTGTTGGCGTGTGGATCAGGTTCTCCTTGAGACCAGTTTCGAGCAGCTTGCTGGTCCAGAGCCTGAGGGTGATGGCCTTCCTCCCGTAAAACCTGGCTTTGTCCACAATAAACCCACATGGATGGACTTTGGTTTTCGTGCACAAAAGGCAGTTTACACTGGCTTTTGTATGGCCTCAAAGGGAAGGTACTGAATCGCTGGCTTTGCCACTGTCCTTATACCTTCAGTTTTTATTCTGCTTTGAGACCTCAAAGGAGAAATTTCAGGCTGCAGGATGCTGCTAATGGGATTTGAAGTTCCTGTTCTGGCTGTATTGACACAGGGGAGAGGATAGATTTATTTTTTCTTTGACAAGTGCATTTCAAATGTATGTGTCTGCACATGGGTGTGTTGCTAACGCTGCCCTTGAAGTGCTGTGCTTTTATAAGCCTGGTTTTGTTTTGCTTTTATTTTTCAAGGAAACCTATGGCAAGAGAAGAAAATACTAAATGTTCTAACTTCCACCCAGGGTGGCTGGGAAAGGGGACTTCTCCACACCTGATCTGTGCAGCATTAATCTGCACTTACAGCAATACCTGCTCTGTTTCACTTCAGAGAATTGTATTTATGTGAGATTGTGGGACTTATTTGTACAACACTCTGAGAAATATCAGTGTTGTGAGTTTCTCTTCTGTTGAGGGACATTCAAATGATTAAACAATGACCTCTTAAAGGCTGAGACAAAGTGTACCTTTTTTCAGCCTCGTAACTGCAGACAGGGGTTCATGTAGACTCTGGGCAGTTTGGCTGTAAATGCTACTGTAATATTGATAATAAAAGCAAACAATTGAAGGTCAAAAGTAATTGAAGTACCAAAATATCTCTTTTCCCCTCTGCTCAGGACATCAAGCTGCCTAGTCCTCTTGCTTAATTGTTTTTTTCAGACAAACCCTTTTTGTACCTTCATGGAATAGTTTGAGTTGGAAGAGACGTTTAAAACTCATCTATCCCAATCCCCAGACAATGATCAGGGGCATCTTCAACTAGACCAGGTTCCTCAGAGCCCTGTCCAGCCTGGCTTTGTACGTTTCCAGGGATGGAGCATCCACCACCTCTCTGGGCAACCTGTGCCAGTGTTTCACCACGCCCATTTGAAAAAATTTTCTTCCTCATATCTGTTCTGAATCTACCATCTTTCAGTTTAAAACCATTGTCCCATGTCCTGTTGCTACAGTCCCTATTAAAAAGCCTGTCCCTACCTTTTGCCTTTCTGACTTTCATGCATGAAAGGGTCTCCTTGTACGCAGCCACAAAGCACAGAACTGTCTTTTAATTCTCCTCCTGGCTCCTCCTGAAAACACGTGTGGAAAAAAGAAACAAAAATTCAAAAAACCCCAATCCCCAAACAAAATGCTGGGCTTTAGTTGTGTGAGCAACGAGCCGAGACCAGTGCGTGTTGTGCTGGTCCTGTACTGACTCACTGTCTCCTGGTCCTCTCCTGCTGGACGTGCCTGTCTGTTGTCTCCTGCCTTGGACGTGGGTTTAGAGCAGTGTTTTGTGTCTGCCCGCTGCCCGGCACGATGGGCTCGGGGGTGGACTGTCTGGCAGGGAAGCACTGTGAAAAATAAGTGCTGTCGTAGAGCAGCTCAGCTCCCTATCGTTAGATCAGTGTGCTCTGCCTGCGCATTTATGTGCCATGAAGTCAGAGTATTTTCTGTCTGGCTGAGATGTACGTCTGCAGTTCTGACTAAAACAAAAGCTTCTCATCATGTACTGGTTTTACAGTCCTTTAGTGCTTTGGCTTTTGTTTTTTTTTTCTTCCCAGCTGGTTTATCTGGGTTTGGCTCTGTGAATCAATGTCGTTCTTACATCAAGCAAAAGCAGTTTAATCAAGGTCATTGGAAGAGCTGCTCCTCTCCGATGGGACAAGCAAGAGCAGGTTAAAGGGCTGATGTACTGATTGCAGCCCTGTTCCTAGAGGCAACTCCTTGATGAAGGGCTTATTTTGGTTCCTGAAGTAGATCCTTCATATCCCACCTGAAAATGCATTGTAAGGATGTCCTCGTTACATGAGAATGTGGGATGTGGACTGAAGTAGGACCGTTAGTGCAGAGATATCATAGGCTGTCAAGTGGTGGAGATGCCAGGTGGAGTTTGGCACAGTGCTGATTGGGATGAAATTTTATAGGAGGGAGAAGAAAGAACATCTCTCTATTCTGCAGCAAAGTACAAACGAAAGGTATTGTGCAAAATTATCTCCTTTTTTTCCTCTTCTCTCTAAGGAGTTTTAGTCGGTCACTCCCATGCTCAGCTGTGCCATGCCTCATTCGGGATGCTCTACCCACTAACAAAAATAGGAAATAGCTGCAGATACGCCAGAGAAAAGAACCAAAAAATGAACAAAAATATGGACAACAGAAAGACTGAAGGAAATGGAGTTGTTTGGGGATGAGAGGGCTGAGAGGAGAAATAAGAGTCCTTGAGTATGCCAAAGGTAGCTGTGAAGGGGAAGGGGGTAAACTGTTCTCTATGGCTGATGGTTGGAGGCCAAGAAGTGCTGAATTTGAACTGCAGCAAAGGAAAGAAGTGTAGGAAAAACTTCCTAACCTCTGATTGCTAGAGGAGTGGAGCAGTGGAACAGATGGTTTGGGATGGGCTTGGAGTCTCCATCGTGGCAGTTCTGAAGTGCAAGTTGGCCAAACTCCACTTCAGAGAGCTGAATCTGTTTTCAAGCAGTGGAATAAATTTGACAAGTTCTCCAAAAGTTCCTTCCAATGCTGGTTTAGGTGAATTTATGGGTTTTGAGCCTGGATGCACGGAGGGATAGCTAAGAGGCTTAAGGGCACGAATTATGTCACCTGGATCTCCTGATGGGACTCAGGGAAGTCCTCTGACAAGTTCTCTGTGGAAAGTTTTGGCTGCACTGAACTCCATGAGTCTGCACTTATTCCATCTGTCAAACTGCCTTGCTGCACCCTGCTCCTCCCATGTAATCTCCCAGCTTGGTTCCAAAAGACCATCATATATTTTAGCTGTTGTCATCTGCCCCATGATTCAGAGGAGGAATGAACACTTGCTCCACCAGAGAAGGTTTTGCAGGTCAAGGGGTGCATTTTGCTTGCAAAAGCAGTGTCTGCCAGCACTCCTGCTCTCTTGTGCAATGCTGCACAAAGGTCCCGCTCTCTAACTTGTTTCTCTGCTGCATCATTGCTGATGAGTCAAAACACACAGCCTCTTCCCTACAACCTCCTTTTGGGGTCTTTTTTTTTTGAGTGTGGGGCTGCATTACTTTGCCCACTGCAGCATTTTCTGGAAACTGTCAGGTGGTGATGTATTGTCATCATGATAATTGTCATCTAGTAACAGGCAGATACTTGAAGGATGGTTGTGGGAACAGTGGAGTCAAACTCTTTGTGATTGTAGAAGGTGACAAAATAAGGAGCAATAACCACAACCCAGCTTTGTTAGGTTCAGGTTGGGTCTTGGGAAAGCCCCTCCAGTGAGAGGGTCATCATGTAAAGGAACAGGTTCCCACAGCAGCTGCAGGGTCTCAGTCTTTGGAGGTTTCCAAGACTTGGCTGGAGAAAATTCCAGCTGACCTGACCTAGTGACGCCTCAAATGCAAGGCTGGACTAGAAACCTCCCGAGGTGCCTCTGACCCAACATTTCTTACACCTCTGTAAGGTGCAACGTGGAGCCACGAACCTCAGAAGCAGCAGAGCTGTTGTAGCCCAGCTCACTGTGAAGGTGGACAGTCTTTGTTTTGTTTGCTGCCAACACACGTGCTGGGGCAGCTCTTCAGCTGCTGAAACCCAAACTGGTTTGGTCAGGACTAACCCGTGCGTATTCCGAGGCATTGCATCAATTGAGGTGGACGTGCCCGCAGAGGTAAGGGTCTGTGTGTTGTGTGCGGGGTGAACCTGCTGTATTTTCCTGGTACTTTGGCTTTGCTAAGACAGCTTGAGTGAATCCTCAGCTATCTGTCATGACTTCAGAGTTGGCTGATTGTCCTGGCAGCCCACAGTGGATGTAAAAGATTGATGGTGGCAAAGCACAGGTTGAACTTAAGAAAGACAAACAATACTTAAGGAAAGTGTGCAAGGAAGCCGGCTTTGTTTCTCTTTGAAAGAGAGCAGAAGTGATACTGAAACAATTTTTTTTTTCCCTTTTTCTTTTAGTAACTATCAGATGGAAGACATGATGCAAAAATGTTCACCAGACTGAAGCACATAATTTATAGGAGTGACTCAAAAGCAGAACAAAACTTATTTATCTGCATTACAGTAGCAGCTGAGGCAACTGGGGCTCCATGTGCTGTGTTTGGGGAGATCTGCCCTGAAAGGTCTGGTGTGATGGGGAAACCAAAGCACGGAGCAAGTCAGTGATTTGGCTGCACTTGTGTTCAGGGTGATTCCCACAACTGGAAGCTCACCTTGGCTTTATGGTTTCTACCTGAGCCAGGGCTTTCGAGCTGCTTGCAAGCTGCTGAGGATGTGTGAAGCTGTGGAAACAGATTGCAGCTGATCCAGGGAAGTCATAATACATCTATCAGGGATTTGGATGATGAGGGTGCCAAGGTCATCAAGGGTCTCTCTGAGATGAGTTGATCCAAAAGGTTTGGAAATTACTGCTTTTAATATAAATGGCCCTACCTTTCAGTATTCCTTTCTAAAGTCTCACTTTCTTATCATAATTCTTAGGTGGATCTTTCAGCACCATGCAGTGGTGACAAAATGTATCTCAGGAGGTGGAAGAAAGATAGAGAGATTTTTGTTTACTTCGGTGTACCTGTAGGGCAGCAGTAGAGCTGAAAGACATTTTGCTGCCATTCTGTGTAGCTTCTCCACCTCGCTGCCGAGTGAAACCAGCTTTGTGGTTCTCATGTGGTTATCATTGGTTAAACCACAGCAAATTGGCAGTGAACGTGGGAGGCTCTATAGATGGAGCCAGTGTGATGGTGGTGACTGATCTTTAGTGGGGTTCTGCAAGACTCAGTCGTAGGGCCAGTGCTCTTCAACATCTTAAAAAATTACTTGTGTGCAGGACTCAAAGGGATACTAAAGAGGTTCGTTGATGATAGTAAGTTGGGAGGAGCTGTCGACTCCCTCCTAGGCAGAGAGGCCCTGCAAAGAGATCTGGACAAATGAGAGGTCTGGGCAATCACCAGCCATATGGAGTTTTACAAGGGAAAGTCCCAGATTCTGTACCTGGGTTGGGGCAACCCTGGATATACAGGCAGCCGGAGGAATGCGATTCTGGAGGGCTGTGCCACAGAAAGGGACCTGGGGCTCCTGATGGACAGAAAGTTGAGTGTGAATCAGTGCCCAGGCAGCCAGGAGGGGCAGCTGTGTCCTGGGGGACATCAGGCACAGCATTGCCAGGCACAGCTGGGCAAGAGAGGGGATTGCCCTGCTCTGCTCTGCACTAGGGCAGCCTCACCTTGAGGGCTGGGGGCAGTTTTGGGTGCCACAGTGTATGAAAGATACAGAGCTGTTAGAGAGTGTCCAGAGGAGGGCCATGAAAGTGGTGGAGGTTCTGGAAGGGAAGCCTTATGAGGAGCAGCTGAGGCCACTTGGTCTGTTCAGCCTGGGGAACAGGAGACTGAGGGTGGGCATCATTGTGGTCTGCAACTTCTATGGAAGCAGAGAGGCAGGCACCGATCTCTTCACTGTGGTGACCAGTGACAGGACCGAGTGAACAGCATGAAGCTGTGTCAGGGAAAGTTTAGGCTGGGTGTTAGGAAAGGGTTCTTCCCCCAGAGGGTGTTTGGGCACTGGAACAGGCTCCCCAGGGAAGTGCTCACAGCACCACGCTTGGCAGAGTTCAAGAAGCACTTGGACAATGCTCTCGGGCACATGATGTGACTCTTGGGGTGGTGTCCTGTGCAGGGCCAGGAGTTGGACCTTAGTGATCCCTGTGGGTCCCTTTCAGCTGAGGATCTTCTGTAATTCTATGATCACTTTTCTTTCTTATTTGTGATTAGTGACAGAAAAAGCAAATATTCATCGTGTGGATTCACAAAAAACAGACCTGAGACCTTAAGAAGAGATTCAGACCATTTGCATGCTGCCAGGCATGCACACTTGCACCAAGGCGTGCCTGCCACGACCTTGCAATGCACAAAGAGGATTTCCTCAAGGTCGGCGTGCAGGCCTGCACAGTGCCATCGTACACATGTCATCAATCATACCTAGTCATGCAGCAGTTTAAATGCATGCTGTGTTTAAATAGAAGATATTTTAAAAATATTTAAAAAGCAGCTTTGGTGAAAAAAAAATGTTCTTAGCTGTCTTTAGCCTGCAAGCTGTGCCTTTAAAGGGCAGGAGGAAAATCTGAGTGCTGGAAGCATATGTTTCTTGCTGTGTAAGATAGCCAGCGGTGCCTGTTTCTCCAGTGAATCTGGACTAAATCCAGCAACCTGGGGGGGAATCGGGGAAGCTGATTTCATCTCTGGATTTGCGTCTTCATATTTGGTTCCTATTTTTTTTTCTGAGTTCTTGTGCATTTTCCTGGAGAAGGTTCTGAGCTGGGAAATCTTGCATCAGTCTGGTTGTCTGCATTACACTAATACCTGGCAGTGAACTTCTCCATCCAAATGTGAATATTCTCACCCCAAAATAATATGTGTTCAGGGTAGGAAGTTCTCTCAGGCCAGAAACGGGACATTTTTATTTATAGTTTAAATCTGGTTTTGAGGCAGGACCAGTTGGGAACAGCTCTTTGACATTTCTGTATTAAGTGTTCAGATTATTTCTTCTTTTCTGTTGCTTCAAAAGCTTTACTGTCTCTGCCTACTCCAGACTCCACATGGATTTTTTAAATGCTATGTTTGTTCTCTCTATTACAGAAATAATAATCTATTGACAGAAATGGAAATCTGTTGACTGAACAACAGGTTCTTGTTGGGTTTTTTAAATTATTATTTATTCTCTCTTTAGCTTCCCCACGCCTTTTGGACACATCCGAACTATTTCCATCATGTCTTCTGGATCAAAGATACTGTCCTAATAGCATTTCAGTACTTGTTATGCGTCTTATTCCATTTAAACCTGGTGTTTTCCAAAGAAGTTTGCTTTGGAAGGCATTTAGACATTTCTTTGGTGGAGTTCCAGGTCCTGCATCCATATGGTAAGATGGAAATAACATTTTGAGTCAAAGATTTGCGGTCTCCTGAATTTCATGGATTTTCAGTGATTAAGTTTTGCTGATGATACCAGCTGCTGCCTCGCCCATTCTGGTTCCACACTGACCTTCAGAACAAGCCAATGGACTTTCATGTGGCTGCCAAAAGTTGCAAGTTGACTTGCTAAATCCACTTTCTGGCCACTTAACATAATATCCAAGCAAGGATTATGTCTCGTTTCCAAAAGTGACTAGTCAGCCTTAATTTCTCTTCTCTCTATTGGTGACACTGGAGTGTCTTTCAAACTTTCAGCTTTGAAGAGCTGTGTTGCACATACGTGGGAGCTTTGGTACCGTGTGCTGCTGTTGAGCTGGGCAATGCTTCCGTTTGTCTGCATTTTTTTAATCTCATCATGATTTCAGTGACGATACTTAATGGGGTTATTAGTCATTGCTACTGATCTGTTCTTCAGATCTTCACCCACATAGTTATTTAAGGACCTTTTGGCTTTTTGTTGTTGTTGTTTATTTGTAGGGGGAAATAATGTGGCTTTACTGGTATCTGGATGCTCTTGGCTTGAAACTGTACCCCATGAAAAAGGGAAGGTTGGCTATGCAATTCAGATCAGGGTTTCAGTAGTTGCCTCTCCATTTAAAAGTTACCCTTACCACTCTGTAGAGGCCACATCAGCAGCTCTCGATCTCCTTTCTTCTCACACTGCTTGCCCCCCGGTGCTGTGTTTGAGAGCCATCCAGCACAGGAAGGGACAAGCACAATAAGCCATAGAATCATGGAATTGCAATGGTTTGGGTTGGAAGCAAGCTTAAAGATCCCCTAGTCACAAGCCCCTGCCATGGGCAGGGAAACCTTCCACTGGACCAGATTGCTCAGAGCTCATCCAACCTGGCCTTGAACACTTCCAGGGACAGGGCAGCCACAGCTTCTCTGGGCAACCCATGCCAGTGCCTCACCATCCTCACAGTAAAGAATTTCTTTCTAACGTCTAATCTAAACCTCTCCTTTTTTGGTTCAAAACTCTTCCCCCTTTTCCTATCACTATCTGCCTGTGTAAAAACTCACTCTTCCTATTTTTTATAAGCTCCCTTTAAGTACTGGAAGGCCACAATGAGGTCTCCCCAGGGCCTTTTCTTCTCCGTGCCCCTTCCATAAACACCCCTCTGTAAATGCCCCTTCTGCCTGATTGACAGCATAAAACAGCTGCTCTACTTCCATGCCATCAACACTGCACACAGCTCCTTTGATTCTGGGTCACTGTGTTGTTCCTAAATAGCTCCCTCCAGATAGGAAGCTCCCGGGAAAACCTTGTTTGCTTTGACCCAAGGAGAATCGATGACTGGAGGCTTGTGTTCTCCCCCATCTCTCCTTCCCTGCCTGCCTCGCCCACTGTCCACCACACGTAATGTCAGGCTGGAGTTTCCAGCGGGCTGTGGGGAACAGAAGAGCTCATTGTTTAGGGGGTCAGGGCACAGGGCCAGGGTGGCAGGAGAGAGGGGCGCAGAGCTGGCAGCTGAGCCCCACTGCTACCTCCAGCATGGCCTTATGCTATCCATAGGGGCAGCCATGCAGACAGTGGGCACTCTGTGATCGTGGCTCCTTAAAGCCTTTGAGGGAGGGGAATAAATAAATAATAGAACTGAAAGGAAAAAAAAGAAGAGATGCAGAAGATATGGGGTGTACGTACTGACAGGGGTCCTTTCAGCTGTCCTGACCAGAAGGAGATGCTGAGAAATTACGTAGGTTGGTCCCTGCTCAAGGCTTCAAAATTGGCAGTTGAGGTTTTAACTGAGGTTTATCTGTTCAGGTCCTTCTCTGAGCCCTCTATGTGCACAGAGTGAGGCAGGACAGGGAGCAGGAAGTTTTCTTGCCAGCGATCAGGATTTTATCCTGCAGCACTGTGTGTGTGGGTGGACCCCTGACACTAGCGTCTTTGGAGAAGGGTGATGAGAGTGATTAGGAGCCTGGGAAAGCTTTACACAACAGGCCTCCAAAGCAGTGAAGGACAGCCACCTTCCAAGGAAAGTGAACAAGAAAATGCCCTGATAAAAGTCCTCAGGGCTGCTGTCCCTTCAGAGAGGGAACAGCATTTCAGCTTGGCTTGTGGGACTTCTTATGTGATCATCCCAGGGTCCTTCCTCGGCAAGTGGCCCAAAGCGTTTGGCACATTACCAAACAGAGTGATGTCCCATCCCATCTTGGAACCCACTCTTGGAGAGGTGAGATTTGTGCTTGGGAGAGGTGACCAGATGTGTCTGACCCCTTGGCATCAAACGCAGAAGGGGAGCAGGTCATAGACGTTAAAGCTCGTAAGATCTTTTTGTTTCTTCATCCTTCAGCAAGTTCTGCCTCTGCTGTTGATGTGCGAGGGGGGAGAAGCTGCCTCCTCCTACCAACTCTGAATTTGCGCCTTATAAAGTAGATGAGATATGAATAATGTGAATATCTGCCATTTTAGAAGTTGATAGCATGAAGAAAACACTGGAAAGGAACAAAATTGTTACGGTGAGGTTTAAAGCAGGATGGGTCTTTCCAAGAGATCAGGTTCTCTCCTCTTTCCTTTTCAGCGAGTAATGGGGTGAGCGTTGGTCCAAGGCTAGCTAGATCTGGCACCATAGCCATAGAGTTGCTCCCAAAGCCTTTTTCGGTCACTGCCTTACACTCCCTTCAAAGTCAACCCAAGGGAGGGAGGGCCTGAAGGGATCAGGCCGTTGTCTCAAACACTTGCAAAACATGTAGGCTGAGGCTTCAACTGGGAATCAATCAATACACTCTTTTTAGCATCAAATCAGTACAGCCAGCTGGCATGCAGATGGGCTGATGTGTCGTGTGTTGTCACAGGGAGGTGCATTGAGGAGCAAGATTTGAAGACAGAGTCGTGTAGAGAACAAGGTTGCCTACAAGGTTTGTTTGTTTGAGGTTTTTTAATACTGGAGGTGCCTCGCGCTGCAGAAGGCAGAGTGTGTTACAGGTTGGTGTCGTGGGCACTGCTTCACAAAATACTCTGTGCTCAGGACTGTGTGCTAGATGTTCACAGGGAGTTGACAATGAGTGTTTGTCTTGGGCCTCATGCATTGCTCTGGGCTGGGACTGAAAAAGGGACATAATGCAAATCCTGACCTGTGCAATGTGTAGGTTGTTCGTGAGACTATTTAATGAGTTCTTGATTAAGTAGAGTGTTTCATGACAATGTTCTGTTGGTGGTTTTTCTCTGTCCATCCTGCTTCTTGGGAGAGTCTGCCATGACCAACTCAATGCTGTTAAATGTTGTCATTAAGGCTTGCGGGGTGAAGTGTGGACCTGCTGCTCTGACACGCTTGGAATTTCAGATAGAATTGAGTTGTTGAATACCACTTGGGAAGGACAAGCTTCAAGATTTGCATTTGTAATTAGGAAGAGCTTTTAAAGCCTGTTCTTTGCATTTCTTTGTACCTGGAGCCTCCCACTAACCAACCGTCGCTCAGGTTGTGGAGGAAGCTGAGAAGCCAGAATGACATGTTGGGGTTTATGTGTTCCCCTCTGCTGTGCACATTGCTGCTGAGTCAGCTGTCATGTAGGCATGGTTCAACTCTTTGTCAGTGTGGAAGGGCCTGGTCAAAACCTTGGATTTCTTGCCTGCAAAGTGTGGGACTTGTTAGATATATTTAAAAACAAAAAAACCCCCATGCAAACCAAACAAAAACCAAACAAACAAACAAAAAAAAACCCCGACAAAATACTGTTTTGATGGAAAACGAGACACCAAAGCACAATCAGAAATGTGGCTGTGGTGCTCTTCAAGCTGTAACTCAGACATTCATTCCTGGTCAGTATATATTCCTTTATTATCATATCTGCTTCTTCCATTTTCCCTCCTTTATCCTTTTTGTCCCGGGGCCCAGTGGTGTGGCATGGGCTTGGGTTCATTTACTTTCCCCCAGACTTTGGTCCTCGCACTTTGAACTCTCACTAATACTCATGTACCTACCCTGAAAACTCCAGGGTCTTGGCATTATAACACTGAGATGGGTTGTAAACACAAATGATTTTAGCTTTGCACACCCCAGCAGAGCAAAGAGATGGCACAAGTGGTTGGACACTGAGTGGGTTTCCAACCTTTCCACCCCTGGGCTACCAGGTTGTTTACCGGACTATTGGATCTTTACTGGCCCTGCCTTACAAGTAGGAAATTACAGTGTACAGGGACTAAGCGAATATTGCAGGGCTTGCAACAAGTCTGTCACAGAGCTGGCAACCAGACACCAACATCCTTCAGTCTCATCTGCGTCTTCCCACTTCTAAGCTGCATCCCAGCATGCTCAGCCCCTGCAGTCTCGTGCTGAGAAATTCCAAGTTTCCTGAGCCGAGTTCGCTCGCACGTGCCTTGCCTTGAAGTTCATCGGATACGGTTAGGAGCGAATTCAGCCTGTTTAAAAACTCAGTCCAGCTGCCAGACAGGAAAACCTGATGAGCGGAAAGTCAGTGAGACGTGGGAAAGGAGGGGGAAAAGGTGAGTGGTTGTTGTGTGCTGGGCAGGGCGTTTGTGCCAAAATCGGTGGATTTACTCCAGTTCAGGAGCACACACGTGGCAGGGCACATGTGTGTGCTGGTGGGTGAGCTCGGTTGGGTAATAAGAATAAATCTGCTCTGCTTTTGAGAGGCTGGGACTGAAACATGGTGTAATAGCGATGTGTATAATTTTGTACGGTAAGACAGTAATTTACTGTGCTGTTTCGGCCGTCAGCGCAACAGCTAGAGGCTGTTAAGATAATTTAGTGGAGGTTTGTGGTTATAAATACATTTCCATCATGACTAAGGATTCTAATAGAAATTAAATTCAGCCAAGGGGGTTTTAGTATTTTTTTTTTTTTGGTTGCATACTCCCCAGTGTTTCTGTTCTGATTTATTAATCTTAAGGAATAAGCTGAGGGATGGCTATTAAATGTTTTTTAATGTATAAAATAGGAGTTGTAAAAGGAAAAAAAACCCAACACTGGATGTTGCAATTAATTTAGTGTAATCTAGTTGTTCAGCAGGGGGGCTCTGGGGTGTCCTGCTCTTGGCTGCTGATTCTACAGACATGTTGGGTAATGTGAAAAGCTATTGTAATGCAATTCTTTGTTATATACATGTTTGTCACTTGGAGTGTTTTGGGTAAAAGAGAAAATAGTCTTCTCCATCCATCTTGGCTTCACACAGGATAAGTTGTTCAGAATTCAGAAATTTATGGTTTTTGAAATTTAAACACAACTGCATCCAAGTGTCCAGGTGCCCGCATATCAGCTCAGGACTTCAGCAAACACCCAGGACCTTAGCCCTGGACTTCTAGCTATGTCCTGCATCCATAAAAAACGCTACTTCCACCACAGAGAACAAGGAGTGTGAGCGATGTGATCTGCTGTGGGAATGCCTCAGCTCTCCCACTCTGCTGTCTTAATCCGAATGATAACAACAAAAAGTTTGAAGCTTAGTTTGGAATTGGACAGCTCTCCAAAAATAGGCTCTCCCTGAAGAGATCTCCTACTTCCTGCTGGGCTGGAAAAGCTGTGCTGGCAGCTTATGCACTTGGATATTTAGGCATCTTCTGGAGACTAAAGCATGAAGGAATGCAAAATAATAGAGGAAATCAGTCGATCTTGTTAAATTTCAGAATAGCATTTGGTCTGTGCTTCAAAAAGTGTTCTCCCCCACACTCTTCCTGCATAAAAAGTCACTTGAGCCAAACCCCAGTATTTACAAATACTTCTGAGATCTTCCAGGTGCTGGAGCTCAAAAGTATTTGAGTTCTTCCAGGCTAGACCCTCTTGCGCTGAATAACAGATCTTGGCTTGAATGCATCTGAAAATTGTGGACCCCAAACAGGTCCCTGTTCATACGGAGCTGTATTGGCTCCAGGTCTGTCTTCATGTGCTCAAGGCTGGCGGAAGAAGTTACATAAAAAAAGTCCTCTAGAACAATATACTTTTGTTATTGTGTTACATTGAAAGGCCTCTGGACGTCTCAGGGAAGAGCCAGTGCCACCTGGTATATCTTAGGAGTTTGTCATCAGGAGCTTCATCTCCAGTCGCCTTTGGGACAGTGGGCTGAGCACGGAGGTGGCAGGCGCAGAGGTTTCCTCTGCACAGCTCTCCGTGGGCTGCGTGTTTTGGTACCCTCAGCTGTCCATTTTATTTTAGTCTTCCTTTCTCCTTTTCATGTAATGTGTAACCTTTAGGTGGTTGTCAGCAGGAACACACTTTTCCTAGCACGTGACTTGTCTTTTGGTTGCTGGGCACCTGGTTTTATGGCACTGAGTGGAGCTGCCTCTGTGAGTCCGTCTCCAGATGAATAGGAATGAGCACACAAAGGCTGACACGGCCATCCCCAGGTGCTGCAGAGAATCCCAGAAACCCAGCCTCAAGCTCTGCCTGGACAGAGCTATGCTGTGAGGAGCAAATCCCAGTCCAAACAGGACTCCACAAAACCAAGGCTAAAATTTTAAAAGGCAGTGTTATTAACCTGACTCCACAAGCGGTGAGCCTGCGCTTAGGAAGCCGGAAAAATCTACATTTCCAAAGTTGTCGAATAGGAATTTTAGTGTAGAACTCTTTCCCCCATCCTCCTGCTTAAAAGGTTTCCATAGGGACTCTTGGGATGATGTAGACAGCTGGTAATTCACCCCGCTGTCTCCCCAGCCACACCAGCACCAGCTCTACAAGCCGTGTTGGGAACAGAAGTTTAGAAACACAGTCTCAACCTTTCCCGGCTTGTTTTTCCCATCTGTTTTTAACAGCATGTTCTTGCCACTTGGACCTTTCTGGGCTCGATCTTGTGATCCCTGATGTAGCATGACATTTCCAGTTTGTTAGGAATGCTTTTGTTTATTTGCTGGGTGGGTTTTTTTTCTTTCTTTCTTTCTTTCATTTTTTTTCCTTTTCCCTAGGTTGTGTGGAGGCTTTCTGCCTCTGCTGCCAATGCAAACGTCCCCTCCCGTGCCGGGAGGTGCCACCCACACCCGTCTTCTCTGAAATCAGGACAGTTATCTCACCAGTTTCAAGTACTTTAAGTGGTTTGGGGGCTGTTATTAAACAAAAAGGAAGGCTGATTATGTTTTTATATTTTTCTGTCCTTTTCCAGCATTTCATAATAAAAAGCCAGGTCCTAGAGCACTAAAGTGAATGAGGTTTTAAAATTCAGTCATTGTTTTTAAACTTAAGACCAGCAAGAAGGGCCTCAGGGCTGGAGTTTGCTTGCTGGTGGCGTTTTCAGTTTACACAGCCTGTCTTTTCTTAGCAGATTGAGTTTATTGCCTGTTGCATGCAAGTGTGAGTTTGCTTCTAAGCTGAAAATGGCTCCACCAGCCTTCAAGTTACTCCATCTTTCTCTTTTGCATAAAATTCACCACACTTCCCTCCAGTGCTGGACAAATATCATCAACAGATGAGTATCAGTGCCAGGGCAATATTTGGATTGTGGTCCAGCTCTGCCCATAGTGTGCTGCTCTCCATAACCCGTGTGTCCTCTACAATTTCCTTTGTTCTTCTTGAGATAAATCAAGCAATAACTTTTGGAGACCAATTCTCAGTTCCTGGCTGAGATAAATCCCACTGCCAAACTTCAGAAATGCTTAATTGCTGTTTTCAAATACTTTCAGCTATTCTGTAGCAGCCAGGGAAGCATGTGGTAGTGTGAGAAGCTGCAGTCTGTATGGTATTGCGTGGGGGTCTCAGTCTAAAAAGTATATTTTAAAAGGCAGGAGAGTCATGTGAGCATCCATGGAATGGATGGGGCTCATGACAGGGTTTGTGGTGGCGTAGACTCTCAGGGACTGTGGTGGAGCTTCCACCTCCATCCCGAGGAGCAGGTACTTCCAGTCATTTTCTTGGCCTGGGGATAACAGGGACGTGGCAGACAGATCGCTCTATCAAGCTTGTATTTACTAAACTGAACCAAATCTCCACTGTCAGGAGAGTAAATCTAGCAAGTGCCACATGGCTGCAACACGCTGGGAGTAGAGATGAGGCTGATTTCTTTTGGGTCAGTTCAGCCTGCACCTCAGCAAAGCTTCAGGTCCAAATCTTTAATTGCTGTGACCTGTGAGTGATCCTTTGGAAAAGTGAAGGTGGTGGTCTTGTGGTCCTTTACAAACACAAGCCGCAGTTGCAATCATGTGTTCTTTGCCACAACGGTCAGAATTTGGGTCTGTAACCATAAAGGTTTGCAGCCAAAAATCATTTATGTAGTGGTGCTCAGAGAAGTTCATAAAGTCATATTTGCATAGCGAAGACCATCCAGAAAAGCTCAGAAAGTACTGGGGAGCTCAGAACTGCTGTGCCTGCTTTTTAATTTTTTAAACACTGGCCTTCCCAGGGAAGCAGAGATGCCTCCAGAGACCCCACAACTCTGATTGCTTGCAGCCAAGCAGCAGTGGCATTTTTCTGTCCAGTGAATCTGGTTTCTACATCAGCTTTCCCAGAGACCAGCCTTCATGTTATCTGTGTTTTCACTCTGTGTAGAAATCACTGCACTTACCTCCAGTGCTGGAATATCATCAACAGATGAGTATCAATGTCAGAGCAATACTTTATGGTATCGTAGAATCACAAAATGGTTTGGGTCGGAAGGAGCCTTAAACATCATCCAGTTACAGCTCCCTGCTATGGCCACGGACACCTTCCACTGCACCAGGTTGCTCAGGGTCCATCCAACCTTGCCTTGATTGCTTGCTCTAAGGCAGGAAGAGCTTCTTAATATCTTCCCCAAATGAATTGGAGACTCTGCTCCTGGGGATTCCTTGGGACTTGCTTTGGGCAGCATCGGCCGAAGGATGCTCTCAAAGGCTTCACCTCCTCCTGTGCAATCTAAGATTTGCTGGTTCACAGCATTAAACAAAATTGAGGTGACCCTCATCTTCCTGTTGCATTAATGAGGCTTGTTGGATGACAGACACCATAAAAATAAAAGGAACCAGCTGTAAGGAGGACGGATTGAAAGTGCAGATGCTTTGGAGCAAGGTCAAGGCGCCAATCTGCACGTGGCAGCTGGTCCTCAACTGCATGCCTCGTCCACCTTCAGGACTGAGGGGTACAGAGGATGAAACACCAGGCAGTAGCAGTCCGCTTGGATGGATTCATCCGACTTGTTGTGGCACGCTGAGTTAGCCTTTATGGGTTTATTTTCAACAGTGGGGAAGGCCTTGTCTGCTGGAAGTAAAACTGATGGGTACGTGCTTGGGGTCCTCATCTGGCTCAAAATGGCTCCAAGGTGCATGTGTGTTGCAGACTCTTTGACCACCACCATTTCCAGGCACTTGAGGAGGGAGCTGTGGGGAAAAGAGGATGGAGCAGAAGCTGCGGAGCCTGAGTAGAATGTGTCCTCTAGGGATGCAGGGGTTTCATGCCTGCTCGGGACCCTCTTCCATGCTGCAGCAGGATTTTGGAAATAACAGGGTTTTTTTATCCTTGTGGCCAATTTATGAACCAGCTTCTACCAATGTCCCCATTTTCCTAGGGGAAGTGGCTTCTAATTTTTTTTTCACTTGTTAGACTTGCTGTGTGTTTCCCTGCTGGAGGTTTATGAAGAAGGTTTTCAATATTCATACACTTAACTAGGTTGTGAAAAAGGGTCATTAGTTCCCCCAGTTTGATCTCAGATCATTAACTCCATGCTACTGCTTGCCTTTGCCACCTTTTATTCTCCTTGTCCTTCCTAAGTGTTGTTTGTTTTTTATTGCTCTGTGTATCCTTTCAGCAATAGTGCTAGCGTATTTATTATTATTAGTTGGCATATGTGCAACAAATGTCACACAAGGATCACAGGAGCCGTTGCCGTGGAGAAATTGGTGTATTTATTCCACATGGGGAATCAGAGGCACCAAAGAAACCAGATGGGCATCAGCTGCAGGCATGCCCCGACAGAGCTGCCTGTGATTTCTTCCTAAGAGGCAGTATGGACCTTGAAATCTTTGAGACATGCCTGCTTTGAACTACTTCAACTGTGCCCTGGAAACCAGGTACTACCCAGGTCTTTATTCCAGCAAACCTGACAACTTTCCTGCCAACTTCAATCTTGCAACCCTCCGCATTATGCTATCCAAAACCCCCAGCCTGCTGTGGGCTGGAGCAGTGCTGCAAGGCAAAGAAGGGAAAAATAATAGTAATAATAGGAGAGACGTGTTCTGGAGATGATAATGATAATAATTTTCTCAAGGTGTCATTTCAAAGCTGCTTATCTAGGTTTAAAAGCAAGGCAGGCAGAAGGACCAGTGCCGGGGCTTTATGCAGACTTGAGGGTAAGAGTAAAGCCAAGAGGACAAAAAGGAAGGCTGAAATTCCACTTGATTATATTTTTATCCCACCGAGCTGCCTCTCAGTTTTGACGAGGGACAATAGGCACTTGTTCCCAGTAAATGTCTCCCAGCTGACAGCCTGTGCTGCAGAGAGGATTGGGAAGGGGCTCCCAGGGGTTTGCCCGTGGCTGTGAGCCCCCGGGACTCGGCTCAGCCTGGCCACCCGCCTGCGTCCCACTGCGCCAGGGGAGTTTATTTTTCCAGTGCTCCCACTCAGAAACATTTGGCGAAAGGAAAAATTGTGGAGGAGGTTTAGCTCGAGTGAGCACAAAAACATGTGTCCATGTAGTGTATTGCTTGCTGAGTGGTGGTTTGGGAGGTTTTTTTTTCCTTTCTTTTTTTTAAACATAACTGAGAGCTTGGGAATCATGTGAGGAGGATAGCGGTGATACCTTTCAGATGGACACAGGGCTGAGTAAATACAAGACAGGGATATCTTTCCTGCCTGATGCAAGTTCTCATCCTACTTTGTATGAATGAGTGTAAAGGTAGCAAAGTCTGAGGGAGCCTTTCAAATCCTCATGTAAAACCCCTTTCTTAAGGTACCATTGTCACCAGCATGACCATCCATCCTCTCTTCTCATGACCCCCCAAAGTCCCTGAATGAGGAAGTGGGCTACAGTATCACACTGTTTCCTCTCTCCTTGCCTCATGATTTGGTTACTGTAGGGGAAAAAGGGACATGGGGCAAGAAAAGTTAGCTCCTGGATTTTAAAACTGGGGAGCAAAGAGCTGTCCCCTTCCCCCTATCCCAAATTTATTCTGGCACATAGGCTCCTCTCTCCTACCCTCCACAAACGAAACATCGCTTCATCCAGAGATGAAATGCTGAGCAAACAAATTGCAGGTCAAAGTCTCCCACTCCTTCCCCTGCCACATTCCCATCTGCGCATTTTTGTGCGCCATCCCCGCTGCCTTTTCCCATGCCCTTTGGGGGGAGCAGGGTGGGTATGCTGGCTGTCAGCACAGCAAATGCAGCTCTGCAGATGTGAGCTGCCTTTGGCAGGCAAAAGGGAAGGGAGTTGTTTGGGGAACAGTTTGGAAGTCTGGGCAGATGATTTCCACCCTTCTTCATGAACTGAGATCGGCAGAATTGTTCTTGAAGAGAAAACAATGGTACAGCAAGTTTTGGTGAAGTTGGTTGCAGGCACTGAAGTCCAAGTCAAATCTGTGCTAAGCCCTTTCTTGTATTTGTGCAGGGGCAACGGGGTGAGACATAAATCCCCTCTCACCCCAAGGGGATGTGTACAAGGAGTAATGCATGTGTATTTGTCTACCCTGGGAGGGTGCATCCCAAGGAAGAGTTGTGAAGCTTGGCTGGCAGCAAGATGGGGGATGTCAAAATATATTAGATGAAACTCCTGAGCATGCTGAGACAGCTGCCATGAAGCAGGACTGCAGGGCAAGAGAGGGAACCACAGGATTTAGCAATTTTGGAGAAAAACAGAATATTATGAGTGCCCTGGTGTGGGGCAGAGGGTTTGCAGAGTGGAAGGTGGTTGCCTTTTGGCTTTACTTTTTTCTCTATAACATGGAGACTATTCACTGATCAAACCATCTTGTGAAATTAAACCCATACCATCCAGGAGCCTGGAGGGTTCCTGCTTACATCTCCAGAAGGTGTGGTGGACGTGAGTGAGGTGAGCTGGAGGGTACTGCTCTGGAAGGTAGTGATGTAGAACCACTGTTCCATCTGCTGGTCCCTGACATCTGTACTGCCTTGGCCAAAAAATCCGTGACCTAGATAAAGATGGAGACGAGGGTTGCAAGCTGGCATATTGCGCTGAGTTTCAAGCACCTGCTGTAGCCAGCTGAATTCTCCTTGGGCTCTTTCTCTAGACAGTTATTTTGTTTTCTGGCTGGGAGCTGATACAAAGGCACTAAATGAGAATTTAATAGCGAACTGACTCATCTCGGCTTGATCACACTACAGGCATGCAACTCACATCTCCGTCTGGGCAGCTCTGTCCACAAGACTGCTGTGATGCCCACATGTGGGAGAGGAGAGCTGGGGCCTTCATGTGCACGAGCCGTGCCTGGAGTAGGACATCCCATGAGCTGGTTTATAGCTACTCCAGCTGGTTGTGTCCTGGGAACTTTGCAATTTCTCTTGTTCCTTCTGTGGAACTGGCCTGGGGTGGTTGGGTTACCCTGGGGTAAAAAAAGTCTCGCATGAATCTGGGGTCTCCCATGAATCCATGGTCCACAGGAATGCAGGAGGGAGCCAGTGGAGAACTGGGGAGAGGACCAGTTTACCTCTTTCTCATCCAGGTTCATAAGCTGTGGTTTTATCCATTAGGGAATAACTTTGCTTCAGTGAGTACTTCTCCCCACATCTGTGTTGTACAGGATGGGAGAGGATGCTTACAGGACATATGTTTAATCTCAGACTCTACTGGATCCTGAACTCAACCATGAGTACTGTTCCATAAAATAGTACAGAAACTGACATATGAAAAGATCTGGTTGGGTCTGACCTTCTTGTGACAGAGTCTGCATCCATGTACAGTGTCAGTGTGGTTCCTGCAATGCAGATTTGTCCCCTCCAGGTGGTGGACATCTGTGCTGGTCTGCTGGGCTCAGGGATACAGGGACAAAGGTGCCAAGTCTTTTGAAAACTAATTGTTTGGTTTTATAGTGTGATTATCTGATTATCTTTGTGTTCATCCTCTCCGTCATTTTTGATGGTGCTGAAAAGAACCATCTGTGAAGCACCTTCCCAGAAAGCATCATTAGCTGTCTAACTTGGTCCTTGGTGTTTTTTGTTTAACTGTTAGGGACCTCCATCTCCTAGTGTTAGGGAACTCCATCTCCTCGAGTACAAAGCCCATCTGGGGTAAAAGTGACTAACTTGAACATTAGCACGAAGACCTAACAGGATGAGGTCCAGTCCAATCTCAGTGGCTTCAAGATGTCATCTTGGAGTATAATGGCTTTAGACTGATTTTCAAATGACTCTCTGTGGATGGGTGGGAAATCCAGCAGAAGATGGGCATCCAATTCTGTTGTGCTCATCCAGAAAATCATTCAGGAACAGTAGTTTATCTCCGACAGCTCCCTGCCAATGAGGTCCTTATCAGCTACTCATCCATTGGCTCAGCCTAACCTCTCTTGGGCATCCAGAGACTGTGTATCTCAGAGAACTGCTGGGATTTTCTGTCTTACAAATTCTTTCTGGGCATGTTTTACATCAAATGCTAATGGTGTAAAATCTTGAATAGAGCTGTCAACACAATCTGCTGGACTATCTCAGCACATGAGGAGAAAGGGTTATGACTTCTCATATCCCTACCTTGCCATTTCTCAGTTTTCCTGCACGGCTCAGTCAGACTCTCACCCCAAGAGCACACATAGTGGAAATCTCACAATTTGGCTTCTTCCTGCAGTTTTTGTTCCTTCATTGGGTCCGAACTGTTGACTCAGCAGTCTTTCTTCACGTGATTCCCTTGAAATAGCTTCCCCCAGGCAGATGGCGTGAGGATAGGACAGCCTCAGTGACACAACTTCTCTTTGAGAAGCTGCCATAGTGGTGGCTTCCTCCGGGGTGATTCTGCTCTCTACAAGGTTTTTAACTTCTCCTAAAAGCATCTAGGGGAAAATCTTCAGCAGTGTTTTTACCTAAAAGAGGGCAGCTCTTATGAGTGACTTGGGGAGACAGCTGACAGCCTTGTGTGCTGCATGTCATCTGGGTCTTGAAAGCATTTTTGAAACTTTGGATCAAAGGTTGCTCCTCCTGAAGCATTCCTCATTCTTCCCATTGGACACAGTGCCAGCAGAAACCCTGACACTGAATATGAGCTCGTGCACCACCTCTTGAAATATTGTTAAAACCTTTCTAATTGAGCCATCTCTTGCCTTCCAGGGTTCCTTTTTTGGAGCAAACCCAAGGTTTTCCTGCCAGAGCCCAGGATGGTTTTCTGCAGGAGCAGGGAGAAGTGATTGCTGCTGATGTTGGTCTTTGGGACGACCCTGCAGCCCTCTGCTTGCAGCTTTCTCAGCGCTCCGGCCCCTCTCTGAGCGCTCCGCACACCCCGGGTGCCAGCTAGCATCACTGTCTAAGAATGAGAACCAATTTAGTTCCTAAGCAACCTCTCGCCTGGCCTCTTGCTAAAGAGTGACTTAGCATTTTCCAAAGGAAAAAAGCGACTGTGGTAGGGATGTGTTGAGGCAGGTTCTTCTAATGTGCTTAACCCTCCAGATGCTGGATTAATGAGCATCCCCTGAGTGCCGGCTAGCTGGGTCCCTGCCAATGGGGTCAGGGTGCTGTGGGAAGCCACGTTCAACCTTTCTGAGTGAGCTTGAATAAGGATTAAAGTCCATAGCTGTTAGGAGTATTTCTGGGATTGTGAGGACTGGCTTTTTCCTTGTTTGTTCTCGCTGCTTTCATTTTCCTCCTGACCTTAAGATATTTTGCTGTCTGTCAGTTTGTTTCATTGCCCCTCCCACTCCTTGAAAAACACAGTAAAGAAAATGTAATTCTGTGGAGTGTTTCTGCTGTGGTGACTGCAGGTTTTATCTCAAGTCCAGCAATGCTTGACAAGTGAATGAGCAGATCACATTCCTGTCCTAACCGTCTCTGTCTGAGATGTATTTCTACCACCTCTTTTAGCGTTGTGCCTCAGTAAATCAAGATCTTCACTGTTTTTATCCTTCTCACATCCCTGTAAGGCAAAGCTTCAGGTAAATCATGATTATCCCAGGTTATTATTGCGGAGAAGCCAGAGCCAAAGCATCAGGCTCAATGTGTACCTTCGGGATACCTGGCTTTCACAAAGGACATGCTGACTTCTGACCTGCTGTTTTCATTTGGTTCCTCCCAAAGCTGACCCAATGAGGATCTCAGCTCCTCTGTTGAGCTGGGGGTTTGGAGGATGAGAAGGTGTTGAGCTTTGAGATGCAGTTGGGAGGATCAGAGAGTGCTGAGCAGCTGCACAGAAGGGACAAGCAGATCAGATGGAAGATGCAGGATATGAGAGAGAGGGAATCATCCACTGGAGCCCAGAATCAGTGAGGCTGGAAGGCACCTCTGGAAGTCACCTCATTTTAGTCCCTTTCCCAAAGCAGGGTCACCAAATGCAGATTACTTAGGATCTCCACAACCTCTCTGAGCAGCCTGCGCCAGTGTTTGACCATGCTCACTGTTAAAAACAAAGACGGCCCTTATGTTCAGATGGTGTTTCCTGGTGGTGTTTTAAATTTGTGTCATGCCCCAGTGAAACCCACCTCCCTGCACAGTTACCTGGCACATGCTTCAGCAGTTTGTGTACGAGGACCTTGTGGGAGATGCTTTGAAAGAGAGCATTATTAACAGCCCAGTAAGAAGCACCCCCTGCTCTGACTGAGCCTGTCCTCTCCCCATAGAGGGCTGTCGTGTTGGTCAAGGGTGATTTAGGGGTCTTACTACAGAATCCCATGGGGTCAGAGAGGATTGTAGAAGGTCAAGATATGATGTAGTGGTGACTGGAACAGATATTTCAGTTTTCTTGGAGCATTTCAGCCATGATAGTGTAATTAAATTAAATGCTGGAGTAACATCTAGCAGCAGGGGAGGTGTTGGCTGGGCAGGCACAGGGCTTCTTTGTGGAGCTCAGCAACACACGAGGGTTTGTCATTCAGGATTTGCCCCCGTGGCTGCCCCTGTAATGGGTGTACTGACGCCAGCATGTCTCTCATGATCCCACTCACATCCCTGTCGATGCCAGGGGAAAGGGTCTCCTCTCTCCACGCTGCTGTATATAAAGCCCCACTCCCCTCTGTCCTCTCTGAAATACGACGTGCAACTCAGTTGATACATGCAGTGAGGAGCAATTATTTTTTTTTCTTTATTTTCCCCTACTTGCATCACTTTTGCAGAGCTCAGATAAATAAGAGCGACAGCTCAGTACACTGGTGAAGCCAACAGCCAAGAGGGGGCTCTGCCTGAGGAGCAGTTCTGCCAAGTAAAGTAACATTTTCTAACACAGCTGATTGAAGCAGAAGAAGGCACGAGTGTGTCCTTACACCATGCAAGAGCCTTGACATCTCTTGAGGATCAGGCTCAAGCTAGAAAGAGCTGATGGCAGATTTGGGAGTAGGACCCAAGCATGATCCAATGATTGTGGATGACCCACTTTGCTGCAGTGACTTGCCTATATATACTAGGAAAGAAACACTATTTATTTTTATTCCCCTTTATTTACAAAAAATAAAATGGTCTGGCAGAGTCAGAATGCAAGGAATGGGCAGGCACACTGTCTTGTTTGTTGTAATGGCTGACAGATTAAATTAAGGTTTGAAAAAAAATTTAAATTAGTGAGGGAGAGAGAGAACAAGTGTTTTCTATTGGCAGAGTTCATTCACAAGTCACTCATTTCTCTTGCTCTTCAGGGAGTGATACAAGACAATTAGCTAATTGGTTTGGGGAGGTGACCTGTCAGTGACTCAAGGAGGAAATGTCTCCTGTGCTATCTGACATAAAGAATATATTTTCAGCCCTTCGTGACAGCTGCAAGCACCCCCCATTAAAATCAAGGATGTAATGGCTGTAATAACGGCAAGCTTGGAATCCATCACAGCGAGGGGAAAGTAATGAAAAACCTGATAACACGCACTAAATTGCAGACAGAGCTGATATGTTATGTTGTCAGGTTGAAATATTTCTAAATTATCTTATCATTAGCACTGTGTAAGCACCAAAAGCCTTTCTGAGGTTGAAATGTGTCCCCAATTACCTTTGTAGTTCCTTTAGGTCTGCAGCTCATCTGCCTTCAGAGCCAGATACCTGTGTGTCTTTGTGATGGAGCCAACAATTGTGTGTGAAGCTGGGAGGCCTTGAAACCTGGGATTTTAGCCCAAGCCTCGGGAAACAGGGTTGCTCAATTTGCGAAGAGGTTGTGGATTTCTCACATTTTTCTGTAAGTTCTCAGGACCTGTTCTCAGAGTTGAAGGAATAGCTTCTTGTGTTGGGAGGCATTCTGGGTACGACCTGGGCTGAGATCTTTGAAATATCCCCTTCAACCTTCTGTCCTTAATTTTGTGTGTTTTGGCAAGCAGTAGGCTGAGGGGAGGCAGTGAGAAGGAAGAAGTTTGGCCAAGAAGGCAGCATTGCCCTCATGCCCTCAGACTCATGCCTCTGCACCCCTCCACCGATGGCACTGATGTTTGAGCAAAACCTAAAATACTGAAGTAAGCATGTTACAAAGAGACAGCAGTCATGAGATAATAAGATGAAGAAAAGCAGGAAGTCTCCTTCGGCCCAAGTGATGTAATTTTTCCACAAACAAAACTTCATTCATGTGCATGTTTCAAAGAAAAAAATAATAAGAAAAGCAGAAATGCAAGTAGGGCAACTGCAGCTTTTAGCTGCCAGTGGTTGGAAGGAGTAGCAGGTCTCAAGTTGGTGCAAGGAGGTTTTCCTTAGGGAGGTGATGGCTCCTTTCTGAATATCAGATGCCTGAAAAAAAATTATTATTAATATCATAATCATCATTGACATCATCATAATTATTAAGGTTTTGGAAATTGTGGCTAGCAAAGTAAGTTTCCATCCCGTCCCACAGTCCAACCGTTCACTCCTATCTCCTTGTGCTGTGCTCCATGCTCATGTGAGACTAGTACAACATTTGTGCAGCAGGAATGGCTTTGCTCGTGTTGGTGGCTCTGAGTTTCCCTGCCGACAGTGACCAGGATCAGCCCTGGGGACAGGTTCAGCTGAAAGCAGAGACAGAGCAAATAAGCTCTCCCTCACGTCTGGGAGGCTTCTGGCACAGCTGCAGGCATCCTCCCCAACCCTGCTGTGCAAATCCCTATGGGAAGATACACTGCTGGGTCTCCTGCATGAATGGGCAGGACTTGGTGGGGGATCCGGAAGCACTGGGGCAGTCCAGAACCTGTTGGCTTGATGAGTTTAGGCCAACGGTGTTTATGTGATGAATTAGGAAGGGTGATGTTTTCCATCTTGGTGGTGTGTCTGTGTTGATGTCAGACGGTTTCACTGCAGCACAAACAGGAGACGGTTGCTATTTTAATCCTTGCTACACAAGACTTTCTCATAAAGGTCATAAAATCAAAATAAACCTTGATGGACTGACCCATCATTAGTGGTAAAACCAGCTATGCACCACTAAGGCACGTCCCACAGTAGGGCAACAAGATGTAGGCGTGGTTTACTCACACAAAAGAACCCTGACATTTTTCAAATCCGTTTATTTTTTATTTGTGTTGCAGAAAATATCTAAAATACCTGGTTTACTAGGTATCAAACCTCGTTGAAGTGTTTGGACAGCTCGTGTTTACCCCTCTGACTCCCTGGTGCTCATCCCTAAAGATTATGAGAGAGAAAGAGTGGCAGAGCTGCACCATGCTGGATCTCAGAGGGACTGGATTCGTGTTGAGAGAGAAATAGAGGCAAATGAAATAATTACAATCATATCAAGCAGTTAAAAGGGGGCTTTATCAGCATCCAGAAGAGCTTATTGCTCAGCCACCACTTTATCTCTTCACGCAAGCAGTGTTGGAGGCTGTGATTTGAATACCAAGAAGGTGATGCTCTGATTTAGCTAATGACCTCATGCAACATTTGGGGTTGAAATTCCCAAATCCCTAAATTTTCTTCAGGGCTGATTTTCTTAAAAGTTTTGTCTTTGAATGCTGAAGCTGGGTACCTTGCCTGGTACCTGGGCCTGGAAGAGAGGCTTGTCTTGAGGAGCTGTGCATCAGGAATTATGCACTAACCCAGATGAAGGGCTGAGATCTCAATTGTATTAACAGACTGAGGTGGGAAATTCTGGATAAATCATGTTTCGGGGGTCAGAAAAATTTTAAATTACTTAAAAAAAATTTTAAAACTTTGCTTTTCCTTACTCAATAGGCAAATTAAGTGGAAGTGGAGAATAAAAACTTCTTTCTGGCCAGACCTGGGCACCATCTCTCTGGGTTGAGGGCATCCCACATATGGAGCGCTCCCCGTAGGGATCCCTCCAAATACAGAACACTGTGGTTAGTAGGGGACTCTCTGTTCAATTTTGGCAAGGGTAGGATGGAGTTTTTACATTTGTCTTTGGCTGTTTCCCTGGGGCTGGCTCTCATCTGCTCCAAGAGAACTAACATTGGTCCAGGCTGTTTGCTGGGAGGTGTTTACTGAAATCTCTGCATTAGGAGGTTTCTATACATACCTCACTCTGGGCTCACTGCAAACATCCTGCCGGGAAGAGGAAACATTTCCTCTGCCCCAGGATAACCTGCCTTCCTATAGAAAGAGAATTGATGTTTCCGGATGGAGCACATGGATGTGGAAGAGGAGCCTGCACGTGCTCCTGCTGTGTCCCAAGGGTCAGTTCTAACACTGGCCAGAGTCAGTGGGATTGCTTCACATGTTGAATGGCATTTGGAGCAGGACTTCCATGAAGATGCTCTCTGGAACATTTTCCAGGTGCCAGAAGTAGCTGGGGGCATTTGATTCCTCCCATGCAGCAGCTGTGAGTGCAATAGAGGTCCACGCTGGCATCCAAGGATTGGAGCTGGATGTAGAGTGAAAGCTGCTGAGTGTCATGCTCTAGAAACAAATACTAAGAAACAGGGAAAACGGAAAGGAAGAAGTGAGGTAGAGAGGAAGACTTCAGGAAATGAGGTGATTTTTTTTGTTGTTTTGTGCTCTTTTTTTTAAATAAAACATCCAATAAAAGATTTCCTGCTGCATGAAATTGACAACACAGGAGGGGAAGCCCTTCCTAAATGTAACAAGAGCTGCCTGGCCTCACTAGGCAGCTCCTCCACAGGGACCGTCTGGTTGATAGGAGGATGGATCAGCCAATTCCCAAGGGCACGTCCACTGCAACCCTCTCCTCATTCTATGGCAGTGGATTGAAACAAAGCAGAGCTGGCTCTTCCTCTCCCTCCTTTCCCCCAGTACCAAAAATATCTGAAGTCTATGATGGAAGGCAATGGGAATGGAGGAAGGGAGGTGTTGGCAAAAGGGAAGGGCTGGGGGAAGCCCTGGGTCCCTCACACATGCCTGGCAAGAGGTGAGAAATAAAGAGGATTAGATGGGATGTCTCACAGAGTCTGAGGGTGTTGTGTATCTGGGAGCAGGATGTGAGTCCGCAGGCACCAGTGCTGTGAAGCTGGGTCAGCTGTAGGGCAGCACCTCGGGGAAGGCAACCAGCAGCTGAAGGAGTGTCATAATTGGGATTTTGACAGTGTTGATGCTCTAGCATGGGCAAGTGTGAGTATGTGGCGGCACCTGGCTACCTGCTTGTCTTACTGCTGCTGCAATCCATCAATAGAAAGGGGAGCAAGGTGAGATCTGAGTGCAGAAGTCAAGAATTGAGTTTTTCTTCTTGTCTTTCCCTGCCATGCCTGGTGCTTGTCCAAAAGGGCGCTTCTTATAACCAGCTTCTTCATGTCCTCAGAGACCTGGCAAATAGGAGACACAACAGGCAAAATAACAGTGAGCAAAGAGCTATGGATGATTCCCAGCTTCATCTGCTGCAGTAGGCATTTCTTGCAAAGGAAAGAAAAATAGTAATAATGGTAAAAAATATTCTGTAAAGTTTCTAAAATACTCATAACAAAGGAGTAAAACAAGAGGAGAAGAAAATGACTTCCATGTCCTTCCTGCTGGGATTGCATGGCACCAGCACCAGAGAGCTCACCACATTTTAATATGTGACTGACAGCTTTCTAGGGGCACAGCTCCATTGCTGCAGCTCACCCCATCTCTGAAGACCCCAGGTTGAGTTTCCAAAACGTCACGTTTTGTGGCAACTTTTGTTGCTGTCTCCTGGTTCGGTACAGAGCCAGCCTTTGGATTGCTCTGGCTCAAAAGAGCAGCCAAAAGGCTCCCAGAGGAAGCCAGTGCTTTTATGGGGGAGGAGATTATCCACTTTTTAATGACATTAAAATATAGACGAAAAGCTTTGGGAGCACTGTTATCTGATCTGTTTCTCCACATCAGCCACAGCTGTAGTTAGGGGGTTGCTAAGCCCTGCGTGCTGTATGTCTCCTGTGCTGCCTGGATTAGGGGGATGCTGTTCCCACAATCAAGTGATTTCCAAGTTTTAGGGATTTCTACACCTTTCCCAGGACATGAGATACCAGCTGCACTTTGGGGATAAAAAAGAGGCTGGAGGGCCTTTGGCCATGACTCAGGCTAGTAGAGCCCAGGTGGTCCCTGGGGAGAAATATCGAGCACTGAGTGTTCAGCATCCTCAAGCCAAAAACTCCCATATCTGAGCAGGTTTTCAGATCTTCCTCTGGAAAACCAAGGGAATTTACCCTATTGGCAGATGGGAGATTGTTGCTGTCAAGCCACAGCTTGTATTCAGCACTTATGGCTGAGCCAAGTTGCAGAGAAGTTGTGGCACCTGGAGGAATGCCAAGGGGCTGCAGCTTTCGATGGCTGTGGTAGTTCTTGCAGATGTAAATCCAGGAGAACCTAAAACTAGTGGAGGCTGTCTGTATGTTAACCTGAGTGTCTGAGGTGAGGATCCTAAATCTGTATTTCAGCTGCAGTGATGGCTTAAGCCAGTCTGAAGCAGGTTTGGCTGTTGAAATCACACCTTATTCCATATAAAACCTACATCTTCTTCCTGTTGTTTCAACGCCTTCATGAGGACATTGCTATCCTGTTGCCCCTCCTCTCCCCCATCCCAGGATCCAGAGTTCTCTGAGAGCAGTCACATCCTCCTAGCTTCACTTCAAAGTTCTTTAGTTAAATGATTTCTTTCTTGAAAAAGGCAAAACAGAAAAAACAATCTCCTTAAATGTCTTCAAATTGCATAAAAGATTTGAACATGTGGGAGACTGGGGCACACAGCGAGTGGTTGCCGGACCTGGCCTGAGCTAAGCCAGGAAGAGTCTTATTCTGAAGAAAGCCCATCAATTCTTGTTCCTGTGTGGCATCCTAGACAAGCTTTCCACCCAGCCTTGATCAGCAAAGCCATGAGCATTTTTTTCATCCTATGAGGCTGTGCATAGGAAACACAGATCCTTCCTGGGGTGTGGTTCCTATGTGCTCTTCTTGTCTAACCTTGGATGGTTCCTGGATGCTCTGCATGGTGCCACGTGCTGAAGAATGATTGTAATCATTGGTATTTTCACCTTCTTGCCCAAATAACTCCAGGACTCCCTCCAGGAGCTTCTCAGCTGCTGTAGGAGCCTGCTTGGGGAGCACACAAGGGGTGCTCAGATATACGGAGTGGGAAAAGACAGCTTTGTACAATCAGTGTGATGCTGTGAGAGGTCATCTTTTTGCAAGAAATGGGTTTGAAATGGGGTTTGTTACATGTCACAAACATTGACCATATGTCTTGCTTTGTAGTCCCAAATAGGATTAGTGTACCATACTAGAACCACTCTGCATTTTGGTGAGTCTGGAGAGGCCAAAATCTCTTCCATCAGAATGTAAGAATTGTCTCCAATGCCAGGAACGTGGATTCCTGGAGCCACTGGTGGCCACTGGGCCAAGCCATCTTATGCTGCCCAGCACCCCAGAACACATCAGGTTTTACAGCCAGTGCAAGCTGGGGTTTTCTCAGCCAGAGATGGGGTTCAGGATTTGGTTCTGAAACGGCAGCGCTGGATTGGTGCAGTGATGTTCAGCTTTCCCACCGCTGCTTGGAAATGCACTGGGGATCCAAGGGGGCAGTTAAATCACAGAAGCAATTTACTGTAGGTCTTTTCCACGCAGCTCTGAGATGGCTGATGGTAAATACAGGAATATCAATATTGCTCAGTGGCCACAGGTTTGGAAGTCAGTGACACAGCAAGCGTGAGGCATTGTAATGCTGTGCAGGAGAGGAGGGAGGGGTGAGGTGCCAAAGACGTGCTGTGTGCAGGTAGCAGCATGCTAACGAGTGTGTTGGAGCCTCATCAGCTCCTGAGGCAAATCACAGCGTTCAGAGGGTTTCAAAGCTCTGTGGCATCATGGAGGGGGTGGCATCTCTGCAGAGACTCCAGGAGCACAAGTGTCCCAGGCTGCACAACAGCACCTTGGTGAACCTGGTACTACCTCTCTGTTTTAGGAAAGCATCTCTGTGGCAGCTTAATTTTGGTAAATTAAGGCAGAAGCAACTGCTGAGAGTTGAAAGCCTGGCTCTAGGCATCCAACAGGTCCATGCACAGCTGTCATAGCTCCTTTGGAGATGTCCCACTGTGGCCAGCAGGCAGCCTGCCCACAGCAGGGCAATGAGGTTCTTCCAGCAGCTCTGCCTTAAGCAAGAGCTAAGAGCCAGGTCTGGGAGGATCCAGCGTGGTGGGGATGTCTGAACTCCCTCTGCTGAGGTAAAAAATGCTGGTTGAATTCTTCCCAGAGCACTGTGTGAGTAACAAAAAGCCTTGGAAAGGGTTTTAATCTCACCTGGAACATCCATGTTCATTCCTGATGAATTTAAGGGAGGGAGTAGTGGCTCTTTGGCTGCCGTGAGTGGATGTGCTCGGTTCTCTTCAGCCCCTTGCCACAAGCTGGGTTTTGTACTGGCTGTTTACCCCCATTGTTATCCATTCTTCACATCCAGCACTGCTAGGACAGCCATGGCCTGGGATAATTCAACATTCTCTTTCTCTAATAAAGCAAGAGGTCAAAACTAGATGAGTAATGTAGAAACTTGCCCCTTTGGGGCAATTGGAAAGATTCTCCTTCTCGTAGTAAATCCCTGTGATTCTAGATGCTTTTTTTCCCCATGCAGCTTTCCCTTGTCTTTCTGTAGCTGGGTAGAAGAGCTGAAATGGGGAATTGTCCCAGGTAGATGCAGCTTCACACAACTGTCTGACACATTGACATCCATCAGCCCATCAGAAGCAGGCACAGGAGTGTGCCAGGCAGACCTCAGCAAGTGTGAGTCTCTTCTCCTGATGGAAGACAATGTAGGAGGAGGCATGAAGATAGCCCTCATTCCTGAGCATGAGCAGGAGAAACAGGTCTCTGGCTGGCCAGTGGGAGCCCAGCCCTGCTAAAACTGAGACTGAGCTTACTCACCTTTCACCCTTCCTGCCCCACCATCCTCTTGCCATGTCCAGCCTGATAATAAAGTCAGGTGTGTTAATTGAAACAGCTGTGGATTTACAAAGAAGCTGAATTCAGGTGTTTTCCAGGGAAGGCACTGCCCATGGACAAGTCTGGGTTTGCAAGCTCACTGCTTGGAAGGATGGAGGCATTGGGTTTGCACCATCATCTCCAGACATCCCTTGGGAAGCCCAATATCCCACCCTGAAATCCTTTCCAAGCTGGGACACGAAAATAAGTGAAACCTGTTTAGTTCTTACAGGCAGGGTTTAATCACCTTAAATTATTCTAAGTGGATGGGGAAACATCCTGTGATCTCCAAGCCAAGCAGGGCACCTTTAATTTCCTTTTCCTTCCCTCAGTGATGCTGGTGGATGGATGTTTGATTTATTAAGCGCTGAATAACAGGGCTTTCATGTGTTTTGCTGTCAGAGAGATAAATAGGCCCCTTTGAAGGCAGGTTTCAGGGAGGTGGCCGTGGCTTTTTGAATACACATCTCCATAAAGCAGTGCAGACCACCCCCTCCCTGGACATCCGCGATCTTTCAGACTGTACGCGGCTCTCCCCCATCCGCCCTGGGCCCTGTAACGTGCTCGGAGTGATGATCCCCACCGTGCCCTGCTGGGAGGATGATTAATGCCTGCAAAGTGCTTTGAGAACATCAGATTAGTAGGACAGAGCCTCATTATTATATTAGCAATCACCGGATCCTTGGCCTTTTTCACTCTCAGCGCACTTAGAGCCGCATCTAAAAGCCAAATGCTGTTTACTAGCAAACCTCTCTGCGTTTGGAGGCTTTGGGGAGGGCGTTCTGTGTTGTTCACAGGTTTATTTTTAATGATGCACCTGTGGTCCAGACTCCTCCAGGGTCCCCACAAGCCGCTACCCAGCTTTTCAGGCAAACACTGTGCAGATTAAAAATAAAGACCACTGGGTACTCGCTGTTATAACTATAGAAACCAAATATTTGCTTCAACTCTAAAAGGCAGGAGTGTTTATGAGTACGAGGCAAAAAGGCATTTCCAGCCGAACTGGAATGTATTTTAGTTCTGCAGACTATTTATAGATAGGCAGCCACTCTAAATTTGAATCTTCCCTTCCGTAAGCAATTTTTTTGTGCCTACTGGGATATATCCTCGTCTGGGGTTTAGCAACGTCACTCCAGGGTGTCCAAACAGTTTGGAGTCACCTTATGAGACATGAGACATGGTGACTTGTTTTGAGGGGTTTCTCTGGCAGTTCTGTGAAGCCACAGAAGTTAGCTTGAGAGATGAGTAAGTATTTCCTTTGACTGTAAATTAAATATTTTGATTTGGAGCAATTGTTTTAACCCTTCCAGTTTGAAAGTAAGTGTGACTTTGAACTGAAAAATCCAAACATAGTTATGAAATACTAAAATTAATTGTTCCAGGAGCTTGGAAGGGAAAATAAAACATGTCTTTGTCCAACCAAAACGAAAAAAGAAAATTGCAGAATTAATATGAATTACCAAAACATTTCTTGCCATGTCTGTCCTAAGATTTCATCTAAAATTCAGCCCTCATCCCTGTGCTTTAGATTTGAAACTGGTAGAGGCAGAAGAATGGTATAGGTGGGGAAGTGTGCTCGTTGAACAACCTGAAGGCCTGCTGGGAATAGGGCTGTGTGGTGTTAGATACCACTTGCCCTTGCCTTGGTGAGCACCAGCATCCAAGAACCTTCTCCTTGTTGGCATCCGCATGCATAAAACCCGACATGGGTTGTGTGTGCTTCTCTGAGTCCCATCATGACACAACAGGTGCCACATAGACCTAGAGAGCAGCTGGGAGGGAGCTTCAGTCAATTTACATGGAGAGACCCAAGCCCCAGTTAGCAATGGTGGTGAGTGAGTGCCTACATTCCTGCTCAGCCTACTCTGTAAAACTCCCTCAGTGATTTCTCTCTTGTCCTTGGTATTTACACCCTTCAAATATTTGCAGACAGTTGAGTTGCCAAGCCCCTGCTAAGCTGCCGTTAAGCCAAGCTAAACACATGAGCTCAGAAAGTCAGTCTCTCTGGCTCCATGATAATAGTTTGCTTTTTCTTCTCTGAATTTCCTGCAGTTTATTGATATTTTCCTGGGATCCTGGCACCTAAACCTGATGGTGATACAGGAGGTGCCATTCTAGAAGAAAACCAAGTGATGAATAGGGAATCCAGGTGCCTGTGGCATATGAAGCCAGAAGGAGTGCTGGGTTTCATATGGTCTAGGTGCTTCCTGGTCTTGTTTGACTAAGTGGATTCAGGAGGTGGCCCCAGTGCCCCTTGGCTGAACGCAGGGACCAGTGATTTGAGGACAGCTGTTAACCCAGCTCCACCCTGTTCGCTACTAATACAGGACCAATCTTTCTGGATGTCAGTACGTGCCTGTCTAATGGTCCTTCCTTGGGCTCATCCCTCCTGTCTTCTCCTTAGTGAAGTTACCTGAAACTGAGCTTTGCCAGACTCAAACCCCTGCTCAAGACCTGCAGCATCAAGGGGATCTTGAGAGCTTCTCTCTCAACTCACCTGTGTGTGTGGGAGCTGCTTTATCCCATTTTAAAAAAACCTACTAAGCCTAGACATCTAGTCTACTTATCTCGAGACATAATCAGACAACTTTTGAAGCACAGAGTGGTCTTGCTGGCAGATCTTCTCAGTCTCCATTCTTCCATGCTCCTGCTGTTATAATCTCTGGCTTGATTTTGCTGGCTGTAGCAAGGAGACATCCTAGGCTTGGTGTTGGACTTCCTTCTGCATCCTGGGATCCTAAAAGCACTTATCAGGAGTGCCTGGGCTACACATGGAGCCCACCCTTGCTGTGACGGACAGCTGGTCTCCAATGTTTGCTCAGGGTGGAGAACCCAGCAGGGTCTTCATTGCTCATCCTTGCTGGTGGGAGGGTGAGGAGGCCACGTGTAGACAGGTCAGGGATGCGTCATGGACTTCACTCCTGTTTACACAGCTGTAGAAACCACTTGAGCTCACAAAGGGCATCCATGGAGTCAGCACAAACCACGTGCAGCAGGGCTGCTGCAGCTTCATGGGGCGGCATCAGGCTGGACTGGGAGTGCAGGGATGCACGGGGCGTTCACCAAGTCCACAGCAAATGCAGAGCATGGGATTCCCTGCACATCAGGAGGTGATGTAATAAGGAGTGCCTTCCCTCAGACTCTTGCAGAGTATGGGGAATATCCTTGGGAAAACATATCCTTGGAACACCCAGCCAGGGAATCTGAGGTATCAGATACTAGTGTAAACTTCCCATCTTTCTTTCCCAAACCCAACAGCCTATGCAACTTGGGGCAAAAAAGCCATGTACTCCATGCATTCTCCAGCATAGCCAGAGAAGTCCCATATTTTATTGATGTTGCTTTCTAAAGATGAAATGCCTCCAAAGCAGTTTGTTAATGGGGGCCTGTGCAGGAACACCGTGACTCCTTTATCACCTGCAGGTGCAATCCCTGATCATGGCATGCCTGCATGCCCGTGCCCACACCTTGGTCCCCTGCTCGCTGCTGTGAGTCAGAGATAATACGGAGGGTTATGCTGGTGGGAGAGACACACCAGTGTGTCAGATAAGCAGGAAAATTTGAATTGAGCAATGCTGGGATGGAGGTGCAGCACCCTAAAACAGAGGTGAAAGTATCTTTCAACTTCACTGTGCACAGACCTGAGACACCAGATCACCAAGCTCAGCCTGCCCTGCCAAAGAATTGGGGGACAAGGGCTCACAGTAAGAGCTGGACCTGTTTTTCCCTGGCAGTCCATGCAAGACAGTCCTTACAGCTTCTGAGCAAATCACTCAGACAAACGCCATGCTCCCTTTGGAAAGTATCCATGGTGTTCCACGACCCCAGGTCGCTTGAGGGACTCCTCTGAAGGCCACACTTGGCTCAGCAGGTCGGGTCCTTCGTGAAGGTTGGCCACAAAGAACGTTTTCTTTTGGCCTGCCTGGGCCAGACATGGTGTTCCTGTTCCAGGATGGATCCCAGATGTGTGTTAGCATTACAAATACATCTCTAATCTCAGCTGCCAAGTCCTCCACCCCCACCCCAGTCCATCGTCTAGAGAGATGATTAACACATCCTGCAATAAAACTCATCAGTTAGTGCTCTTTCCACCCCTCTTTGCTGCAGGTTCAGGTTCCCACGTGTTGTTTTCTACCTCTCAGTTTGCAGAACTGGTGCAGGGAGAAAAACTACTCCTCAGCCATCATTTAACTGCACTTTCCACCCCCAAAGTATTTTTGCAGATGGCAATTCAGTAATTTTTTGTAACATCCTTCTGAGACTGAGCCTTTATTTGATGCTTGGAGAAAAGGTGGCGCAACAGAGTAAAACCTCCTTTCTCCTGGGGTTTTTGACAGATTAATGGCAGCTGCAGAATCAGGTCTTGCAAACTCCTACCTCCAAATCTTGCATTCAGCCTTCTGGTGCAATTTATTCTGTTCACTCTCACTCTGTGTATTTCAGCTCATCTAACACCCAGGATATGTAAGCTTTATGAAACTAAGAATAAGCATGGGTTAATGTGTTGCATGTCTCTCTCCAAGGTCCTTCCTCCAGGGTGTTTCTTTAGGGGTGAAATTTTGGATACTTCTTAGGTGTTCTCATGAACCTTTCTTTGCTTACTCCCTTAGTAACAAAGTTATTTGGCAGTCCCTTTGCTTGAGATAAAGAGCATCACATGAGAATGAGCCACAAAAAAAGCGTTTGAGCTTTAATACACTTCCTAGCAGGAACCTGGTGTGATAGTCAGGGCAATGAGCAGGGCACAGGATGGAGCTCCCAACCCCCCCACCAGGTTTGAAGGCATCTTGTGGTGTCTTTTTGTCATTGCTGCACTTTCCAGGTGCCTTCTCGGTGATGAAAGCAAATGGAGCTTTTGTGTCCTCTCTAATAACCGGAGAGTCCTGTGGAGTCTGAGCACTTTGCAGGCCACCTTTCTGGGAGGAGAGCAGCTTTATCTTTATGACACTAATGGAAAAACAAGACCTAATGACAGCTAATCCTGCTCCTTTCACTTACGGGGCTACTTTTGGTGCCGAGTAGTGTTTGCGCTGTCAATTTGGCTTTTGCTCTAGCAGTGCCCTGCTCCTCCACATCCCATAGGAGTTAGTTTGAATCAGGGATTTCTGTGGAGCAAATTTAGTGATTCTCTTGCTAGAGAAACACAGGAGAAGGTAAGAGGAGAGCCTGCGTGTAGGTCTGGATGCCTTTGCTGGAGGATGGCCAGGATGCACCTTTGCTGCCTCATGAGCAAATCCCACCACGTGTGGATGGGTTCATCCACCACCCTTCATCACGTTTTCCATTTAGGTTGTTAGAGGAGGCAACATGGGGAGAAATGAAGGTTTCTTTCCCAAACCCACAGATTTAGGGAGGGATGAGCACTGCCTAGGAAGTGGGACCGGGAAGTCTTGTTTCTCTGGCTGTGTCCATTTGGCGTAGGGGCTGAATGTTTCCTTTGTGGTTTGGTCTGTGAAGGCTTGTGTCTAGCCCTTTGCTCTCGTGCCAGGGAGTCCCAGCACTTCCATCCTGGAGCTGTCTCACTGAGACAAAGGACATCAGTCTGCGCACAGCTTCCCCAGCTCTCCCTTTCGCCCTTCTGACGGTTTTGTGTTGGAGTGGAGCATGTTTAAGTGGGTCAACAAAGAGGTCATTTTTCCCAGTACAAAGTATCCTAATAAATTAACCAGTGAGAATTTTAATAATGCATGAAAGGAGAGAGGTTTGCTGCTTTTGGAAAGGCTTTTCAGCTATTGACAGGGTCAACAGCTGGGTCAGTGGCCTTGGGGATTCCAGTGGAGGGAGAGGTGGTGGGCATCATCTTCCACCAGTGACCATGTCCGTGCAAACATTGGGACAAAACAGAGCTACCCCTGTTTCAGCCCACTGATACAAATGTTGTTGTTGGTTTTTGAACACACATTAACGGGCAGATGGAGGAGCTGCTATGGAGTGCTGCTAATGTGGAATTAGTACCCACCCTGCTGTCCACTCCTTTGAAGCCTGAGGCACATGGGCTTCAAGCTGGGTTTCTAGCTGGGTTTTCAAAATGAAGAGAGTTGTGTGATCAGTCAGGGGAAACAGTAGGCTACCTCAGTTGTGTCTGGCTGCAGCCACTTCTAATGGAATAATTTAAATTTAAGGAGAAAAGGCTAATCCACAGAAGCCACACAAAACAATACTGTTGATCTAGTAGATCCTTGGCTGTTGTGAGGTGTTTTTCAGTGCCTCAGCTGATTTACTTCCCTTTGGCTTCCTTGGTTTTAAAGAAGTAATTAAATAAGGCAATCTGTCACCATGATCCCAGGTTATTTTTTGGCCCTGTCCAGCCAGATGTGTGGCCATTCTTCAGGTCAGAGTCAGAATATTTAATGTTCTCACTGTTCTGTTGGTTGAATGGGAAACAGGAATGATCAGAAACCCTGCAGCATCCCAAATATACAATTTCAGGGGCTTCTATAGGCTCTAATTTTTAGAAGACAAAAGTGATGTGATCATTCATTAGGAGCAGGTTGTCTTTGAATGGGCCAACTGCTCATCCATTTGATCTTCTCATCCATGTTGACTAAGCCGTGCTACTGTTTATCAAGTGCCCAATTATGAACTTGAGTTCCCAGAGCCAAACAGAGTGTTTGAGCTCAGGAATATCTTCCCTGGGCTTTGTTTGCTGGCAGGAGGAAAAGGCTGGGGCAGACACGTGGTTAATCAAGTGCCTCAGCACTGTGTTGACTGCTGTTCCTGAAGGCCGTGATAGACTCTGCCAGTGCCCAGTCACCTGCTCTTACAGCACCCGTTAAACCCTGGTTGTCTGCCTTGGAGGTGCTACCTTTTGGGGAGGGTCTTTCCTCCTGCAAGGCAGCCAAGGGCTTTCCTCGCTCTCTTCCAGATTCTTTGTGGATGGTCTCTGGAGACTGCATCTCCTAAAGCCTTCTGCTGCAACCAAAACTCTCAGTGGCCATCTTCCCTTGATTCTTGTAAGGGTTCCCATCACTGAAGGGCCATGGAGAGGTTTGAAAATCTGGTATTGGAGGAAAAGATGAGCAGAGCCATGTGAAAAGCCCATGGAGGTCCAGGAAGCAGTGGTCTTCTCACCTTTCCACCAAAGCATGGAAAAAGAGGACAACAGCTTTCCAGATATGGGGACAAACAGATTAGGTTAATCCTGATTAAGGGAGTTACTTCCAATGCAGAAGGCAGAAGAAACATTCAGAAGGGACTCTCTAGGCAGCAACAGGTCAAAGCCCAGCATCAATCCTGGGCCAAATGGTGGAGCCCAGACGTGTGCCAATGTCAGGCAAGCTGTTGGGTAACAAGGCCTTAGCCCATGCAGTCCCAAGCACTTGGCAAATGAATTAAAACCTGGCAGATCCCGGGAAGATGTCACCCACAAATGGGGCTCTTCTTCGTGCCATTTTTCAGGGATTAATACTAAGTCTCAGCATTTCCCTAAGTGAAGCAGATCTAATGGCTCCTGTGGGGAGAAGCTGCCAGTGGCACAAAGGGTAATGAAACGGTAAATGTTGAAGACAAATTCATCAGACAGGGCAGTCTGGATCACTTGGCAAGCAGAGCACATTTGAAAAAAATACGTTAGAGGACAGCCCAATGCAAAATTGAACATCAAAGGAGAAAGAAATAAGATTGTTCCTACAGAAAGGGGCAGTGAATCACCAAATGCAGGATTTTCTGGGTTGGTGAAAAGAAACTGCGTGAGCAGCTCCTGATGTGTGTTGAGGCTGCGGCAGGAGCAGCTACAATGACCTTTGATGTCTAAATGAAGGGGTAGGAGGTGCATTTATTTTTTCTTATGTGCAACAACACCAAAATGTGTTAGAGTAGCTGGCTGCTAATGTTCATGCTGAAGAGGAAGAATGGAAACATGACAGTCTTGCAGAAATGGAGTTTAGCACAGAAATTCATAGATTCTTGAAATTCTTAGGTGGTTAGTTTGCTGGGAGAGATGAGGGGTTGGAATAGCCAGGTGATTGTGGTATTTTCTCTCTGTGAACATGCTAAGGGAGCTCCAGTCTAGTGGAAAAGGGCATCATGAGAGCCCTTTGCAAGATGTCAAACCCACAATGTGACAGATTGGAAGAAACCCCCTGCTTGTTTTTTTTTTCTTTCTGGAGGTGGTGGCTAAATATGAGGACATATGAATGGTTAATGGGGTCCATATGGGCATAAATGTGCATTTAATTAAAAGCCTATGATATAAAAGAAATCCATTTATAATCAGAATAATTCAGGTTGGAAGGGACCTTAGGAGTCCTGAACTGCCTGAATCTGTGATTGTCACAGGTGTGGGGGAACTTGGGGAAAATTTCCTTTTGTAGGCACAGGGTTGTGGAACTGGAAGCCTTGTGAGGACTCAACACAAACCCCAACCAAGTGTTGTCACTGACAGATGTGTTGGCTATTGGGCACATCTGGAAAGATGTACCTCACTGTAGCAGGCTTGAAACCAGCAATCTGTGTATTTTCACTGGCCACCCTCAACCAGCTGTGCAACAGGTAAGATCTGGACCCTTGCACGGTGCAGGTTTAGGGTTGTCCCCATGTGTAGCCTGAGCTATCCCCCACTGCCCTCCAAGCTGTTAGCCCGACTGCCTGAGCAGGGTGCCTGTCAGCAGAGCAGTGGGCAGGGCTGTGAGCTGGCAGGGCTGAGGGGGAGCCTCAGGGCGTGTCTGTGTGTGCAGGTGCTTTCTGCGAGTGTCTCCTGGAAACCAGTAAAACCCCAACGGGTTTCAGAGGGGCTTGACAGAAGGATGAGATAATTAAGTCTCCATGAGTTTCATCTAAAAGGGTGAGCTGGAAGAGGAGAGAAATCATTTTTAACCAGGGAAAGGCTTTCACACGAGCTTACATGTTATGAAACCACTCATTTGGGTGTCCTTTCAAGCTGCAGGAATGAACCTGACACCCTAAAATCAACGAACCCGTGAGGATCCAGCTGACGGGTGAGTGCCATTGGTGCTGATCTCCGCAGAGGTGTCCTTCTCACAGCAGCTTTTGGCTCCGTTTCTCATTTTTGCCCACATTTAATGTGTTTGGCTTCACAGCCTCCTGCCTCTCTGTCTTGCCAAAAGGGAGACACCCACGTTTCCCAGAGCAAAGCAAGGGCACCATGTGAAGCCACGAAGGTTGAGTTCTGCTGTGAGGCTTGATGTGAACAGTGCTGCCTCCCTTGCCCCTTCCAAGCCTGGCACATTTGAACATCTGTAGAAGGTCACTCCCAAGTCCTTTTAGTGTGGAATGTTGCACAGTGGTCAGTGAGCCAGTGTCTAGGCTGGCAAGACTCCCTCCTCTTCCTCCTCATAGTATTTTCCCTGTTGGTAACAGTTTTCATTGCAGACATCCATCCTCACACACAGTGGCCCTCAGCAACCTTGGGGGCATTTTGTTTCTGTGACCTTGTCCAGTCTCCAGCTGGGGCCAGCTAAACTTGCATCCTCCTCAGCATCCTTCAGCAAGGTTATTACTGTGTTGGCCAAAGGGAAGTCTCCTTTTGTGAGCCCCAAGCCTGGCTCCTGTTACTTTCCTGTGATACCCTGTCATTCTTGTCATGGGTGAGAGTGAGTAGATCATCTCCATCACCTTCTCCCTGCCACTGATGGTTTCCTCAGGATCTCTTCAATGCTGACCCTTTTCCAGATCTGTCTCACTAGTTCCTTGCAGAGAAGCCATTATAGCCCTCAGATCTTCCTTGTTGCCCCCTTTGTACCAGCGACTGTGATGTTGGCTCAGCTACCATGAGGAGGGTTGCAAAGGGCTGTCTAGCAGACTGTGAGTTCAACATGATCCAAATCAGGCTAATTTCTCCTGTTGCAGAGGTTAGTTGAGCTGGAAGTGGTTACAGACTGTGAGACAGCTCATTAAAGTGGCTGAAAATTAACAAGCCTCAGAGCTTTTCTAAAATTAGAAATCATCCCTGGAAAGGCAAGCCTATCCCAAATATCCTGCTACAAGCCAGACTCCTTTAGATGACAGGAAAACATCCTCACACTTTACTATCAGCTTCACCCCTGTGATATCTCCAGCTCACCCTCCCAAACCAAATTGGGTGGTGGTTTTTGCTGTGCATAGAGCCTGTTGAGCTCAGAAGAGTCTCAATATCACCTTGTAAGGCACTTTTTTCTGCAGCCTTTAAGCAAAGGAAGTGGCATGCCAAGGGAAGGGGAAAGCATCCTGACACACCTCTCATTCCTGATATCCAATTCCAAATTCTAAGTCCATCTGTATTTCCATGTCCCTTCACCTGAGAGATTGAGGGCAGAGCAGTTTAATTGCGGGATTCACTGCTAGAGCTGACATGGGTGTGTATCTCTAACTGATTAAAACTTAATCTCAAATTAGCTTTTTTTTTTCTTTTGAACAAAGAAAAGATCCCTTTCTTTGTTCAAAAGGGCTGCTTTAATTCAGCCTTGCTTTGAAACACAAGCATTGTTCAGAGCTTGGAAAGGGAATAGATAGCAACTATTCCACTGATAGGGAATAGATAGCAACCCCTTCCTTGTCTCCCTCTGGGTCTCATGGATGCTCATGGATGTGGGGAAAAAAGAAACCCCAAAATGTGATGCTCTGCCTGGAAATTTTCTCTCAGCCAAGCCCAAGCCTGGTGAAAGTAAACCTTGTCCTCTCTTGAGCATCTTCCTGGATGTCAGAGAGGGCTGGCAAGAGACGCGGTGGGAGAGCAGCCACAACCTCCAGGAGCAGGCAGAGGGGACATGTGCAGTGCTGTTGTGTCTCGTGACCCCCATCACTGGGCACTCATGGGGTGACTCATCTGTGCAGTGAGCTTTTCGTGAGCAGAGACTGGGGTACATTTGCCAAAGAAGCCTGGGGCAGGACCTGTGGCTCCTGCCAGCACAGAGTGGGTGCTTTTGGAGCAGATCCCTGTTCATAGAGTCATAGCATGGTTTGAGTTGGAAGGGACCTTAAAGACCATCTAGTTCCAACCCCTCTGCCACAGGCAGGGACACCTTCACTAGACCAGGTTGCTCTAAGCCCCATCCAACCTGGCCTTGAACACTTCCAGGAATGGGGCATGCACAGCTTCTCTGGACAATGAGGGTAGGAATTCAAGGTAGCCCAAAGCTAGGGCTGAGGGAAGGGAAATTGCTGACGGTGCTGTGGAGTTTATTTTGCTCTTGCAGAGGCCAGAGAGCTAGAAAAACTCAGTTATCAAAATGCCTTGCTCAGAGTCATTTATTCATGCTGCGTTCCCATGTCCAGCCCTGCTTGTGTAACGGCCGGGAAAGCTCTTATCAGGGACTGATACCAGAGTCTCAGGAGGGAAAAAAAATCTCTGAGCAGTTCACTTTTGCTTCCAGAAACCCAAAGTTGAAAAAGCAAACTAAACTCTGCTCTTGCTCCTGGTGTGCTCACATGGCACGGGCTGACTTGCTCTGGTGGGTTGGTCAGCTCTTGAGTGCGGGGTTGAGTGTAGCCAGTGGTGGCAGCTGGGTTTTGCAAACAGACTTGGAGAGCAGCAGCCTTGATGTGCATCATGTAAAATATGTATGGCTGTGGTATCAAAATGTGTGTGACAAGCAAAATATCACATCCTGTGTGATCCTGTGCTGCTGGAACATCCTGTTTGGTTGTTGCAGCCCTGTGTCCTGTCAGCCTTCGAAGAGGCCACAAAGTACGAGCCTGGGTATCCTGCACATGTCCAGGGAGCCACTGGCTCTGTCTGTCCCACACCCACCCACCTGCCTGCACCTCCTCTGGGTGCTGCTCCTGTGCCCCACAAAGGATGTGCAACAGCAGGGCGGTGGGAGAGATTTCAGCTAGGAATAACAGAGTGGAATACAGAACAGGGCTGAATAGCAGGAAATAATTCCAGATAACAAAATCCATGCACAGCAGCAGGAATGCACTGGAGGCTCTGCACATGGACCATTCGCAGCCAGCCCCGAGGCAAGAGCTGGGCTCCAGGTTCTTCCTGTGAACCCTCTGCTTTCCTAGCACCTTCCCACTTGCAAGGGCGCCGTCCAGCTTTCAGCAGAAGGAATTATCCAGAAAAGGTTGCTTTAGTCAGTGAGAGTTGAAAAATGCCAGTGCTGCCCATTCCCATGCTAAATGCTGTGGGTGGATGTGCGATGGGTGGCTGCAGTGGTCCCACGTCGAGACTCAGAATCTGACTGGTCTCATCAGGTCTCCATAGGACAAGTTCAACACTCTTCACCAAGATTGGACCTGATTATGGAAGAGTAATTTAGATTTGGAGATAACTGAGGTCAGAAGAGACCTTTGGAGGTCTCTGAACCAACTCACACTCAAGGCGGGTCTAGCTTGAAGTTAGGGCCGAGTCTGGAGGTAAATCATGTTACTCCTGCTCATTTCCAGACAGGTTCTGAATGTCTCCAAAGAAGGACATCACCCAGTCTGGGTGTTTTGTTGTTCTACCCCTCATTGTGAAGCCTTTTCCTTACATCTAATGGGACTTTTCCATTGTGTCCCATGCTATCCCCATGCTTCTCCCAGTAGATTTGGGTCCATCCTTTCTACACCCTCCAGACAGGAGCACTCCTGGACCTCCCAGGGTTTCCCATGTCCTTTGTTCTCAGACAGTCATAGCTTGTCTGGTGGTGTAAGTACAGCCTCACTATTCGGTATTTTGTTTTCCCATCCCATCCTTAATCAGGCGCTCCAGCATCCCATCAGAAATGCTGTCAGTGCCCTCACATCCCAGAGAGAAACCTTTATTTTTCTAAGATTGACCATGCAGCACAAAGCTACTGAAATCTTTCCAACCGGAGAAGTCCCGTAAAATAAATACGAAGGGAAATGTTTTCTGCGTTGTGTCACTGCTGTGTTGCTCGTCCCATTCTCAGAGGGCGGAGGTGGGGAGCGGGGGCTCCAGCTCACACCCGTGTACCTGTAGCTCCGAGCCATCCCACACCCTTCCCTCCCTGGTAGCAAACATCTCTGATGGCAGGAGCTGTTTATGAAGCTTATGTTTTTTTAAATTATCTTAAAAATGAATAGGCTTTAGCCTGTGTTTGTGCCTCACCTCCTTGAAGCCCCCTCTCACCCAGCCGTGAGTGATGCTCAGTGCAGGACGTCTCCTGCTGGCTCTGCTGCCTTTGGGTGGATGTCACGTGTAGTGATTCCGCCTGTGCTCTGAAGCCTAATTACACCTCCAGGAGTGGGGAAAAAAATCCCGGGAGGGAAGGTCACTTTGACAGCCTGAGATACGCACTGGGTTGGGGGTTTTTTTTGCATCACCTTCCCTCTATTCTTCAGCAAGGCAGAGCCTCTTTGTACCCCAGCAAGGCTCGCTGTGCCCCGCGGGGCCGGCAGCTGCAGCGTGGGTTTATTAGCGCTGCCAATCACGGCTCCCCAAAGCGGTGCTGGTAATGAACCCACCGTGAGCTCAGCCACGGCTGGAGCGTGGTGAGCAGGGAACAGTCTCCATCCCTTGGAAGGGTGCGAGGAGCGGGGCTGGGACCTGTCTGTTCCCAGCACCATGCGGAAAGGTGCTGAGAGCAGGCAGTGGGCAAGGAGAACCACGGAGGGGTCTGGAAGGGCAGGAGTGGGGCTGCGGGGGCTCCTGTTTGCTCTGGGAATCGGGGACACTGGGGCTGTGTGAGGGCAATCAGCCAGCACAGACATTACCTGTGCAGACAGAGGGGGCTTTCTTGCAGCTTACAAATCTACTTCCAAGCCACATTTCCTTTGAGTTAGCACTAACACAGAGAGGGGAGAGGTGTTCTTGCATGAATAATAAAACCAGCATCCTCCTGTCCATCAGACGAGATAAAAAGCCCCCAGGGACACAGAGGAAGACAACATTATTATACAGGTCACCAGTAGGTTATTCTGCAATCCTGCTGTATGGGGCTTCGCTCGCTGATGCTGGGAGCACCAGCCACAGTAGGGGACCCTGTTCCTGCTACAGGGCTGTGGGGAGGCGTGGGCAGGACAGGATCCACCCGAGTGCTGGGTTAGGCCGTCCAACAGCTGTAATTGTTGCAGGTGGCAAAAACAGTAGCACCACTGAAGAAGGACCCAAGCCACCTGAAACATACTCTCAGCATACCCCTGTCGTCTCTATCCCCCTTTTCCAGGGGTGATCTTGCCAGGATGACTAAAGTGGTGGCAGGCTGGACAGGATATCAAGGTGGCACAGTGACTGGGAAGAGCAGTGAGACCTTTCCAGGTGTTGTGGTCTTTCTCATGTGCTCCTGAAGTGTGAACTCCTCTCTGCCACACCAGATGTGCCAGGAGCCAGAGGGAGAACATGCTCGGTGCAATGCAAGAGTAATCTGCATTGCAGAGTGAAAACTCTGTGGCTGGGACAGACTCATGGCTTTCTGTGGGTATGGTGGCACCCCCATTGGGAGCTGGTGGCCACAGGGGAAATGACAGGAGCCATCCTGCACCCAAGGCCTCTCTGGTTCTGGGCAAATCTGGGACACAAGCACCTGCTTGCCCTGCTGTGGGGTTTCCTGCTTGAATCACTCAGTCCTCAGCTTCATCTTGGTGTGAGAAATTTGCCTGATGTCATGGCTAGGTCGCTCATCCTGCCTGCCAGCTTGGATTAGATCCTGAGATTTGTGTCAGATCAGATTTTGGAAGGTTTATTTCACACTGCTGGTGTGCAGTGCTGGTGGGCATGAAGTTGGTGTCGGGGGGAGAAGGAACAGGACAGACACATTTCCTGGGAAATATACAGGTGCTCCTCTCCTCTCCTCTCCTCTCCTCTCCTCTCCTCTCCTCTCCTCTCCTCTCCTCTCCTCTCCTCTCCTCTCCTCTCCTCTCCTCTCCCTATATGTGCTATAAGGATGTGGTGGTAAAAATGGTATTTCAGATTTGAGAGATGTGGCTCAGATTGAAAGAACATCCTTTTCAACCCAAAGCTAACAGTCTCTGACTGTTTCAAACTTCTCACCTTGGAGCTAAGATGATTCTGGGTGGGCCACACCTACAGGCCCCACCAAGAGCCATCTCTCTATGTTGTCAGTATTTGATTCCTTCTCACGGTTGTGGCACTTGGCAAGTTCGCCAGGGATGGATACCTGGCCTTACTGAGATTTAAATTTTTATTTTCCTCACCTCTTTTCTTTTTTTCTGAAACAGTGTATAGGCTGGATCTCTGTGTTCACTGTGCAGATAACAGGGGAGCCGAGAGGAAGATGCTGTCTGAGTGTCCCTCACTATAACCATAGTTAATAAAGCCTCCTTCTCGGCTGTCAGAGGAATCATTTGGATTATTAGGCACTTGGAGGCCCAGATTCTCTGAGCTCTCTGCCCTGATGCCACCTGCTCTGTCACAGCATTGCACCATCAGGACAGCCACAGGGGACATGAGAGACCGCAGTCCTGGAGTGGTGGGGTGGTATTTCCTACCACCCGTGGTGGTATCTCAGTTGCTCAAGAGCAGCCACCTGTTTGGTTTGGCTCTTCTGGTTCCTCACCCAGGAGATGGAACAGGAAGGGTCCCAACCGCTGCCTGAGCACCCCAAACATCCTTGCTAAGTACACTCAGCCAGTGAACCCAGCAGCAGTGCCTCCCCTCTGCCAACCCAGCTCTCCATAAAACAACCAGCTCCAGGTAGCATCCAGCTGGGAAGAGCTCCATTTTGTAAACTTTAACTTTGCTGTGGCCCTACTGAGGTGGAAAAAAAGGGAGCAGCAGCCGCGGTTCTCAGCGCCCAGGGAGGATTCACATCGCAATAGGAGCACGATGGGCACTTTTTTTTTTTTTTTTAACAAGCAAGTCTTTAAAAGAAGTACTTGCCAAGTGTCAAAATATTTCTCAGTGATATTAAGGGTCTTTGGCAGCCGTAATTTAACCGTGAAGGAACCTGATGCCAGCAAAGGACCGCACAGCTGGAAGTTTGTGCTGCAAAGCAGCATTTTATGGCTGTTAAGCTGTTGGCCTCTCAATGTTGTAAAGCTGTTAAACAAACACAGCCCTTGGCTCACAACACGTGTCAGGGAGGCACAGTGTTTTGGCAGGAGCAGACTGATGGCAACAGGGGCTTCAAAAGAGCTGGGAAGAGGTAGAAGCAAGCAGAGAAGGAAAATTCAGGTAGAGGATGAGATGCCTGTTGGCCATCACAGCCTCATGCAGGGAGAAGGTGGTCTTGGAAAGAGTGTGTAGGCTCACATGGAGTTGCATCCTCCCCTGGTTTGGCATCAGATAAGATTGCCACGCGCATATGGATCCCATACGTCTTACTGCTGTCATAGCTGCTGGTCAATAGACCCTTAAATCACTCTCTTGCAGGAAGGTGATGTCCTACAGAGGCCTAAGTGTAGAAGATTTGGATGGTATTGGCAGCTTTGAATGGGGAAATAGGTGTCCCAGGAGGATGAGCCACATGCTGCAAACTACAGATCCTTTGCTGCATATAGTGACATGTTGGAGCAAGCTGCGTTAGTGCCAAGAGATGCCCCAAGAGCAGCCACAGCCTGGAAAACACAAGCTGAGCCCTGGTCCCAAGAAAGGCATAGCAAATCCACAGGGAAGAAATAAAATACACTTGCTGAGCCCAGCACTCAAAAATTCGGAGAAAATGTCCACAAAAATAAGGAGGTTCCTGTCTATTTCTTTACTGTTTACTTCCATTCTCTTCTAGCAGTCATTGTTTATTCCTTTGGCTTGGAAGCTGATCTTAGGAGGCAGGAACAGCTGGTTCTGCTGCAGGGGAGTGTGGTGGGAGATGCTTCCAGCTGTGCTGCCTGCAGCCACCTGTCCAGGACAGGCACTCCTTGGACTGCTGCCATGAGCTCTTTTTCTGGATCAGAAGCTCTATTAGAACACCAGTGACTCTTTATCATCAGGAGAGCACCAAACAGAGATGGACAGAGTGATCTTCCCAGGCTTGTGAGACTCCTGCCCTGTCCAGTGGTCCCACCCTCCAATGATACTCCACCTCCTGAAGTTTTCCAAGAAATGTGCCCGCAAGACCCATTCTTTCACAAGCAGCCTTAAATATTAATATTTAAATATTAAAGGATATTAAAACTTATCCAAAACAACCAGACTGTGTGTCTTACACTGTTTTCTCTGCCAGATCTTGACTGTGTAGTACCTTTCATTGCTACCAGACAGACCAAAGAAAATTGGAGGAGTTGTGGTTCTCAGACTGCTGATAAAAAGAAAGGTCGTGGTAGCATCATCTGTCTTGCTTGCAGCATTTCCTCCTGGTTTTTTTCCATGAAAACTCTAAATTCTGGAGTCTAGTTTCTGCACTCTGTGGGTTTTGTAATGCAGTGTCTCAGCCTTGAAGGGAGACTGCAAGACTGGACTCTAGATGGTTGGAAATCAACAAGCTAAGCAGCAAGAACTGGTGCTGGATGTCTGCATTCAGGTGCTGGTTCGTGTGGTTGCACATCTCCATCTTCTTGCAGTCCCCTCACTGATGCGTGCCCATGTCTTAGTCCTTCCAGGTGGCTGCAAAGAAATGACTCAGTGTTAACAGGAAGAAGCTAACGGGACATTTACCACCTAGAACTAGGAAAAAAATGTTCGTGGGTTTGTTTCCCAGTGATTTTGAGGAGATGGACTAGTAAATTATTGCTGCTGCCTGGTGAAATTGGTTTTTTCCCTCCCTGATGGACACAGCTCCACTGTGTCTATTTTGTCACTCAAAAGCAGCCATTTTGATGAGAAGTGGATGAGATTAAGCCAAAATCTGCTAGCCTTGCACGTCCTCTTGCTAAGCAATTTGCTGCTTCACTGCCTTTGGAAGATTACACTGAAGTTGCTTTCCTGGCACCAGGAGCTGTTTTGAGAATTAGTGCGAAAGTAATTTGATTACAAATCTCAAAGACACCAACAAAAGCTATTTTTAAGCTTTTGAGAAGTATGGTCTGAATCGGACTGTTCAGGGAAAACACCACAAGAGTTTCTTACCATTATTTCAGCCACAAAATTCTCCCAAATTGTGGGATCCTGGTGCAGTTGGCTGGCTGAGATCTAGCACGTGCCCATCACCAATATGTAAAGCTTGCGGTCAGCACTGGGGGAGCATCATGAGGGACTCAGCACTCTGCTTGCCTTGGTGCCTCTCTTGGGTTACTGAAGGTGTTTGTTCTTCCTTCTTAGGAATATTGTGTGCTTCCTCGTAACCCAACCTCTTAAAATCATCAGAACTCCAAAGCTAGTTATATATGAAAATATAAATAAGATAAATCTCATGAAAAAAGCACCACTGTCCAGAGCCAGGGCAGGATGGTGGGGATCACATCCCCTCCCTTGACATCCTCTGGTACAAACTGAGGTCTGTGTCAGGTAATGCAGGAGCACTGGTCATAATTCACATCGTGCTTATCCACATGCACCTCTCAAACCTTTGCTGCTTTCAAAGACAGACTGAACAAGCTGTTTTAAGGACTATGCTTAGATACAGTCCTTCCCTTCCCTAGGCCATGGGAGCTGAGGCCTCTGCAAAGGGGCATAGCTCTGCAAAGGAGAGCAGCTCGAGGTGGTCCCTCAACCCCGTTCATCCCGCATGCAGGTGCCACGATCCTCACTCAGAGCATGCCCCAAAAGAAACACTCTGCTCACCTCATGGGATGGGGGTTACACCTGCACAATTTTCCCTGTAATTTCAATTTCAGCCTTTAACATGTTATCCTTGTGGCTGTTGCCTCTCCTGTGGGCTCTCAGCTGTGTCTGGCGTGGGGAGGGCAGCAGGGCTGCACCTCTCAGGGCCAGGGCTGGTGGCTGACATTTGTTTTGCTGGTTTGCTTCAAACTCCATAACCCCCTGAGTCCATTCCACAGGCAGTTTGGCCAGGAGCCGCTGTCAGCAGTGCTTGGAAGAATCAATGATAACCTTTTCCTTTGCTAAGGAGTTACCTATGTGCCAGGGAGCAGAGGATGCTGAAAAACAAATGAAGCTGGGATTCTCTGTGGCTCTCCTTGGCATTATTCCTGATATTTAAAAAACAAACCAGTTCTCCTTTGGTTTTATTAGTCTTTCTATCCTGGCATTTAAACAGAGGTTGGCATGGTCAGCATCTGCAGACACATCCTATGATGCTCTCAGGGGTTTCTCTGAAGGTTGGGACACCCAGGGTGCTGCATCTGAAGTGCCTCAGTTCCTCCAAGGTGCTGGAAGGCGTTTTGGCATTGCGACACCCGGTAATGCCACTGCACAGATTATCCCACGTCACAGAGAGAAGGGCATTTGGGTCCTGGGAGCATATCTGGGCTGTAGGGTAGGAGCAAGGTTCCTCTGAGCCTCAAGACTGGCACCTTTTGGGGCCATCTTATGCTATGATGCTATTTCAGTATTTAATTCTCCTGGATTTTAGTACCGAACTGAAGAACTGAGCTGAGTCAATGCACCTCTTGCAGGTTTGTCTGAGCAGCACCCCAGAGCACCCCATGGTGGAGAAGTGTCGTGTCCCTCTGTGTCACCCTGTGCCTAACAGCAGTTTTTCGCTCTCACAGATTCAGCAGTGGGGTTCATGCTTGTTCTTGTCTTGGTTTCAGGCATGGAAGAAACGCTGGTTCGTCCTGCGCAGCGGTCGGATGAGTGGCGACCCCGATGTCCTGGAGTACTACAAAAATGACCACTCCAAGAAACCTTTGCGTGTCATCAACCTCAATTTCTGTGAGCAAGTGGACGCGGGCCTCACTTTCAACAAGAAGGAGCTGCAAGACAGCTACATCTTCGACATCAAGACGAGTGACAGGACCTTCTACCTGGTGGCTGAGACTGAGGACGACATGAACAAATGGGTTCGCAGCATCTGCCAGATCTGTGGCTTCAACCAGTCCGAGGAGAACACAGGTACCGTGAGAGACAGGTCCATGGCTAAGAGCACCTTCTCTCCTGCCCTCCCAATGGGCCCGGGGCCTCCTTCAAACCAGACCTGTAGGAGGGGGTGCAGCCTGCCACAAGGCTGGGGGGGTTGAAGTGGGAAATGGATGGACACGTGGGAAACTTTAATGAAGCTTTCCTGCCTTTGATATCTAAAGAGATGTCTTGGCTACTGTGAGAGCAAATAATTTTTACCCTCCATAACTGTAGACCTTTCAGTCTCTTACAAGAAGTTGGTGGTCTTTGGGGACTTTTTTAGCTACAGCCTTTGTCCCCATCCATCACCAAAATCCCTTTGAGAGTGAAAATCCCTTCAGCAGTGAAAATCCCCCTTGCTCAGAGGTTTCAATCCCTTGATGGAGTAGGGGGAGAAGCTTTTCTGGAACCGTTTTCCTCTCCACTGCAGTTGTCACCAGTGCTGACAGGCTCTCCTGTGGAGGACAGACATATTCCTGCACCTTCATCCCCATCTCTTCCTGGGACCCTCAGGGGAAAGCGTTGAGAAGGCGGAAGGAAAACTCCAGGTAGTGCAGTGAGGGGACCTATTGTCTGAGTTGTGCTCCACCATCCAAACTCAGTTGCACTTGGGCAAGCCTCTGCATTAAGCACCGGTGAGCTGCCTCTGCTTTCCCAGCACCATGAGGGCACACATAAATCCTGAGTGAGACAGGATGGGGAGTGAGCCTGGGGTGCAGCTCTGCAGTCACCTGCCCATGCCATTATACGTGGTAGCACCTCTGGGTATCTTTGCTTCATCGCATCTGTGGCCCAGTCTCATCCAAGGGACTGCAGGCCTGTGCTCTGTCTACATGAAATTCCCTGTAATAACGTCCAGCTTGGATCTGTTTTGGTCCCTCGTGGAGCAGCTGCCATCCGCAGGAGTTGAAACCCTGCCAAGAGCTCGTCAGGCAGGACAGCAAACAAAGCATCGCAGCAGCGCGGATGCGATCTTCACTGACTGACGCATGAAACAGGATGTCACCTTGGCAATGGGTGCACAACTGGCAGAAAGGATCCTTGATAACGTCGCCAGCCAGGTCTTTCAGGGAAAGGTCAGGCTGAATAAATTACATACTGTTCCAGTGTCAGCAGCGCAGCCCTCAAGGTTCAGCAAAATTGTTCAGGCCCCTTTTTTAAGAGCTGTTTCATTGCAGGATTTTCCATTTTGCGTGTGTTCAGCTGGGGGAACTGTTTTTCTTCTCATTTAGTAAAATGAGCTTTCAGCCAGCGGCAGCAGGATCGATACGGGACTTCAGTGAAATATAAATCTGGGCAGCAAAAGGAAAAACAATCTCCCGCTTGCAAGTACATCTGTCCCAAAGGGCACACAGGGATCATCAGGCTGCAGAGATCCAAGCACTATTCCCTGCAGGATCATGGAGTGACATCAGCAAAAGAGGAACAAAAATCCCTATTTGTAACAGAATCACAGCTCGTTAGTGCTGTAGGGAAAGTACCCACTTGAAACAGTACCCAGCTGCCAAAGTGTGATTTTCTGAGTAAGCCAAGAAAAAGCCTGCAATGGCGAATGCAGCAGATGTGTCCAGATGCTGCAGCAAAGAGGGAACATGAATTATTCAGGGCTGGTGCTTCGCTTCAGTCCTTGCCAAAGCGGTGACCCCATACTCACCTTTCATTCACCAGCCCTGCTAAGTAATGGCAAATAGATCATCCATTTCCCAAGATGGGTAATGTTCATTTGAAGAACCCGGGGCCTGAGGCTGGGCGGAGAAGTTGAGGGATCGTTGGAGCATGATGGGTGTTGGGAGTCTTGTCCATCTTGGCATATATGAGGTCATCATGCATCCTTCGTGAGGTGTCATCTGGAGGGAGTAATGAAACGGTCATAGCAATGTTTGCAACTGTGCTGTGCTGTGCTCCCTCTTCTTCACCTCCTTGAAGTCACGGGTGGATGGATGGGAGAGGATCGAGAGTTTGTGGGAGATTAAGACAGTTTCTGCGTATAAACAAAGCTTGGGACCCTTGGCATTTTGTTCTTTGACCTTCCTCCCCTCACCCTCAAGCTTTGGAGAATGAATGAGTCAGTAATTGGATGAACGAAAAAGGGGGAGGAAAAGGTAACCATCATGTGCAGGAATAGCGCCATGCTAATTGTAGCAATTAATTAACTAAACCTCGTTCTCCCAGCAGGCAGGCAGCGTGGTGGAACAAGATCAGAAACTGCCATGGAAGCCACTGTGCGCATTTTTCTGGTTATACTTGTTCCTGGGTGTGTGACTTTATACTGGCCCAAAAGCCTTGCTGGGCCTGGCCCCACAGCCAGGCTGTTCCCAGCTGGGCTGTATCACAACCCAGCTAGGGGAACACTCCATCACTGGCAAACACATTTACTGCAGTTGCCATCATATGCTGAGTTACTGCCTCCTCAAAGGGACACCCCGCATCAGCTGAGCCCCAGCCACCGGTCACTAGTTTGCTTATAACCCAATGGTGATGGAGGAGAAACTCATTAGGTTTTGGGGCAGTTTGGGTAAAAGCCTGTTCCACCAGCTCCCTGTGATGGTAGGGACAAGGCAGGGTAAAAAGGCTTTTTAGCATGATTTAGTAAGCAAATGGGCAACCTGGAAGCAGGGATATAAACCGGCTGCAAACCCTCTGCATGCTTAGGTGCTGCTCATGCTCCCAAAAGGCAAAACCATTGAAAGGCGAACAGATTTACAGCCTTTGATGCTTCTTTCCGTTTGCAGCTCAGTGGGAGAGTGTAAATTTTCTGTCGCTTGGTTTTCGCATTAGTCCTTCATGTCCTGTCTAGACAGGGGGACTCTCAGGATTAAGGAGGAGGCTGGACTTAAGGGCAGTTTAATGTCATGCTATGGCTCACTGCTGGTTTGCCGATCTCCAGCTGCATTATACATCTGGTTCAGCGGAAGGAAGCTCGTTTCAGCCTCAGGGTCTGAATGTCAGTGAAGCAGAGGGTCCTGCCGGCTGTCCCAAGGAGCAGCCGCTCCGCAGAGCCGCCCCGGTGCCTTTGTGCCCTGCCCCGACCTGAAAATAGTTGCAGAGCAGCACGATTACATCTGCCAGGAGAAGGGAAATTAAATTGATTCTAAAGAGTTTACCCAGACTGTGGCAAAGCTCTTTGTTTCTGTTAACACCTATTTACTTTGAGAGCTAATTACTATTTTTGAACAAGCAGAACCTCACAGGATCCTCTGCGTGTCTGAGGAAGCCGACCGCGCTCAAGTAAAGTAGATTTGCTCCTGTCTCAGTGCTGCCTTTCCACTGCAGTTTGCCCTGCTGCCACCTTGAGTGATCCAAATACAATGGGGGGAGACTAGGCAGGGACCCTGGGCCACAGGCTACATGGGAAAGGCCAGAGCGTGGGTATTTCAAACCATCTGCATTTTCCCTGCCCTAGTGGGCAGGCAGCCAGGGCTCAGCTGTGAACTGGATTTTCTCATATGATTTGTTTGTTGAAGTTAAAAAAACCCCACCAAGTCCCACGAAACATATCTCGTGCGCCATTAACCCTTTCTGAAGCTGATGCTTCAGCCAAAGCCCCTCCTGGTCCCATCCCCAGCATGACAGAGGTGCAGCTACAGCAGCTTGTGGTTTAATTTCTCATGAACCAGTGTGTGCCCACGCAGTGAGCATGTCCTTGAAGGGGTCCTGCGCCAGGATTAGTAATTTTGAAGGAGACAGCAACTTTATTAACTTTTTGTCCATTTACTGTGCCACACCCAGCACCTCCGTGGAGCTCCTCTTGTACCTCCTCCATGGAAACAGAGGAAGTTGCTCCTTCAGGGGCTTGGATTTGTGGGTGCTGACCAAACATGGGTGGGAGTTTAAAAGCTTATTCATGCACATCATTAATGCCCCTCTACTAGAAGTTTAACCCAGATGTGAAACCAGGGAAGGGAATATTTGTGGGTAAGTAGATGGCCTTGCTCTGAGCTGAAAGCTCCTTCCACTTGGAGAGGGTAAGGAAGGCGTGGGAAAAGGATGGCACTGGGCTCCTGCCCTGATGGGTTGTGTCTGGCAGCAGTAGCCTCTCCCACCCAGTCCAGGCATGTTGTTTTTTTTTTTTTTTTTTTTTTTTTTTTTTTTCTTTTTTTTTTTTTTTCCCATCTGGGACTTAATTTCTTTTTTTTTTTCCCTTTTGGGCTTTTTTTTTTTTTTTCCCATCTGGGACTTAATTTCTTTTATTTATTTCTCTGCTTTCTCTCAAGGGGTTGCTCCAGGGCAGTTCTGAGTTCTGGCTAACTCCTCACTCCATCTCCAAGGCTTGGCATTGGTGCTTTACATCATGACAGGGATCAATCCTCAGCAATCCCAGCAATGTCTCGCTGAACATAGGTCGGGGCTGAGCATTGAAGTTTAATGGAAATGTGTCTCTCCTTCCTCCTTCAACTCAGACGTGCTCATTCTAGCAGTTTAGTGGATCAGCCTCTGTATACCAGTCACTTTCTGTTCACACTGGTGAGATCTGCACTTCACATGTGTGGGTCTCTGGCTTGGTTCTGCCCCACACCCTCCATCAGTTGCTCTGCTCCAACCCATGAGAGCAAATGTATTGCTCTCACTTGACTTGCTTTGGCTGGGGGTCCCATATGGGCCACAGGCTGATTGCCCCCCAGCCTGCTGCCTGCAAGTCTGCCTTATGACCCCATCTGGCTGCTCTTGCACCCTCCTCACTTCTCTCCCAAAAACATTTGTCCTAGCAACAGGCCAATGATGCCTCCAGGCCCATCGATTCCTTGCAGCCAGGTTAGCCTGGGTGTTTGCCCAACAAAGGGAGCTCAAGATGGACCAGAGAAGAAAACAACAGAGGGACCCCTGAAGACTTGTTGGGAGGACAGGAGCTGCCCAAAACTCAGTAAAGAGTGCTGCAAGACTGGAGTAAAACCAGGTTTGAACATTGTATACCACTCACCTCTCCCAAACACTCCCAAGTCACCAGTGTTCCCTGCATGCCAGAGCAGGGCACCAGGGATCACATGCAAGGTGACAGTTCCTGCATTCCTGCCACCACTGCCTCTCCCACAGCCAGTTAGAACCAAAGCAGAGGGGAAATACACAAGACCGGGTACTTCCTTGCTGTCGTGCCAGCACATGCCTCCTTCCTTCCCTACTGGGCCCTGTAGGAGTTACAAGCCCAGAGCCCAGCCAGGGAGTGTGCAGAGGCTGAGGAATGTGGAATGGGAAACGGGGGCAAGGAGGGATGTGTGAGGGTGTCCTTGTGTCCCTGACAGCACCCAGGCCCTGCTGTGCATTGTTTTGGGATCTGCAGGCAGCACTGCCACCTAAGGGTAATGGAGCAGGAAGCCCCTTGTGGAGCCTTGTCCCCTCGAGTGGGCCATGACTTCCTAGAATCACAGAATGCTTTGGGTGGAATGGGACCTCAAAGATCATCCAGTTCCAACCCCCCACCATGGACAGGGACACCTTCCACTAGACCAGGTTGCTCAGAGCCCCATCCAACCTGGCCTTGAACACTTCCAGGGATGGGGCATCCACAGCTTCTCTGGGCAACCTGCGCCAGTGCCTCACCACCCTCACAGGCAAAAATTTCTTCCTGATATGTAATTTAAATCTTCCCCCTGTCAGTTTAAATTTATTCCCCCCTGTACCACTTGACTTGTTAGCTTCTGTTGACACAAGTCAATTGGTCTTGACACCATCTTTAAGCCCTGGTATGAGTTGTACTTGGATATCAGCTCACATGGAGGCCAGTCTGTCCCCTGGCAGACAGTACAACAAGCAAGGAACAAGAGAATGAGTTGAGCTTGACCCATGGGATGGACGGGGCGTATCTTGTTGGATTCTCTCCAGATATCTCACCTTCCCATGTTTGGTCACCTACCCAAAGACCTAATGTCCCCTGCCCCATTTGGGAGTTGGAGGTGGCTCGTGTTGGGACAGGAATGTGGAGCCTTGAGCCCTGTACTCTGACCTGCTGTCCCACTGTACATGCAGATGCAGCCTTTTCCTCAGTGTTCCCATCAACACTTTCAGTGTCAAGGAGCTCCTTCTTTTAAAACACCTATGTCACAGTGAGATCCACTGGTTGCACACGTCAAGGGCATTTGGATCAGACCCACCTCATCCTTTTCTTCCATGTTCTAATTGTTCCTAACAAGGGAAACAGCTGTGGCTGCAGATTGATTCTGGAGGACAAACGCAGATGTCGTATCTCAGCCCTAGGTTTGACCCAGCCTCGCTGGAATAGGTGAGGGAGACCTGATGGCCCAAATTCTCTTTGCACCAGGCTCATGGTTAAACTTCAGGTGCATGCAAGCACCTTCTTGCCAGAATCGCAGTTCATTCCTTAACCTTCCTGCCACTTTAAATTTGCTCCAAACTTCCCTGACCCTGGTTTTCCTGCTCCACAAACAGCAAGTTATTTTAAGATCTGACACTGTTCAGCTTTTATTTCTGTGTAAACAATACTGGAGATGGAGTGGTATTGGCACAAAGGAGCAGCTTGAGAGCAGTTAACTGCCTGCTGTCTTTTTCCCCCTTTTTTCCCTCTCTCCCTCTAGAGATAAGCCAGTTGAGGTACTGATGAGTCTGCTGAAGAGAAGAGTGCCACTAATGACCTGGAATTTGCTTCCTAGAGCACAGAAACAGAGCTGATCTCTACCAGCTGGGTTGGGTGCCCAGTCAGGGTGCCCTTGCTGTTATTCCCCTGGCAGTTTGGAGAGGGAATTGATGCCATTAAGAGTGAGACATGTTTGGGTGCTTGTAGTCTTCTTCTAGGGAGAAAATGAAAAAAATATGTCTAGAATGAGGCTAATCATTTGCACCCTGCAAGTGGCCATTTCTGTCCTTTGGTTCTCCAAGGAGCTAGGGTTGATGAGCTCAGGTATCCACTTTCTCCTAAAATTCACCCACCTGCCCCAGGATTGCTATCAAGGCCTTTGCTATCAAGCTGGATCTTCAATGGTTTCATTTTCATCATTTCATTTACAGCAGACAACGATCAACCCCTGCTATTCTTCCATACCTTATTCCTCTTGCTGTACTCTGCTCTTTAGCATGCTGGGCTCCCAGAAACATTGCAGGACCAGAGTCAACACTGCACGGCAGTGGTGGTCACTGTCCTTGATACCAAGAGGAAGTTTCCTGCCCATCTAGGTGCCAAGGAAAGGTCTGAGGCAAGGATGCAGAGGGTTTTAGAAAGGGAAAAGGTCTTAAGGTATCTACATGATTAGAAAACCAAGCTTCTGGCTTCAGGGCATCTGATGTAATCAAATCTCTGACATTTGCAATGCTTGGACCAAGACTTTCTTCACAGTTGGCGTTTTGGAAATCTAGGAATTTTTAGGATTTTCTTGTTGAGATGTTTTTATTGTGACTGTGGACATTTTGAAGAGGTAGAACTGAAAAAAATCCAGAAGACGTGAGCCTTGTGTTTGCAAACCCATAACTCTGCTGTCCCAGAGAGTCCACTGGAGGATAAGTGTTCGTTGAGCCTCCTTTGACCACAGCCAGCACTGGTGGGAACTGGGGGACGATGCAGCTGTTTGTGGGAGCACAAGGTTTATAGGCAAAAAGTGCTCTTATCTCACTGCAAATATTAAAACCATCAACCAGCAAAAAAAAAGAAAATTTATGCTCAGCTTTCAAAAAGGACCAACAGCCAAATACTCCAACTTTTGTTGACAGTTTCCCAGCTGGCGCCCAGCTCAAGGGTATCCAACTGGCCTCTTCTGAAGATAAATACAGAGCTGGAGGACTGGGGCCTTTGGGGAAAATCCTGCCCTTTCCTGGCCAAAGTCCCACTGGATTAGCTGAGCTGAGGCTGGGATTTGAGCTGGGAGACAAGGAAGGAATGTGAAGTTCAAGAGGTTTGAGGTTTTTTTAGAGCTAAAAGCATCGCCCAACCTTTCCAGCGCAGGTTTCCTAGTAGAGATTGACAAGCTAAGTTCACATCTCAGCCCTGGCCAGAGCTGTCTCCTGGCCTGGCACCCAGAATCAGAAACCCATTTAACCTAATTCTTTGTTCTGTAATTGGCTTTTATGGCTGTGGGCCCTGTCAAATGAGTTCTGTTAGTTTAATGGGCATAGAGGAATTTTTAGGGTGACTTACTGACCGTGGAAAAATGAGCGTGGCAGACGGTATCAGCAGTGCATCAAAAAACAAAACCATGCAAAGCCCTTGGAAAGAAAAACAGCTGATGGACTTGGAGTGAAGTGATACTGTCTGAGCAGAACCGAGGGAGAGAGGCATTTTTGGGTGTCAGCCAACTGAGAGGAAACTCACAGTCAGATTCATCTGCATTTATATTTCCCAGAGGGGTCTTGGGACTGTTGTAGCCCATGTGCCCCAGTCATGTGCTCTGGGATTCCTGGAGTTGCCATGAATCTGTGTCTGCAGAGTTTCTCAGGCATCAGGGTGGGACACAGATCCGCAGGTGATGCCCAGCACACAGGACACAGGCTGGGAAATGGAATGGACAGAGAACCTCAAAATGCAAATTCAAACAGGTTGGACAAAGGAAAAAAAATCACTTCTGCAAAGGATAATTTTCTGGCAGTTTTTCACAATGTAGCACTTTTTTCCCCCAAGTAAATGTATTTCCCCATTTCTTCCCTCCATATATGTCCCATTGTTCCCTCCAAAGCTTTGAGAGAGACATGATTTTATATGCCCTGTGCACTGCTTTGTAAAACCTGATAAAAGCCAGGACAGATTTAGACTCTCATTTCCCAGACCCCAATGCCTGTTTGTTTGCTGGTTTGTATTGCTTTATATTTCCAATTAAAACCAAGCCTGCGCAAAGGAAAAGCTTTCTAAAGCCTTTAAAGCCTCCAAGTGAAGGCACATGGAGCAGGAAGGAGACATGAAGCTGTTGATTCCTGTGAACTTTCCATGACACCAGTCAGGGTTTGTTTCCAGACTGATTCTTATTTATGAATGCAGTAGCATTTATTACTGATTTTATCTGTAAAGATGGCATTTCTTCCCTAGATGGTTTCTGTGCCTCAGTTATAACCACTGCCTGCTCCTCAAATATACTTTTATTTGTTGTGGTACAATACCAGAGCTGTAATATTGGCAATTACTTAGGGCTGTGGGGCTTACACCTGATCCAGAGATGCCCTCCTTCCACATCCCAGCTCCCTCCAGGAAGGCTGAGAACATCTCTAAGGGTCCATCACAGTGTCAATGTAGCCAAGAAACTTGTCTTCTGCTATGCCAGATGCTGCACAACCACAGGGCAGAAAGGCAGCCTCTGCTTGAAAGGATTCATCACTAAGGCGCAGGACAGATGTGTTGGTGCATCTTTTCTCCTGCCTGTAGCCATTTGCTGCCAGGGGCACATCAGCGATGGTGCCTGTTCCCTCCAACCTGGGAATGGTCTTTAAAGGGACACTTGGCCACAGCTCCTGAAAAACCTGTTTAAAAATGAGACTGTGCAGGAAAATTAGATGTTACGTATCTCTTCTGTTCCCCACTTGCCCACAGTCAGCTGCTTCTCTGCGGGATTCAGACGTAGAAGGGAGTTACAGTTTCCACCAGGCATCCAAGGACGATCTTTGCCATTTTTCCATGCTTACAGTCACTTTAAACCACAGAGGATGAAGCAAATAATTAAAGATGTGTGGGAAAAAAAGGTCAGCCCCCCAAAAAAGCCAACAAAACCCACTAACGTGAGTCTTCATCTTTGGAAATACTCAAAACCTGGCTGGACACAGTCCTGACCTGCTGTAGCTGTCCCTGCACCCCTCTGGGTAAAAAACTTTTTCCTAATATCCAACCTAAACCTCATGTCAGCACTTATTGGGGATGTAGCTTCCCTTCATACTTACTGGGTTGTTGTCACATGTTGTCACATGAGTGTGACTCGTTTGCACCTTTGATTGATTGCCACCCTTTCTATCTGTTTATTAAAATGGAAAATAACAATTCACCTCAAAAATTTCATCATACGCTCTCTCAGTTCCACATGACCTAATCCCATCCCGGCCAGCACAGCTGCTTGTGCCAAGTTTTGGTATGATTACCTTCCATCATTTCACTGCCAAACTATCCCTGTGCTTGTACGCCGTTGCTTTTGAAAGTATGCTGGAGTGGAGTGACTCATTGCAATTGCTATTTTTTTTTTTTTTTTCCCATAACTGACAGTGAATCCTTTTTGAAATGTTGGGCAGGTGTCTGGGCACTGGCAAATACTTCCTCACCTGTCAAAGTGTAGTGAACGACTGTTGTGCTGCCTGTGGCTCCATCCTCACCTTCGTCTCACGGCCGATCTCCTGCCCTGCCAAGCACCACCTCGCTTGACATTGCTGCATGTGTAAACCTCCCCTCAAGCCTGTGTGTGCTCTCCACACACTGAACCTTGATATAAAGCCTTTACCATGATAATTATTTTTCCTGGCTTGCCACGATGGTTCATATTGCTCTCCAGTGAGTCATGATGAAGTCTTTCAAATACCCACTTGAAATCCATAAATTCTGTGATTAATCTTTCTGCTACTTGATGGTTGCTTTGATGATTAGTGTTAGGGTCAAAACCTGGTCGACACATGGTCTTCCAACTGAAAACAAAAAGGGAGCTTATAAAAAAAGGGAGAGTGATTTTTACATGGGCAGATAGGGACAGGACAAGGGGGAACAGTTTTAAACTAAAAGAGGAGAGAGTTAGATTAGATGCTATGAGGAAATTCTTTACATGAGGGCGGTGAGGCACTGGCACAGGTTCCCTGGAGAAGCTGTGGATGCCCAGATGGGGCAGTGTTTAAGGCCAGGTTGGATGAGGCTCTGAGCAACCTGGTCTAGTGGAAGGTGTCCCTGCCTGTGTTGCGGAGTTGGAATTAGGTGGTCTCTAAGATCCCTTCCAACCCAAGACATTCCATGATCCTATGAAAATGTTGCCTTCGTCTGCTGAGATTTGTATGAAAAAACTCCTGACAGAGCAGAAGATTGTTTGTCTCAGAAAGCACTGTGGTATCTCTTAAGTCTTTACCTTTTTGTTGTTGTTGTTGTTTTTTTACTTTTTTTTTTTTTAAGTATCTCAATCCCAGTTTATTGACTCTTGTGGCTTTTCCTCATCCCCATGATTCTAAGAAAAGGGGGCAGATTTGTGATTTTCATTTGAAGCTCATTCATGCTTTTACAGCTTTATTACAGTTTTTAAATACCGTTATAACTCATCTTTGGCATCAACATTTTGAGCATCTGAGGTCCTGTTGGTTTTTCTGTTATGCTCCAGAAACTCACATCCACCATTCTTCTACCTCTAAGAAGAACTCAGGAGTACAGACTCGGAAATGCTTTGATTTTCTTTGGCATGATGTTGGAAGGACCACCCTGTCCTCTGCCCGCCAGTAACATTTTTATGGAGATAAATCCACGCTGTCCAAGTCCTGGGCAAACAAAGCTTTGTGTACTAAAAAATCCACTCACATCTCAGTGATGAGAACACATGCTACTGCTCTGGTGTCTCGTGGTGCCATCTGAAGAGAAGGCCAACCCCGTGTTCCCAGAGCTGTATGACGCAGTGGTTTGTTTTACAGATCAAGCGGCTCAAAGAGTTAGTACTGCCATGACTGCAAGAGTACCCTCAGTCATACTAGATAAGTTAAAATATTTGCTTTAATAAGGTGTGTGAGTGATGAGGTGACGCACAAATGGGTTTTCCCTGCGGGTGCATTGCTGCATGAGTGATCCCTGTGAAGTTCTCGGCTGTCTCCAGAGCAGTTGGAGTTGGGAGGTTGGAGCAGGCTGGCTTCTAGTCTGGTCCCAGTAGTCTCTGCATTCCCGTGGTTGTAGCCAAAAGCCATTGTATCCTGGCTTATTCTTCCCATTATCTCCGGAGAGAAATGGGTCTAGTGTACTGTGTGTTTGTCACCGTTCCACTTTCCATCCCACAGATGAAGGATGAAGATGGATCTCCCCCAGATCTGTCTCAGCAGCCAAATACACTAAGTTCAGACGTGTCAGTAGTTAAAATCAGAAATTAGATAACTCCCATTCCCATGAGGAAGGAGTGCTCAGAAATTGCCTATATGGAGTCAGAGCAATCTGGGGAAATGCTTGCAGCAAGTGGAGCAGGTGACAAGCCCAAAACAAACTCCCTTTGAAAGGCAGTGAAAATTCAGCATCTCCGTTTTCACTCCCTCTGGTATTCATTTTTCATACTCCTTCAGTGCCGATTTGGATTCACACCTTTTCATTCTGAATTTGAATGAATTTCAGGAAAAAACAAGAATTGCACTTTCACATCTAACAAGCACATGATGATGATTTTCAGTCAAAGAGGGGCAATCTGCCCCCCAAAAATGATCCGCTCTGATGAGAATGAATTGAAATACCTTGACCTTCTCCCTTTTTACTTAAAATTCACTTCTATCCTCTGAAGGTTTCTTGTAATTTCTGGCTTCAAACTATCTCTTGGCAAGCTCTTATTTTGATTAAATGGCATTTTCCAGCTGGAGGATGTCAGAAGATTTTCGGCTGGCCCTAAGCCAAGCATGAAGCACTGGGCAAGGCACTGGGCAAGAAGATGTGGGTTTTGCTCTGGGTGCTGGTTCCAAGTGTGGTGGGTGCAAGGATGTGTCAGCTGCAAGGGGCATAATGTCACCTGGTGCTTCTGGCTTTTAGGAATGGGCTCACCGCGCTGTGAGCTGGTTTGAGCAAGGAAGAGGAGGGTGAGGAAATGCCGAGTAAGCCCATGGGATGGTTCCCAACCCATGAGCAAGAATCAGAGCAGGGATGGTTTGCTCTGGTCTTTGGATGCCAGTGGATGTTTTGTACCTGAGTGAGGCGATGAATGCCAAAATCCAAAACTGTAACCGTGAAGGAGATTGTGATAAATCTGCCTTACCTGAGTCTCCTGAGGACCAAGCTCTACATTACACTCCATTGCTCCACTAAATGCAGCTCTCTTTTGCTCTGTGTTAAAATTAACCACAAAACCAGCCCGTGCTTGAGTGCACAGGGTTCAAACAGCCACATCCATGCTGGGAGTTTGCTCTGCTTCTCGGTGCTGAAATATGCAGTGGGGAGAGACTTGCTTGTGCATGACCAGGTGTGACAGGGAGATGGAGGGTGTCCAGGTGGGAAAACTCATGCACAGGGAAAAGAAAAACAAGAACATAAGATGGAGCTGAAGTGACAGTGACCAAAGTCTATCAGGATCTTAAGCCCAGTGGCATTAAGGACTCCAGCCCACTCTGCATCTCCTTTAGACACCCTCAGCTCGTTCTTGGGGTGGTCCCATGGGGGCAGCAGCTATGGTGGATGGGGAATGTGGGGACAGGGACATTACTGGAACTGACCCTAACACAAAATCATTTGTGGAAGCAGCTGCCAGCCCTGCGTTTCTGAGTGCAAATCCACTCCAAAGGATTGCACTGCTTTCAGCCCACGCCAGTTCTTGCCTTTGGCACAAGCCATTCTCCCCACTCCCTGCCAAACCAGTACAGATGTTTTAACACCCACCAGAACCCAGATAATTACAAACAGAATCGAAAGACTGGTCAGGGTTGTTCTGTTTAAATTGCCTGAACTCTCAGCCGTTCTCAAGCGGGATGCTTCCCACTTTTTGACATTGCTTTCAAAGACATTTTTGTGGGACACGTTGCTAATACTCATTTTATGATTAGGGGAATGTCTAGAAGCCCCAACTAGCGTGAAGATCACACCATGCCTCCTGATGTAATGGTTACCACAGAGTGAAACAAGTGCAGGGAAGATGAGTACAGCACCTGGGAAAACACTGTCATGGGAAATTAGAGCTAATTTCTAACCAGCAGCTTTTCAACCATGGCATTGCAAAGCTCAGCTCATTTTCAAATGGGTTTGGGGAGTGTTTTCCATGGGACAGAACCATGCGATCAGCTGGTGGGCACAGGTCAGAGAACACTGCAGGTCCTTCACATCCTAGGTCCTCATGGGAGACAGTGCTTACCATGGAGAGATTGTGAGCTGCTGTGATAAAGGAAGCAGCAGCATTTCCTGTTGTAACAGAGGGAAGCCAGTAGCAAAGACTTTCTTCCTGGTCTGTCCTTGTACAACCCTAAGATACAGGAGTGTGGCCTGTGATGAGAAGCTTGGTTCTCTCAGACCGGTTGCAAACAGCCAGGTTTGAGTTTACCAGGCAAGAACTAATTCAGAATCAGTAAAACTAGTTGTCATATGTGTCTGCCCTGAGGCCACTTAGAAAGCATCTGTGGGGAGGAGGACCAAGAAAACCTCAGGCTTCACTCTACATGAGCCACATCATGTCTTCTCACCTCTTTTCCATCAGGATGCTTTGAGGTCCTCCTGGGCATGGAGGCGAATTTTGTCCTTGCAGTTGTCATCGCTGACTGTTTGGGAAGGAGCTGACCAACACAAGCCCAGCAACCCTGGTGGGATCAGGCTGTCTTCATGGCTCTCTCCTCAATCTCTGATGCAAAATTCCTTGCCTGCCATGCCCAGACATGAAAATTTCTATCTGACATTATCCCGGTTCATTTCTGGTTGCTGTGGAGACCAATTTAAATGAAACTCTAGTCTTTTGAAAGAGAATATGAGTCTAAGTCATTTGCCATGCAAGGTCCCATGCTAATAGCATTAGCATATTATTTGATTATGGCGATGTGTAAGGAATAAATTCCAAGTCCTTTTGCCATCACTGCATCTTAAAAGAAGAGGAAAAGAAAAACCTCTGGGCTTTAACCGATACTGAAGACCTTTACTGCATGTGAACTCCTGATTTCTAAATGCATAAAGCTTTGGGGGTCACAGGCATTTTTAACCTCATGGCAGTGTGAATAGCTTGCTGGAAAGGACCTTTCCTTTCTCTGCTTCTACTGAGCACTGTTAATAGACTGTCTAATGGGCAGGACTCGGGTTTTTTAATGATGGGCAGAAAAATCCAGGATGGCTTTTTGAGCTGTTCCCATTATTCCTGGAGTGCTTGTGTTGCAGAACCCATCAAGAGAGCAGCTGGGCAAGGTGCAATCCTCCCATTGCTTATACAGGGTTTTCCTTCTTGCGTTTTGCCCTCTAATATCTTAAGAATGGCATTGCCTTCAGGATTTCTTCAGATGATCCCAGTATGTGGACAGGGTATGCCCATGCCCCTAAATGAAAAAAAGCCCAGAACAAGAAAACAAACAAAGAAACAAAAAGCACATGGAAAACTGTTGCAGATAGGCTTGTTTTGAGAGAAAAGGCCGCAGACATGAGAAAGGAAAGCTTACTTCCAGCAAGAAAAAAAAAACAGCAAGTCAATCTCCACCTATATGAGCATGTTTTCTGGACCTGGACTGACTCTTGCTTGCATTGACTTCCAGGCTGCTTTGTGGCTGGTTCAGGGACACAATACTGTGTCCATGAGGGTTAATGACTTCTCCTGTCTCCTCTCTGGATTTTTGAAGGGCTGAGCATGATGGGCTCACCTGAAGGTGTGTGAGAAATGTGGAGCTCTACTGCAGCCACCTGTCCCCATCTTCCTCCCTTACCCCTGCACCACAGCTCCCACCTCCCTTTCCTTTTAACTCATTTGTTAAAATACCACCCATAGATCAAAAGTAACATTAATCTTATATAGAGGAGGGAGGAGCAGAGTCAAACTCCTGCAGTTAGGTCCCATGCATGAGTGCAAATGCACCTGTGAAGAAGGGGACTCTGAAGGGAGAAATGTGGGTGTGCTTTTTTCCCCAAGCGTTGCCTTGCTGAGCAATGGTAAAGCAGACCCATAACACTGCTGCTGTTTTATTGACTCCCCAACAAACTGGGAGTTATAATGTTTCTTCCCCCAAGGTAAGGTGAGATGGAAATAAATTACTTCTGTAAAGAGCCGGGAATGGCAGCTCTTCTGTAATACAAAGTGCAAATATTTGGGCCTCTTGTGCGCTGCCTTGAATAGAAATGGTCCTAAATCATGCATAAGTAAAATGGGTTCACATTTTCTCCTAGTGAAAGTTTTTCTCTGCTCTCCTGGAACATTAAAGACCTCCGCTCCCACTGTCTATAAAAAGGGCTATAAAATTTAAAGCAAGCTGTTAAGAAGCCCTGTCAGGGATTAGGCCAGGATTCATTCTTTCTCTTCCATCCCTGCTAAGTGAGGCGTGCACTCATGTTTGCTCAGGCAAGGAGAGGTTCCCACATACTGCTTGCAGTGAATGATAATAGGACGAGGGAAAATTTGTTCAGGACCTAAAAGCAAGTTTTTCCTGGGCTAGGGAAAGTCAGTGGTGCACCAGCTTCTGGAATTTTTCATGACGTGTTGGACCGCGGCACTTGGGTGAGACTGCTCTAGTGTAATTTCCAAGGGAAATCTGGGTTAGAAGCTGCCAAAATCATTAGTCATCATCAATAGTAATAACCAGTTATAATAACCAACAATAATATCCAATGCAATCCTCTGAAACAGGATGCCAGAGCTTCATGTCACACAGTAGGAGAGCAGGTTTGATCCTGGGCCATCATGAGTCTGCCTCTGGGTAAAAACACTCTTTTCTCATATAAATGTGTAATCTCTTTCTATAGCTCTTTGTTTTCAACAGCTTCAACCTTGTCCTGCAGCACTGGCCTCCACAGACTGCTTGTACCTCCAGACAGGCTTGCTAAGGATGCCCCTGGCATCTGCCAGAATCACATGTGCCACCCACAGACGGAAAGCAGCTCATTCTACACCTCCCCATTGCCTTGGTTTTGCCACCTTATATACTTAGCCTGACAAGTGCAAGAATACCCACCTTGAGACCACTTGGTGTTTTTTACAGTTACACCACATCATCTTTGTCCTTTTCCTCTGTTCCAGCCTTTTCTTTATCCCGTTTAATCAGATGGGTTTTGCATCCCCTTCACAGATTGGTTTTGCAATGTCAGAAATGATGATCCATGAAGCAGAGTGAGATGAGGTTAGTGCCATGCAGCAAACGAGGCCCAGCCCAGCCCATGCTGCCACCCTGGGTCTGTCCTTCATCCCCAGCTCTGGGTCACTGTCCCACTCTCAGATAAGGGTGTCCCACGTGGGATGCTCGAGGGCACACATAAGCCACGTTTGTGAGCATCTACCTTCATCTGCTTTTATCTCCAAGCATTGAAGCCCTTATAACAAAAATAAGTAGGTGCACACCAGGCATCCCAGTCTGGCCAAATGTTGGACTCCCAAGTATTGACACGAGTGTTGAGCTCCACAATCAAGTGGCAGATTTGCTCTTCAGATGGTAACTGCCATGTCCAGGACATGTTGATATGAAACAGAGATGAGTCACTGTCACCAAGGGGGTTTCCCAGGACAGGGATGGGATTTGGGGCACAGCCTCATCTTGCAGAACCAAACCTGTGTTCTCCAGGGAGAAGCATTGCGTTGTTTCTGTTGCAGTCTCTCTCCTGTCTGCTCCTTCGTCCTTCAAGGAATTGATTACTGTTAAAATAAGTGAGATATATAATGCTTTGAGGTCAGGACTTGGTTCCCTTCCCTCTCTTCTTGCTCACTCACTCTCCTGCACTGTGATTTTTTTCCCCCGTTTCCCGTGCTTCTCTGAAGCAAATGCTCTCCTACTTTGCCACTATTTTTCAGTTGTTTCATAGAAATGCAAGCACAGCACTGACACTAATGGAGAAAGACAATGGCATTTATTGTCAGCTTTTTCTCATTGTCTCTCCCATAACTCTTTCTTGGGTAATTCTCCCTGTCCTGTGTCAAATGCTTAAATGATTGGGAGATATCCCTGTTCTCCATAGAGAAAACGTAAGGAAACTAGCACAGGCTAAATATCATTTAGATGGCTGAAATTGTGTAAATGAAAGCATGCCGTCAGCTGTCTGTGCAGCAGATCCTTGTCTGTAAAGGGGTGATGCTCCTCCTTTCCCTTGGCCACTCTGTCCTGACCAGTTTCCCAAAGCAAATGGAAATGACCATCAGAAACTGGAAAGGAAAACTCAAAAGCCCTATGTCACTGTTGTCTCTACTCTTCAGCTCTTCCGCAGTCAGGGATGAAGCTGTGTCCTATCCTCACTTTTGGGAAGCTCAACTGCCCCTGCTTTGTACCCAAAATTCAGGCAGTGACAAGTATTGGGGTGTCCATGCACACAGCTCTCCATTTTGAAGGCAAGGGGAAATTATCCAGATCAGATGCTATGTCTCACTGACCTGCTGGAGAAAACCTTTAGTGAACTGCCAAGGCATCCTCAGACTGGCAACAGCTTTTCCAAATGCCATCCAACTTGGAGGCAATAGGGAAAGCTCAGTAAATAAACCATGCTCAGGTGCCATACTCATCCTCATGGCATCCCAGGGCCTCTTGGCAGCACTGTGGTGTGTTGACTCATCCACTGGACATGTTGTTTGTTCTCTTCCTGCCAGAAGCATGTGGATGGCTTGTTTTGGTAGGGTTGTTTGTCTTGTTTTAATTATTTCTTGGTATTTATGCTTGAGGAGAGAGCTGGCAGGAAAAGCAGGGGTGCAGGGAGATTCCCATGAAGAAAGTTCCCCCTCTTTTTGCTAATAAGTGATGGAACTGCTCCAAAGAGTGAGGAAGACGATGGTGCATGAGCATGGTCTACTCTGTGCCATCCTAGGGATTATTTCTAGTAGATTTCTACTCTTCCCTTGATAAAGAAAGTCTCATTTGCCACAAGTTTTAACCGGCACAAAGTCAGCAGTGTGGTCCAAGGCACTTCATGGCCAGAAAAAATCTGAGGAGCTCTTATCTGTGGAACTCTTGGATCAGTCCTTGCCAGTTTGGTGTTGGGGATCATGGGAATTTTGTGCTACTCAGAGATGCCAAGCAAGCCTGGCACCTTTGGTGGGATTAACAGGAGCACAGGAATTTATCCATGGCATCATTGGACGATACAGGGAGTTACAGTCCCAGCCTCTGCCTTCAGACAGGGAAAGCTGAGGTTGCGGCTCTGGTGGAAAAGGACATTCAGAGCAACAATTTCCAAAGGAGGCTGAGTTGTTATTTTGCTCAGATAAGCCCAGGAACACTGTGTGAAACTATGTGCACACAGCAATAGTCGTGTGCTCTGAGCAAGGGAATTCAGAACTGTCAACAGGGAGGGAATTACTGCTTTGGGAGATTGAAAACATTCATAAGAAATTCCTGGCTCCCAGCCTAGTCCATCCCATTGCTGGCTGTGCTCACAGTTGTGGATTTTTGCTTTGAGGATGGATTTCCAAGTTTCTTTCCCGACTTTGCTGTAATACCTGGACAAAAAGGTATATCTTAACCTGGACTAGTGAGTTCCAAGCCTTCAGCCAAAGGCCAGTGATACCACGGGGTTTTGCAGGGCTGTGCTGGTTTGTCCCCACAGAGCTGCTGGCTTCTTGCAGGGACCAGTGCAACAGCTGTAGCCTGAGCCCAGCAAGATGTATGCGTGTAAATTGTGCTGCTGACATTGAATTTTAACTTGTGGGCGTCCAACACTGCCTCTTCCAGACCGTGAGAGTCCAATTCCCCAAACTCGGAGGAGAACTGGCCAGGAAATGTGGGGTTAAGATGACACTTCCCACATGGCCCCACTACATAACTTTAACTCCGTCACCTCTGGGAATGGCGGTAGGAACTGTGCAGGATCTTATCCTTCCTTGGCTGTACTTGATACATTCCCTCAACATAAACTCAAGATATCAGCATCAAGCCAAAGGATTAGAGGGTTACATCCACGCTGTTAAATGAAGGAGGGCCCTGGGTTTATCCATGGTCCCATGGTGGATGGCCATGAAGGATTGAGAATCATCATTCTTTTTGGCTTGTGGAGAGATTAAGTATCTTTGGTCATGATGCGGGTGGGACCAATGCCTGGAGGCATCCAGATGCGATCCCATGGAGATTATTCACTTGGAGCGCTGCATGGATGTGGGAAAGGAGTGTTTGTCCTCATTGCTCGGCAGCTGGGCGCTGCAGCATGGCAAGTTGAAGTGGCTTTGGGATCTCTGGCTCGTATTCATTTCTCTATGCCTTGCCCTTGTGGGGATGTCTGCTTTTCAAGTTGATGTGGTGTCCTGATTTTTCCCTTAATGTGTGCTAGTCTTTAAATACTATTTTTCTGCTATGATTTCCTTCCTTGCCTCCTTGCCTGCCCTCCAGCATGACCTGCTGTCAGCGTGTGACCTGAACACATGAGCTGTCCTATATTCTAGTGCCAAAAAACCCCACAACGTAAAAGATCCAGACCAATCTTGGCAGTCTCCTTCCACAGGATTTATCTTCCCAGCCCTTGCAATACCCTCCCAGGCCTGCAAAGCAATCCATCTCTCACCTGCTATTATGGAGTTCATCTCACAGACCTAATGGAGTACGTGAGTCCTGAATTGGCTCCCACTAATGCTCTCAGTGGCCGGGTCGCTGTGGGAAGCAAGCTGGGAATTCATTTTGAAAATCAATGAGGATGCCAATAGAGCGGCTTTCCCCAGGGAAGTGACATGCTTTTACTAGGCATTGCCTCCTGCCCCTCTTCATCCCCCATTTTCATTTATGTGGTTGCAGTAACCGTGGAGTAATTCATCCTAATTTCAATGAGTGCATCTTTTGTGCTGCGTTCTCCGGTTTCCCCAAATCAGAGTGATTTTTGGGGAAGATTAAGGTCTCCTGGCAGTGCACAATGCCAGGGCTCCCTGAAGTGTTATGATTTGAAGTTGCTGTGCCCTGGGGGGTTGCCGGGGACTGTGTCCTCTGTGCAGCCCCATCTCTCCCCTCAGGCTGTGTTAGCACAAATAAATCAGTGTTATTTCTAACTCCTGGGTGTATTTTGCCTTGCCATGACATTTTGATGGAATGGCAAGTGCAGAGCGTGCAGGGATAGTGTGGGAGGACAGCTCAGAGCTGTTGGAAGGACCCCAATGCAGTGCAGTTCATAGTTGTCCCCAGATGTGACCTTCATGCTGGGACGGGAGCACAACACCAACCTGTCATCCTCACCATGGCCAAAGAGTCTTGGCCAAAGCAAAGTGCCATGGGCAATTCTTGGTGGCGATTTGGGAGGTGGCAGGACTGGGTTCCTGAGAGGCATTTTGGGTGCAGCACCCCTGCTTTTGATGGCAGTGTGGGTTTGGGATCTCTCGTCCTGGTTGATCTCAAAGCACTCAATTTGGAATTTTCATAGCTCTCAAGACTCCTTTTCCAACGGGGCTCATTCTGCACTGCTATGGGATAAATATTTAATAAGAATGAGGGTCAAAACACTGTTTTGTCCGAGGACACCGAGATGGCCATTTACTCCTATGACGAGTCCCAGGGGATTTTTAATGCCCATGCAAAAAAGACAGGAATCAGAGTTTTAAGCTGTCATCCCCCACCATTAATGTCAGTGTTAAATATCGATCCTTTCTGTGTTTAGCACAAACCAAACAACACAGTCGAGCCAGGCTCTTTGGCTTTTATTAATGTACTTTTTGTGCACTGGGTGAAGTTTGCAGTAACACCAGGGAAAAAATGTAGCAGCAGTGAATGAGCAGCAGACAGATTGATTTTGTATCTTGTCATGATTCAGAAGTTGGTGAAAAATCACCCTGTGTGGAGCTTCTCCTTGTCCGAGCCACGACGGCTGCTTTGTAGAGAACTCATTTCTCTGTAGCATAAAGGAGTCAGTGCTAAATTTCTGGTAGGATCTGGAATTTGAGGGAAGGGATAGAAAAAAAGAAGTTGGTAATCTATAAAAAGTCCTTCATCCTCGTGGTGGAGCATGGGTACCTGAAGTCAAATTTGAGGAGCTGGTGAACATCGTGTCAGGGAAACCTGAGATCAATCTCAAAATTAGTGGTGGCTAGAAAATGCGTGGATTTCCCCTTTTTGTTGGGGTTTGGGTTTTTTCTGTGTTTTGTATCAGCACCAAATAAATATAAATCACACTTACTATATGAAGTGTGACTTCTGCGAGCCATTTTCACATGCCAGGAGTGCATGGATGGTCTTCTGCAACCAGAGATGCATCAGTGTTTCCAAAATATTCTGCAGCTTGTGTGTTTTATGGGTGTTTTGGTTTTGTTTTGGCTTTTTTGGTTTTGGTTTTGTTTTGTTTTTTTAATGGGGATTTACAGCTTGGCTGTAAAAATTAATCTGTGGTTTGAATTCATGAAGCACACTTATGAGAGGGCTGGAATAGCTGGGTGATTATTCCTGACCTCTGGGATATTCTCCATTGAAATTAATTTAATATTTTAACGTCTTTTTCTCCTTGAGCGGGGGGAATGGGCACTAGGCACGCCTTGGGTCTGCATCCCTTTTTGTTCACAGAAAACAGCAGCAGTTCTCCTGGGGGCACAAAATCAATACAGAATTTGGAAACATGAGAATATTTTTCATCTTTGCTGTCATTATGTCCATCCAGATTCCCACCCTATTCCTCAGTTAACCCAAGTGTAAAAGGATAGCAGTGATGCCCTTGCGCAGAGGGATGGAGGTGACTTAGTCACATCTCACAGCAGTGTGAAAGCTCCTCTCTTTTCAATCAGGCTTTAACAACCCACTGAGCTCCCCATGAAATGGGCTGACCTTCTGCAGGCGTCCCAGCAAGCCACCAAGCATGTGGCAAAATATTCTAAAATTATGAAATATCATTTGTGATAAAATATGATAAATATTTATTTCCGTATATGGTACCTACGTACTCTGAGTAGAGAAGCTGAGAGAATCACTCGGAGCCATTAGCAAACCACACTGACCTCCATAAATGCCGGAGCATTTACGTAAGGAAAGCCCTGGGGACACGGGCTGTGGGGGAGCTACATGTCACACTCACAGGTGTGTTTTTCCTCTGCACAGACACCCTGAGGAGCATCGCCTCCATGAACCACGCCCCGCGCTCCTCCCCGGCAGAGCTCAGCAGTGCCAGCCACCACCTGCTGCGAGAGCGCAAGTCCTCAGCGCCCTCCCACTCCAGCCAGCCCACCCTGTTCACCTTCGACTCACCTGCCAGCCACCTCCAGAGCACCCTGTCTGCCAGTGCCCCCCAGGACTACCTTTTCCTCCACCAGTGTATGAGCAGAAAGTCAGAAAACGCAAGGTATTGTAGCCCACCCACTCGGGGACAGCTGAGGGGAGGGCTGGGTGCGAGTGGCTCAACCCACCTCCATCCTTGGAGGTCTGCAAAAGCCATCTGGAGAAAGTCCTGAGTGATGGTCTCCTCTCATCGTGATTGGGAGGAGGAGGTCGGAGTGGTGACTTCACAAGCTCCCAGCTTTCCTGGCTTTTCAGGTGGTGTTAAAAACTGGCTGAATGGCCAGCCCCAGAGGATGGTGGTCAGTGGCATGAAGTCTAGCTGGAGGCCAGTCCCTAGCACTATCCCAGGAGTCAATACAGGGGCCAGTTCAAAGCGTTATGAAGTTGCTGAAGGGCCTGGAGCATCTTTCTTAAATGGAAAGGCTGAGAGAGCTGGAACTGTTCAGCTGGCAAGTGAGAAGGTTCAGAGGGATCTCCCCTGCAGGAAGGGTGCAAAGGGGACAGAGCGAGGCTCTTGTCAGTGATGCCCAGTGCCAGGGACCAGAGGCCATGGGCACAAACTGAAACACAGGAGAGCCCATCTGAACATCAGGAAACATTATTTAACTGTGAGTATGACTGAACACTAGCACAGCTAGCCCAGAGAAGTTCAGGAATCTCCTTGAAGATATTCAGAAGCTGTCTAGGCACAGTGCTTCCACAGCTTTAGATTGCCCTGATTTAGACCAGATGACTTCTACAGGTCCCTTCCAACCTCAGCCACTTTGTGATCCTGCAGGCAGGGCCTGCCTTTAACCAGAAAAAGGACAAACAAAGGGATGGGCAGGGTTTGCACCACCCTGCCATTCACCCCTTCCAGAGCTCACTGGGCTTTGTGGCAGCTGGTGGTGCACGGTGTGGGATTTCTGAGCCAGCGACAACTCCCCGCCTCCAGACCCAGCCGCTTGCCTTAAATAGCGAGGAGTTTTTTTGACATGAAGAGTTTTGGCTCGCAGGAGAGGGCGAGGAGGGAGGGAGGGAGAGACAGTCGGAACCCAGCTGGCGTGGAGTGAGAGCAGAGCTCAGGCTGCAGCCTCCACTGGGCTTTCCTGCTTGCAGCTGACTTTCCCTTCTCGGAAAACAACAGAAAAAGGCTCATTTTTAACTCAAAAATTAACTTCAGATGGAGTTAATGGAACAGTGTTTAAAAGAAAATGGTCCTCTCACACTCCAGCTTGTGAGGATACCTAAAAGCCACCCTCTGGGAATCTGAATGGGCCTGGGACCTGAAGGAGAAGGGAACAAGCAGCAATGGTTTTGTGAGCAGAAACAAACTGGCTAGTGGTAGCTTCTGCAGCTGGGANCCTGAAGGAGAAGGGAACAAGCAGAAACAAACTGGCCAGTGGTAGCTTCTGCAGCTGGGCCAGAAATAACCATCTGATCAATGCCCAGTGCATGCAGCCAGGCTCCAGGACTGCTGGGAATCCCTGCCCTTTCTGCTCTGGAGCTCTTACTTTACTCATCCATAAAATGAGGGTAATAGTAGCTAATTGGCAGGCAATGTAGGGTAATTAACCCATGAGATGCTTCAAGTCCTCGACTGAAAATACCCTGACAGAGCCCAAACCACTTCTGGGTGGACTGAGGTCCAAAGGTGGCAGGGATTCATTTGTCTTACCACAGCATCACTTGCTTTTTTCCCTAAATAAGCCCTATTTCTGAGCGCCATCTCGTGCTGGCTCCGTGAAACAGAGTCCCTGCTGTCCCTGCAGAGCATCAGCCACACCGGAGCCGTGCAAACCAGCATCTCCCAGCTTTTCCCATAGGACTGGCACTTTCCCAGTGATTTGCCATGACTGGAAACTCTCCCCACAACCATTTCATTTTTTCTCATCACAATGGTTGATACAGGGCAGAACTTTCTTCGGTGGGGGGTGGTGTTTATATGGGGCTGGCTGAGCCCTTTCTGACTGGGAGAGTGTGGTCCCCAAAAGCCTGACCCCAGGGATAAAGCAGGGATAAAACAGGAGATTAAGTACCTTGAGGGGAATCAGCAGAGGAGCAATGGCTAACCAGCAGTTGTTAGAGGCCCGAGATCTCCGTGCTCGGCTCCTGTTCTGGCGAATATCCCCAGGCATGACTGCATGTAAATCAAGGAATCATTACCAAGGCATGGATCTAGTGACCGCACTGCCCTGCTCACCCTGGAGGACTCAAAGGCTTTTACAAATCTGAAATTAGCCCTGAGGTCCATCCCTCCCCTGTGCACGTCAGGGCTGCAAACCCCAGATCCCAGCTGGGGACGTCTATTACCTCCCCGGTGCTTGTCCTGCAAGAGGGCAGGATGATGACATGGCCGGAGACTTTGAAATAATCCCCATCAGGAATTTTTTTCAGACCTTCTCAAACACATTTGCAAGGCAGAGGTGAGATGATGTCCCCCTCCTGTACTGTGGATGGGCGGTTGAGGCACTATGGCAATGCTGGCAGATTGGCACTTTGCAGCTGTGCCCTGGGACATTGTCATTTGGTGTGAAAATTGCCCTTTTGGAGAAATTTATGTCTGGACAAAAGGCTCATTCTTGCCTATGGCCCTGTCGTGGAGCTGGGTGCGTTTACCTGTCACCTATGACAGAGGCATTTTGACAGGGTTTCAGGATTAAGTGGCTTGTGGGCATGTTTGGAGAAACACCTCAGAGGTGTTCTCATTGCTCTGGGGTTGGGCAGTGCAGGTCAGTAAGGTGACAAACAGAGGGAGCAGAGCTCTCTGCACCCAGAACCAGCTCTCCCCCCACTTCAGCCCCTTTCTCCCCTCCCTTTGCAGGAGTGCCAGCTTCTCCCAAGCCACGAGGTCTGCCTTCTTCATGCGGAGCGACACGGCGGTCCAGAAGCTCTCGCAGGGCAACGGGCACTGCATGAACGGCGTTGGTGGGCAGCTCCACGGCTTTTACAGCCTGCCAAAACCCAGCCGGCACAACTCGGAGTTCAGGGACAGCGCCTACGACCTCCCGCGCTCCTTTGGTTCCTACACCCACCCCAAGTTGAGCCTCACCAGCTCCGAAACTGATAATGAGGAGGTCTACACCTACAAGACTCCCAACAACACCCTATGCAAGGAGTTTGGGGAGCTCTCCACGGACTCCTATGACATCCCTGCCACCCCACTCTCCATCTACCAGATCCCCAGGACATTTACGCTGGACAAGAACCACAACGCTCTGGCTGTGGCCGCCAGCGACTCACCCGCTGCACCACCCCCACGCCCCCCAAAACCTGGGCAGACAGAGCCACGGTGGGGCAGTCCACCCCAGCGGCCCCAGCCTGGTGAAAATGTGGGTCTCATCCCCATGGCAGCCACCATTCCCCGGAGAAACACGCTGCCAGCAGTGGAGAACAGCAGACTGCACCGAGGTGAATTTGGGGCTGGGGGCCTGGCGGCGGCTTTGTGCTGTCCGGTAGCCTTGGGTAGATCAGTCCCACTGGGTTGTGGTAGGGCTGGGGTGCAGGTGGCATCAACCAAGGAGTTGAACACAGAGAAGCTCTCCCCAGCCCGGATCTGGCCCTGTTTTTTGTATTCAGCAGGCATGGAGAGGCATCTGCAGAGTTCTGCCCACCACAGCTGCTCGGCTGGCTCTTGGCTGTGTTGTACCTTGAACCACAACCCCAAACATACTTGCTTATGCAGCCCTTTGCTGGATTTTTGTGATTTCAGCCATTTTTAGCTTGCCTTCAGTTTGTAACCAGGATTATCAGAACATACTTCAGCCTAGAGCTGCCTTGGTTTTGCTCACCAAGACGGGTGAGCAAAACCTTGGTTTTGCATATCTCCAAAACCCAACATCCCCGAGTGCAGCAGGGCCACAGTTGCCATTGGCCATGGATGTAGGTGTACATGCCCTTTCCAAACCTTGTGCCTAGGATGAGATAGTTGCAAAGTAACTTAGAAAAGGTGGCTGGAGAGATAATACACCGTAAATTATACATACAGCTCTCTGAAATGCTTACTCCATCTCCTCCTACCCAAATGCCCACACTTAGGCTGAGATCAGATCTATGCTCAGCAGTAAACAGACTGGTCTAAGAGCTCAACACCCATCCTCCCCTTACTGGAGGCTGCCAGCCTTTACATTTACTGAGCAACCTCTAACAGAGCTCCCCCTTAACCCAGTTTTGTCACCACGATCTGCCTTATCTGACACCTTTACCCCTGGGATTTTGGAGCACTTTGACTTTCAGAGCAGGGTAGGTCTGCACAGCAAATTGTGCAGTTGTGCTGATGCATCAGAGATGCTAATTGGGAAGGAGCATAGCAGAGAGTCTGTGACAAGCTAAAGACTACGTCTTCTCATCAGCATCTCAATCAAGAACAGATACTGCCCTACCAGTGCCTGGATTTTGTTTTCAGGGACCCCTTTTTATTAGCAGTTGTGGTGGGACACGTGCATTTGTGGTTCTGTTGCAGCTTCTTCTTGTGAGACGTACGAGTACCCCCAGCACGGGGGCGGCAGCGCTGTGCAGTCAGTCGAGTCCGTGAACGATGGCTACAGCTCCTACCTGGTGAGTTGCCCTTGGTGTGGGCCACCACACTACAGGCACCACTTGCACCTTGCAGATGCAGAGACAGGTTGGTTCCAAGCTGGCCTTCACAGCCCAGTCCTGCAGAGCTGAGTCAAGAAGGGGTCTATTAATGGTTTCAGTTAAAACCATGGTGACTTGCAGAGAACAGATGGAGTGGCAGCCACCTAACCCAACATCATGTGCAGAGCTGTGCTTCCACACAGCGTATCTGCCTGCAGCTTTGGCCCAAAAATACTACTCAAGAGCTTGCCTTCTTCCTGAGAGCCTGGGATGCCGCTGAGCTAAATTTTGGCATGTTGCCAGAACAGCCTCTTTTGTGCACTTTCTAAGATTTCCTGAGCTGGAAATGCCATTAAAGCAGCCTTTCATATTGCATTTTAGTCATGGACAGAGCCTAGGGAAGAAAGACTTTCCAGGTTAAGCATGCTTCGCCAGCTCACTCTGATCATGAGAAGATGCTCAGGCCTGGGTGATAAAGACCTTTCTGAAAACTCAGGATGTTGCAATGTCTTGGAAACAAAGGAGGTAGACCCTCTCAGTGCAAACTGATGGCCAAGGAGAGGACAGATCATTCCTTCCCTCTGTGCTTAGACTTCAGAGTGAGCCTCCCCTCAGATGTTGTTTGGTTATGATGAAATGAAGGGTTTGTAGTGGATGGGGTTGAGCAGCGCCTGATGCTCACAGCACATCCTCCCGCTTGTCCCCCAGCAGGCCAAGGCAGCGGTGGCCCGTTCCCACAGCACCGACTCCGAGGACAACTACGTCCCCATGAACCCTGGTTCCTCGCCCCTAATCCACGCCGAGAAAGCCAACGACAATGCCCAAAATCTCTACATCCCCATGAGCCCTGGGCCGCATCACTTTGACCTGGTGGGCTTGTCCTCAGCCACCCTTCCCGTGCATAAAGGAGGAGCCGTGGCTCAGTGCCACAGACGGCTGAGTGAAATCCAGCCCCCACCAGTCAACCGCAACCTCAAACCCGACCGGAAAGGTAAGTACGGTTGGTTGTGCGCAAATCTTTCCAGGAATCCCTCTATTCTCTTCATACTTCAGACTACATCTGTGAAGTTTTGTCCAGTCCTAGGTGCGCTTTGCTCCTGCCAGTACAGTCAGACCTTCAGATGTTCCCCATCCCCTTCCTCTTTCAGGTGCTCTCTAGTGCAAGTGTAGCTTTCATGGTGCTTGAACAGTCCATCTCAAACCCTTCCAGGCCTTTACAGGAGATGCATGTCGCAGGCAGGATTTCACCCCCTTGGCCTGCACCCCTCCCTGTGCTCCACCCCAAAATCTCAATGTTCTATTCAGATGACACAACTTTTTCCTGCAGTTTCCTGCAGGCTGGTTCCAGGCAGTTCTTCCTTCAGGGCTTTGCTGACATTCTCCAAATCTCTCCCTAATCCATTGTCTGACAGGTGGCCAAGGAGATCCTGAGGAAGAGGACTCCCATCTCTAGAACGTCAGCACCTAAGCCCATGAACACTCTGTTCAAGGGCTGGGGATGGAGCATAGCACTCTTCCACCTAATGAACCATCCATGATGAGAAGAGCTTTCACGTTACCCTGCAGACATCCTTTCCCATTCCCTGTGGGAAAACACTCCCGGTAGAGGCAGTTCAGGCCTGGCAGAGCCTGGTCTTGTCCCCATCTAATGCACTAGTTACCACAGATACCTCATGAATGGTTTTGGGGCTTGGCCATTTTTAGCAGATCTCCATTCCCTGGAAGGCACATACCCCTTTTGGGACCACCCATCCACTTTGGGGCTGTGGAGCAGAGGGAGAAATTCACTGTTTTCTCCCAGTTCTGGCGTAAATGGGAACAGGGGTTTTGGTTCGGAGTGTTTGTCATCAGCAGAGAGGGCTGGGGGGCTGATCAGTAGAATGGGAAGTAATCAACCATCTGTTGGGGACACTCTCATGCCAGTCATGGATGTGGAATTGTAGGAGCATGCTGCTTCTGAATAAAGGCTTTTCCCCTCCCCAGCAAAGCCATCACCGCTGGACCTGAGGAACAACACTGTCATCGATGAGCTTCCCTTCAAATCGCCAGTCACAAAATCCTGGTCCAGGCCAACGTGAGTAGTGATTGGGGGATGAATTCTTGCTTTGCTCCAACAGCAGCTCTCTGGTCTCATTCTCACTGGTGTCTACATGTAGCCATGCTGTCACCTCTGCCATGGATTAAACGTTCCCCACATCACAGCCTGTGGCAGGAAGACAAATTCATTTGGGTTGGGATTTCACATGAAAGCCCAGCATGCGGCTAACAAGCTAATTAAGAACCCTTGAAGACATTTCCTGTTTCTGGGATGTGACAACTACTGGAGAGCCGTGGCTCTGACCTGGGATCTGTGGTCCACCATGATTCATGATGCACCGGAGCCAGATCAACTCAGCCACACTGTGTGGAGGGCATGATTTCACATCCAAGCTATCCCCCCCCACAAAACCCCACCGTCATCTCAAAGCACAGGGTGACTCTCAGGGTCTGACCAAGCCATGTTTTGATTGCCTTGAAAGCAAAGCTTAGCCTGAAGGAAGTCTGCAGAATTAAACCAAAGCGCTTCAGAGCTATGTCTGCCAGCCAAAAATAACAGGATTCGCACAATTCCAGATCTGCTACTAATTTATGGCCTGATGTTGTCCTGTAAAAGGCAAAAGCAAAGCTTGGCTGCTCTGACTCCTCTAATAAATTGGATTGTGTGGAGACTGACTGCAGGGCATGAGCACTGTGTGCTGAAATCAGTGTGCGGGGAAGCAGCAAGCGGGGTTTGATTGACAAGAGGTCTGACCCTGGAGAAGCTAATGGATTTTTCCCCTGTCAGCTAATCATATGACCCTACTTTACTGAAAGGCAACAAATAGCTTTTTGAGACACGGGCTTTAATGACAGAAGCTGATTTCATTATTTTGTTTGGTATGATTAGATTTGGCCAATTGAAAGCAAGACAATTCCTCAGAGAATTTGTTTTCTGGCAAAAAATTTGGATAGGGCCTGTATGGTAAACAGATCCTGTAGCTGTGGTGAGGCTGGAGGTGAGAGGCTTCACCAAGGCTGCCCCTCCATCACCCACAATTAAATGTTTCCTGTGAGATGAAAGAGTTCATGGAATCTGATTTGTGTAGATGAGAACAGGAGAGTTACATAGCAAGCAAGGTGTTAATAAAAAAATCTGGAAAAAAAAAAATTGAGGAGACCAAACCCAGGGATTTCCATCCCATGGAAAGGACAGGCTGGAGAACCTCAATGCCACCAGCTCTTCTTCATGCCCAGATTGGATCATGGTGCTGGTTGCAGGCATCAGGAGCTGCCCTCTGCCATCCCTCCCTGGCAAAGGACAAGCAGGACCTGCAGCCATCAGTAACACATCCACCCTTGTTCTTGCAGCCAGACGTTCAACGCCGGCTCTCTGCAGTACTGCCGCCCTGTCTCCTCCCAGAGCATCACCAGCACTGACTCGGGAGACAGCGAGGAGAACTACGTGGCCATGGTAAGGGCCCCACAGCTAAGACAGATGGTCCTGGCAGGACATGTACTCTCCCCAGCTCTGCAGATGCATTCCTAGCCCATGACATGGAAGTGCTGAGATAGTACAGTGTGGAGTACATCCTTATGTGCATCCCTGAATGCACAAAACAGGGTGTTTCCTTCTGAAAACGACATGTCTTATTGGAGTTTTCAGTGTGTATGAGAGCAGAAACATGTATCACTTACTTTGCCAGGAATTAAGAGGGGATAAAAATTTATATGGACTGTCAGGGCGTACTTAAAGTTCCTTTTTTTCAATTTTTTTTCCCTAATAGATGTTGACATCATGTGGGAGCAGGGGCTATCAGAGCAGCAGCAGGGAGCAGCACTGCTTACAGGGAGGGGATTTTGTGTCTCTTGCTGAAGCTACTGACTTGAAGCATATTTTTGAGGCTATGTAACTAATGGGATGGAGGAAATCTGTGCTCTGTTTAGCATGGTTGTGATTAGCAAAGATCCCAGAGCTGGCCTGGCCTTGCCGAGGTGTGGTTCCTGGGACATGCTAAAGCCCACGTCTGCTGTCAGGCATGTGAATAAGATCAGCACAAAGGCAGCAGAGCTGCTCCGAAAAAACGTGAAATCAAGAGCATGAGCTTTGAAATATTTGTTAGCACAATGTACAACATTTATAGTGTCCCAGCAGTTCTTGCACATCCTTGTCCCAGAGGCAGGTGAGCAAATACCCAGGCTCTTTTAAAGGTGCCTCCAATGTGTTTCATTTCCAGATTTGTTTTAATTTCCTTTTTTCTTTCTTCCTTCCCATTTTAATCCTCATTATCTCTCCTGTCTCTTCCCTGCATTAGCAAAACCCCATTTCTGCTTCTCCTGTTCCTAGTGGTACCAACAGCCCAGCGCCTAAAAAGAGTTCGGGGAGTGTGGATTACCTGGCCCTGGACTTCCAGCCAAGCTCACCAGGGCCACACAGGAAGGTATGGGGAATTTTATAAACTTCTGATGAAACTTGATGTATTTTTAAGGGATTCTGTGCACATGGGCAACAACATGGTCCAAAGCCCCGGACTGTGGTCTCAAGAATCTCTGATGCTCAGAGGGCTGGACCACCTCTGCTGTGGAGACAGGCTGAGACAGGTGGGATTGTTCAGCCTGGAGAAGAGAAGGCTGCAGGGAGACCTGAGAGCACCTTCCAGTGCCTAAAGGGCCTACAAGAGAGCTGGAGAGGGTCTTTTTACAAGGGCATGGAGTGACACTGTGAGGGGTAATGGCTTCAAACTGTCAGAGGGCAGGTTTAGATTAGATATTAGAAGGAAATTCTTTACTATGAGGATAGTGAGGCACTTGAATAGACTGCCCAAAGAAGCTTTGGCTGCCACATCCCTGGAAGTCTTCAAAGCCCGGCTGGATGGCACTTAGAGCAACCTGGTCTAGTGGAAGGTGTTTCTGCCTATGCCATGGTTAAAATGAGATGGTTTTTAAGGTCCCTTCCAACCCAAACCGTTCTATGACTCACTGCTATACTTACTCTATGTCAAACTCAGTCTCTCTTGCATGTCTGCAGCTTTGCTGGAAGTGCAGAGCAGAAGCGTGGATGTGCAGGGTGTAGGGATGCTGATGAGACCACAAATTCAGCTGCAGACTGTGTATTAAAAGCTGTCAGGAGGTATCCCAAGAAGTATCAGAATTGGTTTTTTCCTCCTTCGAAACAGCAGGTCCTCCAAGACCAGACTTGGATTTTGCACCTGAAAGTTGAAGGACAAGGGTTGTATAAACCTTTGTGGCCACAACTTGTGAGTTGGCCTCACTTTCTGAAACGCCACCTTGTTTTGTAGGCAAAGCATCCCACTGGTTAGGTCCTTTTATTATTTGACAGTTGTTCCTTGATGGTTTCTTTCTGCCCAGCAACATTTCTGGAAGTATCACCCATTTAAATTATATCCCGTTCTGGAAAAGTGATTTTAGACCTCTAAAAAGCATTATCTGGCTCCAGTTACAAGAAGATGGAAGTCCTCTGAAATGCTTGTAGAGTCAGAAAAAACTCCAGGACTCCAGAAGCTGTGGTAAAAAGTATCTCCTTGTTCTCAACATATCTCTTGGGTGACCCTGCAAGCATACCTATTGTTTTGGGGACGAAAATGAGCTAGTGCTGTAGGTGGGTAGAGTCAGCACAGCTAAAAAGTGTGGAGCTGGTATTTTTATGTGTATCTCTAAGAGTTCTGGAGTTCTTTATAGGAAAATGAGCCAGATGCAAGGCTGAACTCACAAAATCAGCAGTTAGAGAACACAATTACAACAAACGTCCATGTCCCAAAGTTTCTGGGAAGGTAGAGACCCACATGCTGTTTCTACCCTCCCATTGCGCTGCAGTCTCATGCCAGCAAGAGGCAGAGCAGATTGAAATCCTTCATCCAAGTGTCTTTGGGAAGTTAGAGGGAGGGTGATGAGCTGTGGAGTCTTCAAGAAAGCAGGGATGGTGCTGGTGGGCTTGTGGCACCCGCGGTGCTGCTGCAGAAAGGAGCGAGAGGGAAGAGCAGGCAGCTGATGAGTGACCAGACGGTTTCTCCTCCCCACAGCCCTCCACCTCGTCGGTCGCCTCAGATGAGAAGGTTGATTACGTGCAAGTGGACAAGGAGAAGACGCAGGCGCTGCAGAGCACCATGCAGGAGTGGACTGATGTGCGGCAGTCCTCGGAGCCTGCCAAGAGCACGAAGCCGTAGTGCCTGCGGCAGGCAGCGAAACAGGCAAATGTCCTCTTGCTTTTCCCCAGCTGCGGCCCCGCTGGGCTGCCAGATCCTCTTGGGCTGGATTTCTAAGACTTGTCTGTGGAGGGGAGGGGGTGTCATGGGGTTTTTTCTCTTAAAACAAAACTCAGTTTCAGGGGAAGACTTGGCGGATACTGTTTGCCAGTGATAAAGACCAACTATGTTCGGTGGCTAGGTTTGTGCTTTAGCTGCTGGATGCACTGTCCAGGAACTTTGACTTAGCAATACCAGGTTTCACCCTACACATCTTTTCCTTACAGCTATTAAAGCCACCTTGTATGTGCTAACACTGCATCATCTCTCCCCGTCTTCTTCCGTATCATACCCTAAACCACACCACACAGGTTTGCAGCATCTCTCCTAGGATATCATTCCCCAGCTCTGATTCTCCACTCCTTATGGTTGTCCTCTTCTCTGCCTCCTCCCAGTCCCAAAACTGAGCAAGGACCACTGCTGTTGAAATCACTTTTGTTGTCCTGTCTCTTGTAAATAATATGCTCAAAACCTCTGAGGGCTGTTCTCCTCCTGGCTGGACAGTCCCCAAGGTTTTGGTTGGGCTTGTTAACCTTCAGGAGCCTGATGAGCATCCACACCACCCCACTGAGATGACTTAGGAGCCCAGGACTTGCCCCATCATACACACACATCCATGCCAGCACATGCTCACATGAGTTTCTTGGCGTGTCTTCTGTTTATATTCTCCATCATCTCTCAAAGTCACTGGGCTGGAGAGATTGGCTTTGGAAGGTAGGATTTAAGCACTGACCCACTGCCTGTCTGAAACCAATTCCTGTGAATATGACTCTAAAAACCAAAATTTGCCTTTTTTTGGCACCTAAAGAAGCTCATAGAGTGAGAGTCCTATATCGTGGCCATCATGAGAAGCTCTGTGATTGAGTATGAGGGGTGCAGGGAGGCTCTGGAGACCCTGTGTATGTGGACTGGCATAAGGATGAGTGACAAGAAGGGAGTGGAAGGCAGGTGCTGTACTGCAGAGGTTGGTCCTGGGTGAGGAGGGCTGGTGGAATGTTTCTTGGAAGAAAGAAGAAGAGTAATTGAAATGTTGGTTGATGGTGAGGTCATAGGCTTGGGAGGAGGCTGGTCAGGAGAGTCAGGGCAGGGTGTTTCAATGTGAGCTTTAACGTAGCCAATTGTTTGTGGAGGGTGCAAAAGGCTGAACAGTTTTCCCCTCATCTTCAGCAATGTTTCTTCTTGCTGACATTAATGACCCTAGGCTCTAATTATGGGTGGGAGTCTGCTGTTGTCCCTTGCCAGCATCCTTAACACATCCAGGCTTTGGGATCGCTCGCCAGGCAGCTGCTGAGCACAGAGAGAAGAGAAGGACGAGCCAGTTTAATGCAGAGATAATAATTCATGACCTCATGAAAACAGGAAGAACTAATGATTGCCATGAAGCAGCCTGATTGCCAGACAGCAAGCGCTGACACGAATAAACAGGCTGACCGCAAACCAAGAGCCAAATGAAGGAGACGTGAGAAAGATTAGGTAATAATATTTATTTAAGCTATTCTTTCTGCAAGCTGAACCCCTCCCAGTGCCATGGGCTCTGCGTTCCACCAACACCACCAAGCTCTATTGATTATTAATGCTTAAGCATTAACACATTTGCTTAATCTTGGTCTGTGCTTGGAAAGGGCCAGACGTGACCCACATGGGGACAGGATACCAGTCCCTTAAGGGCTGTGTGCTGCTGTGTGCTGGTAAAATAAGTCTTGAACTTCCAACAGCATTTTGTATTTGCTACTCTCATGCCATGAAAGTGAGGAGTGTTAATGGAAAAGCTCTGACAACCCTCTTAAGACATTGAAGTGTTGGACTTTTATAGAAACAATGAAGCAAATATCCTAATTTTTATGTTAAAAATAATAATTACTAGAAGGGGAAAAAAACCCAAAGTCCCAAAGGGGAAGATTTAGCACAGTCAGATGCTTTCTGAAGGTCAGGGGGGTGTGCAGCCTGCAAGGGCCATTGCCCCCTGCTGGGGGCTTGCACACTTGCCTGGTGAGATGATGAAATGAAGACTAGAATGCAATATTTCATATTTCTATTGCCCCTTTCATCTCTGCATCTCAGGGGAGACTAAACATTGGGCCTGATCCAGAGCCCACTGAAGTGTGCATTCACCCATCTGGGAGAGAGCTCCCCATCCCCATCAAAAAGAATGTCACTCTACTGGGAAGCTGATTTTTTCCTATTTCCTCTTCTAAGCTGTTAGTTTTAGTGGCTCACGAGAGAACACAGTGGGTTTGAATGCAATTTTCTGACTGGGTGCCCTGTGCTTCTGCACTGGGACTAGGCGCATCCAATGCCCACTCCCAAGTTTAATCCAAGGCAATTAATTAAGACTGGAAAAGCCTTTTGTGGTACTGGAGAAAGTAGTCCTTTTTCTCCACATTTCACAAGTGTCTTTGGTCAGGGGGCAACGATTGGCATGGGATAGCTCTTTTCCCAGGATCAGACACTGCGTTTTGATAATTTGCTCTCGTGAGTATCCCCAGTAACTGGTCCATTGCATTTGGCAGACTAAAGACCAAAACAGCCTCAAAATAGCTACATAACAACTGGTGGTTGCTGGCTCCTCTCTGCTTTGCAGTGACGTCTGTGTTTTCACTGAAACAGATGCATTCCTCTGTCTTTTTCCCTGCAAAGCACCAAGCAAACAGCACCACCAAACTAAGCAGAAGCCCACAGACTCTGTGCCATGTAGACATGACTGTGTCAACCCCTTCTGAAGGCAGTAAGTAATCAATGGCTTCAGTGGAAATAGTCACCCATGACGATTGCCGAGCTGATTACAGCAGTCCCTGGTGATTAATGTTTGTGCAGTATTTAGTCTTAAACCATATTGAAAAGCAGCTGCTTTAATTACACGGACTGCCAAGAACTTTGTCCTGAAGGCATTGAGTTTATCACATCCACTTTATACTTGGATTCTCAAGTATGACAGGCTCCTTTGTTAGAAATAGGTATTTAAGGAAACTGAGAACATTGCAAATTACTCATTTTAATTGAAATTAAACTGGCTTGAGCCTTTACGTCAGAGCCTGCTCTACAGTTCTATGGTTCCATTTAGAAAAGGGATGTGCTTGCATGTGTGTGTGCTCATGGAGAAGGGTTGTTTGTGGGACAAGCATCATGACCTCAGTATTTAGTTTTATGAAGCACTGGGTCCACGGCTCAAAGCTTTCCCCAAACTTGAAAATGACTAAGCAGGTGGTTTTAAAGGCAAAAGTCTCCAAAAGTGTGTATCCCTTGCTGTGAGTGCAAATGCTGCTCACTGTTCCTCTGTCTGGTGAGATGTGTGAACTGCCTTGGTGGTGATTTGCTCTGAACTGGCATTTGAGTATTCATTGGGAAATACATTTCCAGCTCTAAACGGATGCCAGGCTTAGGCTTAGTCTCAAGCTGGTGAAAAAATAATGTGTGAGCGCAGACTGTGCCAGGGCAAAGCTGAGAGTCTGGCAGATAGAGCCAAATGCAGAATTGGAAACAAAAGGTGGGGAAGGCTTGGCTTGTCTGGGGGCTAACTGGGATGGATTTGAACTCTGGGCCACCAGCCACTGGCAAGGGTGAGATATGAGAGAATATGAGGTTGGGACAATAGAAGGCAGGGGAGTTTGCCAGTAAGGTTTGGGTCTTGGTCCTCACCATGTGCTCCTTTGGCCTGAGTCTTCAGTCAGATATGAAGAGATTTGTGGGTTGTGGGATGCTCAGAAAAAGCCATGCATTGGTGGGAGGGGAGCTTCCACCACTCTTGGGCATTTCACTCTGAAGGGGGTCATCCTGCCGGACAACGTGATGCCTGTGCTCTGGCATTCAAGAATGCTTGGTCCATTCACCCAGCTCTGAGCTGGGCAGGAGAAACCCTACAAGAAATGCGTAGGGACCAGGACGTGCTGGGAGACACCTTGCTGAGGGGCTCCCGTGAGCTGTTCATAGGGCAGCAGTGCCATGGTTTCACAGAGCTGAGGTGCCACCTTCATCCTTGGAGCTTTTCAAGACCATTCTAGCTCAATCCCGTAGCTGACCCTGCTTGGAGGATCTCATCCACACTGAGGCCCTGTGCTGCCGGGGTCGCAGCGGTTACTGCATTTATTGGACAGGACAAACGCAGGCTTGCTAGGATGCTAGCAGAGAAACGCTGCTGCGGATTGACTCCACAGAGACGCTTCCTGCCCAGCAGCAGACCCAGCCCACGTGTTGGGACAAGTCCAGGCTTGTCCAGGCGGGAGCGGCGGAGCAGGCAGGGCCACTTTAGGAGAGGCTTGGACGAGGTGAAGGAGAAGTCGGATCCGATGGGGGGTTTCTGTCCGGAGTTTATTGGAGTCCCAGCAGGGACATCTGAACCTCGCAACGGCCCCACCAGAACGGCTGACCACGCGGCGAGTCGCATCTTTTATTGGGGGGAGGAGAAAGGGGTACGGGCAAAAGGTCCACCAGCCGGGGGAGAGGGGGGAGGGAACCAGGGGCAGAGGGACGCCTGGAAAGCCCAATGTCCTACAGGTAGGGGGATCTTCCTTTGTCCTGATCCAGAAAGCCGATGCCCTTTCTGGAATTCCCCCAGGGGCAGAGGATAAGACCCCATGTGTGATGGACAGGGGACTGGTGATTGACATGGGAGATTCTGGGTCTAAGCGGGGAGGGAAGGGTTTAGGATTACACTGGGGGGAGAAACCCATAGATGGGAATACAGGAAAAATGAGGGATGAAACACACTGCAACACCAGGTTGAGTGGAGACTCCTCCATGTGAGGGAAGGGGCCCAAGGGGTTGCCTAGAGCCCTGTAGCATTCAAAACAGGGACAGGGCCACTTGTCTGGCCATGAAGCCAAGTGGCAAGGCAAACAGCTCAAGCTCTAAAGCCATATTCCCCAGTGAGAGGACCTAATCCACAGTGGACTGTCCTGTGCACCTGGGAGAGGGCTGGCTGGCCCAGTCATCCAGGACATGGACATGCAGTTCCAGCAACTGGGAGACAGCTTTAACCTGTAAATTTGTTAGGCTAGATCCAGAGCTCTCAGCAAACCCATGCCACCTCCACACCCTGGCATACCAGGAAGAATTGGCTTGTTTTGCCTATCCAATGATCATGGCTCCTTGGGTGGGGAGGGGGGTACAGCCATGCCCAGGTCTTAGGGAAGATGTTAAAACAATTCCCAGGTCCTGCCTGATCTTTCTGGCCCAGGAGGCAAGTAAAAGGGTGGTTTTCTCAAGTGGTGCTTGCATTGTTTGGGTGTTTTCCTACCTGGTGATGTAAAAGTTCCATTCCATGTAAAAGCTGACACCCAAACTCTGTGTCCCATTGGAGGGATGCTGTCTAGATGAGATGGATGCAGTGGAGCTGTGATTATGGAGAAGCCCTAGTTCTACAGGAAAGGGGAAGAGCAAAGCCTAACCCTGGCACCTGCCAGAGAATACACATGGCTGTCAAAGAGCCATCAAGAAAATCAGAGAGAGCAGTGCAGCATCAAATCACAAGGGCCAATAAGCCAGTTCAGGGCCTCTGGTGAGTCTGAGTGCCTCTCTTCTCTGCCCAACCTTCCCACGTCTACGCAATGATCTTGCAGCTGTTAATGAGGCTCTTGGAGGTCAAGATGTGCACTTTCTGATCATGACTCCTCCTTGGCCTGGAGCAGTTCATCCCTCTATCAGCCTGTCCTTGGTGTCTCATCATTGTAGTCACTATTTTATCTCCTTGTTCACAGCTCCTAGTGTTGTACTGTTGATTTAGTGTCTACTCTTGAGAAAAGTTGATATGTAGCAAGGTGTCACAATACAGATGTCCCCTTCCAGCCCACGGCCAGCCGGTCCTGGCACGTGGTGTTCAAGTTTTAACACCAGCCAGTAACATCTGAAACAGAAGCTGTGCCACATGGCTCCATCTCTTTAGCTAAAAAAGCTTCTCAACAGACTTGCTCCCAATCAGCAGGCTCTTAGTTTTTGATGTTGCCCATTGCTAACAGGCAACGGGTTCATTTGTAGGCCAGTGGGTTGACCGTATGGGAGAGGTTTGCCCCAAGACCAGGAGATAAGAAACCAACATTTTTATTGTCATTCTCTGGGTGACACCACACTGTATCTTCATGTGGGACGAGAGGGTTCATGTGAACTCTGAATCCTGCTTTTTCTCCGGCTTGTAAAATGAAGGTTTTTAGTACTTATTTCCCCACCTCACAGATGTGTCACGAGGTGTAATTAATTGACATCTAGTAATGCAAAGAGCTGTTCTGAGTCTGCAGGCAATGGCTGGGCAGCATGTGGTGCTACCCTGTTGTCATGCCCAGCATCATACATGGCACTGACACATCCCGCTCTGCAAAACTCATTAAAAACCCCTTCATCCACAATTACCAAGGTGAAAAAAACTTGGCAGGATCTTCTTCTGAGTGAGGGGGGTGGGGGAAATGCCATTTGCACAGTTTTCAGCATTCTGCTGCCACATTGACCCTGCAAATACCATGGTTTTTTTGAGAGCAGTTTGGACATGGTGGTTGAACCACGTTGCAAAGAGGGGAAGGGAGCAGGACCTTGGGCTCCACGGGGAGCCTGTCAATGAATCCCATAGGGTTAGGACCAAACCTTTAGAGTAGTTATATCCCACTCAACCCAGACCTTGGCAAAGTCAACATGTCCCCATTGACTTTGTGCATCATTGTGTGGGAACAGACCCAGTCAAGTTAGGGTAGTTTTCTCCATTTGTTTCTTAACCTGCTGCGAGGAGGGGTCGGAGCCCTGGCTGTGAAGCTGTTGCGTCAGCAGCCGAGTCGCAGGGATGTTTTGTGTGTTTCAAAGCCTATGACTGTTCTTAAAGAGGAGTATTTTTAATTTTTTGATTTCCATTTGTAGAAGAAAGGACAAGAGTAATCTGTGGCAAACTGTACAGTATGTGTCTTCTTGTGGTGTCACTGTTTGAATGGTTATTAAGTTTTCAAATCACTGTGGACAGCTAATCACTTAAGTTATTAATTTATTCTTTGGGGGGTTGTTGTTTGGTTTTTTTTTTAAAGTAATTTGAAACCATTATTTATCCTGTAAATCGGTCTTGAGTGAAGCCTAGATAATACTTTTTTTGCTGTTAATAAACATGGTACATGCCTGATGTGAAGGTGATCTCATTTTTAAGTACTGTATATGCAATGGAAAAGCAACAGGAAAATAAAAGAATGATAATAAAAAGACATCTCTCCCTGGTGATTCCCAGCATGGATTCAGAGCAGGGAAAGAAAGGGGAAACCAATAACCAGATCAAGTTTGATTATGTAGCACCTTTAAAGCTTTCAGAGCATCATCTTGGCATGTTGCCAAGTGTCTCCTACAGCTTCAAGAGTTCTGTATGGGTAATGAGAGCCTTAAGGATGTAGCTAGGGCTTTTCCTGATACCAGAACCCAAGCCATGTATTTTTAAGCTGCTAAATTGAATTTCATATTGTGTATCTGCTCTGTTGTGTGCAGTGTGAGGACGAATGCTGCCTTCCTCACCCATCAGCAGCTCAGCACTTGTGAGCCCCAGCTCAGGACACCAAATCACCAAGAGAACCTGAGCAAAAGGACAGATCTTTTTCTCCAGTGTTAAAAGTTCAACCCTCCCTTTAAGACTTCCTTTTTTATAAAAAAAAAAGACAACTGGAAAAAGACACCTCCCTAAGCACAGCTCCTGCAGCACTTCTTTTAGACAAGAGTAGCATCATCTCACATCTGCAGCACACATGAAATCCCAAACCAAGAGCTGAGACTCCCCTGTGGGCTCTCCTGGAGCAGAGGCACGTGTGACAGACAAAACGACCCATACTTTCACATTTCCCATAGCATATACTTTATCAATATGCCATATGCAAAATGACTGGCATTACTAACACCACTATCAGTATAGCATAGACTATAATTGGTGTAGCATAGACAGTAATACACCATACTCATACTACACTAGACTTCTGTAAGGCCTTTAATATAGCCCCTTATAACATTCTTAGCTCCTAATTGAAGAGCTTGACAGATGGATGGACCATTAGATGAATAAGGATGGCTGGATGGCCACATTGGAACAGCTACAGTCAATGACTCAGTGTCCAAACCAGCAATGAGCAGTGTTCCTCAAAGATCTGTACTGACCTATTTAATATCTTCTTCAAAGACATAGAAGGATTGGGTGAGTCCAAAAGGGAAGTCCAATGCTAATAACTGGAGGAAATTGAGAGGGGCTAAACTGGCCAACCTCATTACACCACTGACACTCTCCAGTCTGCCATATCATGCTGAGAACTGCCTGCTGTTTGCCTCTGCTCATGTCAGAAAATCTTGGGGAAAAACACAAGACATATTCAGGAAAGAGTTTAGCTGTGACACAGCCTGTCCATTTTGCATGTTGGTTTGGCTATCTGCCTTCATTACTTAGTTTATGATCTCATCAAGTTAAAGACAGTCTCCGACAAAAGCACCTTACGGCAAACAGCACAGAAAATGCCAACAGGTGATACTCCAGAGTAAAGAAAGGAGCTAGCATGGCAGCAACAGGAAAACTTTTGGCAACCTATTTGAATGGCAAATAAATAGAAGTCTAGTAATAAACAAGGAAACACTGTACTTTCTGTGACACTTCAGCTTTGGGTCTTATTTCGTCTCAGTAACTGACTTAAAAACTATAAACACACTCCACTGCTCATCTACAAGGCTCCACTATTAGCATTGTGATCTTCTTCTGGAGGGCACACAGCTCTGCACTGAGGTTCCCATTCCACCTCTGCCTGATCCCCACTTGCAAGCCACTACTCTGCAGTCCCATGTCCTTGAGGATGGATGCCTCAGCTTCCCCATCTCTCTTCTTGACCCATCAGCCCAATATCTGTGAATAATGCAATAAGACCTTAAGTCTGTATGTTGAATTCATTTCCTTTATTTATATATAGGAAAGGCAATAAAAGAATATGATTGTATACACCACACACTTGACCCCAAGGGTCCTCTCTAGCAGACTTTCTGCTCACATTATCCATAGCAATGTCTGTGCTTCACCTTTTCCTCCACACAAACACAATATCCTACCCCAATACCCCATGGTCAGGATTAGGCCCTGCACTTAGGACCTAAGGCACAAGTCTCTGCCACTTGAGCCAGAGAAGTCTCTACTACAGGTGTGAGGGAGGAGCAGGCAGGGGAAAACAGCTGGGGAGGGACATGGGAGGGAGCTGTGGTCCTGTAGATGTGCTGCCTGGGACCTGAGTTGGCCATCTGCCATTCAAATCAGCCCCTCTTCCCTTACTGATTTATAGAATACATTGGTTTACATAGTATATATTGATATTGGATTGATATAATATATCTGGTTGGGCTACTCACCTTGCAAATCAGCATTTAAAAAAAAATAGATCATGAGTTTAGGGGGGCTCTGTCATCTGCTGCTCAGTTTAGGGTATCCCAAGGGAAAACCCAAATTTTAAAGGGCAGATCCAGCCCAGAAAGCCATAAAATGACAGCAGCAGAAAGAGACTAAATGAGTCCTAAAGACACATCTGGAAAAACAGCTGTGTGTCTTGGCCTGCCATGCACACTAACAGCATCCAGAAGTTATGAGTAACACAATGGGTCTTCAGTGGGGCCCAGAAACCCCAACTGGATCAGGTCAGTCTCTCTTGGCTGGAGGGGTTTGTGCCCCTCAGTCTCTTTTGGGTGTCTTGCAATGCAGCATAAAGCCCCTCTGGCTGAACTGCCACTGCTTGTCTTACAAGCTCACTGCCTCACAGACCAGCACTGCTACGTTTTGGCATTTTTCAGACTTTTTTTCTACCTTCAGAGTTTTTCATGGTGGGTTCCCAAACCACATTAAAAAGAAATATAACAACTGAGCAGAGGTCACCCCAGAACCACCTTAGCGCCACAGGAAGGGCTGCAGACGGAATGTGCATGGGACATCTCCATCCCTGGGGCCCTGCTGGGTCCATCTTCCTCCCCATGCCTGTCCCCATCACCTCCCCAGGCTGGTGGCATGGCTCACAGCAGGCAAGACATGGCTGTGCTGAAGCAAAAGGGCACTTCTCCGAGCCATCGGCAGCTGCTCATCTCTGCGTTAGCTTAGGTACATTAAGGCATGAAGACCAAGTGCATAGGAAGCAGCGAGACCCTCGAGGTGCCTCCAAATCAGCCCCTGAGACCTTTTCCATTGAAATGTTTCTCAAATCCTCCTCCAAGATGCTCACTGTCACCGGGGTGAGGAAGAGGAGCCTCTGGCTTTGGGTTGGCCCCATGGACACTGCCCACCTGGTTTAAGCTGTTGGCTAAAAGACGAGTCCGTGGAAGGAGCCGGATCCGCCCCCGCCCGCTGCTGGGCTGCAGCCCCCAGACGAGCTGTCATCATCCTTGTCCCTGTCCAAGTCTCTCCACCACAGCGGGGATTTCGGCAAGGCAGAAATATAGGCGGCTCTGTTCCTCGCTTCTTTTTCCTGCTCCTGGGAGAAGGAAGGGGGAAAAACAGCACAGGGATATCAGCAGATAAAAGACCCAAGTGAGGGGATGCTCCCACCATCCCTGAGGAGCCAAGAGCCTGTAAGGCTCCCCCTGGGAGCTTCCTTCAAATGAAACTGGGGTGTGAAGGCCATGTGCTCTAGAGCTCAGCAGGAGGGATGCAGCAGAACATTGCAGCTCTTCGGTGACCAAACCCAGCTCTCCCATGTCACCTATGGGAGACGAGGGACCCCTCAAATCACCCCATATGCAGGTCATGTCATATGACACACTGCTGTTTGGAAAGCATTGAACTTCATCAGCTGAATGAAATCTATTCTAGTTTGTGTTCCCAGCTCACCCATCTGCCCAGGGAAGCTGTGGATGCCTCATCCCTGGAAGTGTTCAAGGCCAGGTTAGATGAGGCTTTGAGCAATCGGGTCTAGTGGAAAGGGTTCGTGCACATGGCAGAGGGGTTGGACCTGGATGGTCTGTAAGTCCCCTTCAACCCAAACCATTCTATGGTAAGAAGAGAAAAAGGAAAAAAAAAAAAAAAAAAAGACTTTGCTTCCAATGTTCAGGTGAACGTCAGAGGTGGTAGGAAGAAACAGCTAGTTACCAGGGAGTGAAGGTGGGAAGGAGAGGAAAGGGTGGAATGTAAGGAACAAGTATTTTACAATGAAGGTGGTGAGGCACTGGCACAGATTTCCCAGAGGCAAAACAAACAAACAAGGGATGGAGTAGATGCTCCATCATCGGGAACATTCAAGGTCAGGCCAGATGGGGCTCTAAGCATCTGAGTTGAAGACGTCCCTGTTCATCCTGCAGGGGAGATGGACTAGACAGCCTTTAAAGGTCCCTTCCAATCCATCCTTTTCCATCATCTTTCCCAAGCACTCCAAAGAAAATTTCAGGCTGAGCTTCCTGGAGCAGACAATAGCAAGTCAACCCCAAGCACAGCCACAAGGTGTCTTGTACCAGTCTCAGCGCCCAGTTTCGTCAGGAAACTATAACCTGTTTACATCTGGGTGCTAAAAACAGAAAGGGATTTGCCTTAAGGGAGTGGGTGGGGGTCTGCAGGATTTTAAGCACAGGACAGGATGCCACTGCTGCCTGGATGGGTGGGAACGTGGCCCACGAGCCGGACAGCTGCAGGACCGCACCCTGCTGTGCACAGCAGCAGGAGTTACCTGCAAGAAGAGGATGTTGTCTTTGGAAATGGCTTCCATCAAGTCCTTGTGGAGGGAGGGATCGCCGTGCAGGCAGCCGGCCTCAGCCAGAGCCTCGTGCAGCAGGCAGCTCTGCCGGCCCGGCCGCTGCCGGTAGAAGAGGACGTAGGCAGTGTCTTTGGGGAAGAACGAGGTGACATTGCTGACCGATTCAAAGGAGGAGAAGGAAACTCTGGTGTCATTGAAGAGGTACCACTGGATCTCAAAGTCCAGCTGTTTGTCAGAGGCCCGTTTTGGCACCCCGTCCCGGGGCTGCCCGTGGAGGACGGTGTCAGTGCACTCCCTGGAGTAGCAGTAGTAGTGGCCACTCTCGGAGGAGATGCCTGAGTGCACCACCACGCTGCAGAGGTCATACACAACAGTCATGAAGCCACTCCCTGGGACAGCACCATCCTTCCCATGCCGGCAAACCTCCTCAGTTTCCTCTGGAGCAACAAGGATGGGTAGCTTGAGCACCACAGGGATGGAGACATTGTCCAAGATCTTCTTCCTCTTCATAGTCCGTGGGTCAAAGGAAAACCGCAGCAGTGTGAGGATGAGGTAGTGTGGACCCTCTGTCAGTTCTGCCACCTTCTCAGCATCCTGCAAGGATGCGCATTTCTCACAGTGGTATTTATTCTCTGCTGTCAGTCTCTCCGGGGATAAAAAATAGTTGATTAAATCTGGGACGGATCTGGAGTCCTTGGGAGCATATGCCTGCTCCCTGAAAGTCGAGAGTGGGTCTTTGGCTGCATCCACCCCCACGTCATTGCCACGTACGGGATTTGCTGCTTCTCCTGGTTCCTGGAAACCTAATGTTTCCACCGACACTGATGGGGCTGCATGGTCACGGGCCACGGGGGCCTTCCTCGGGATCCAGGGAGAGCCCATAAGCTGGCCTGCATTTTCTGGTGGCTCAATGAACTGTGGGCCAATTTCTTCCACTGGTAGAATAGATGTGCTCCCATGCACGTTCCTGTCCGATGGAGGAAAAGCCAGGGACAGGTCTGTGAAGGCTTCTTCTCGGGAGGAAACATTCAGGCACTTCAAGCAGCGGATCTTTGTCATCATTTTACCCCCAAACATCTTCTCAATCAATGTCTTGTTTAAGTAATGACGCTCGGCCGCCTGAGACATCAAGCTGGATTCCTTGAGTTTCTGGTAGATCCTTTTTCCAGTTTTTTCTTCTTCATGCAATCTTTGGCAGGGGAGAAAAAGGCTGTGTTATTCATCAATACAACACCAAGAGCAGTTTCTAAAGTAGGGCTCCTGTTCCTCACTGCAAGTAGCTAATCCCAGCTATCCTGCCTGTACCCAGGGGTCTGATGTTGTGGAAAAAAAGGCGGGAAGGAGTCAGACAGGATTTGGGAACCTGAAGTCTTCATGTGCCACTGACCCACACTTCTAGAGGGATCACTAGGATATCAGAGATTTGATATTTCTAGGTAAAAAGCAAAAATCAACATTTTACAGAGTAGGCTGAGTGGCTTGCCAGGTGAATCTCTAAGGTTGGAACAATTTTAGATTAGATATCAGGAAAAATCTCTTCACCAAAAGGGTGAAGGGTGGTCAGGCATTGGAACAGACTGACCAAGGAAGTAGTGAAATCACTGTTCCTAGAAGTGTTTAAAAATGCGTAGATGTGGCATTTAGGGACATGATTTAGTGGTGGACTTGGCGGTGCTGGGTTAATGGTTGGACTCAATGATCATAGGGGTCTTGTCCAACCTTAATGACTCCGTAATTCTATGAATTCCTTGTGTCCTCAGAGCAAAGGCAGAAATTTTCAAGTTGAACTAAGTTCTGACATAACCCCTAAAATTGTCCAAACAGGGTTTTATTAAGGAGCCTCAGACCAGTCTCACTATCCCAACCCTCCACTCTCCCACCTCCTCTGGGGGTCTCAGCCACATGCCCTGTTTGCACGTGGGTCAGCATTAAACATGGCATCGGGGTTTAGGGACGCCGTTGTCACCAGGGTCCAGGATCGCAGCCCTCGTCACCTACCGGTCCAGCAAATACTTGAGGTACTCTGAGCAGTCCTGCTGAGCTCCAGGGGTGAACCAGGGTGGCCAGGAGGCAGAGAGGAAGCTCTCAGGGGAGATGGCAGGTCGCTGGCAGCAACACAGAAGAAATGCATTTAATCCTAGCGATTTTTCTCAATTCACACAGGGGATGGAGAGGGGAGAGGAGTGGGGTTTTGGCTGGTTCACTGGGAGCACAATGTTCTGTGCCTGATAAGGTCCCTTTTTTCCCCCTACAAAGGCTAATCCCACTGCACAGCAAGACTTTCATGGTTTGCTGCAAGCCAGGACGGTAAAGATGAATTTCACACATTATTTTACATATACTTCTATAAAATATCCATGTGTTAATCATTCAATTTTTAAATGGTTTATTGGCCTGATCCAGATAATTCTACTTAATTCAGCCTGAATTTAATTTGCTGCTCCATTTAATTTGATCAGGATCTCTCTCAGCAAATCCTTTCATTAAAAAAAAAAAAAAGGCAAAAAAAGCAAAAAAATCCACTAAACTCACTAAACTTCCACCCAACATTCTGATCACTGCAGGCAGGTAATCTGTGTTACCAGATAATGTAATTGCTCTCATTAGGAAGCAGATGTCCACTTAACATGGAAAAAGACACATCTTTAGCAAAAAAGTAACTTCAAGAACAACCCAAAGAAGAAAAATAACCAAAAGGACATCAACATCAGCTACACAACAAGCAAATATTCTTCTGTACTTGCTCATCACAGAACACAGACACCCTAATCTGCTATCAAAACCTAGACTCTTCCATGACCAAATATTAAATGTAACAGAAATTTAAATTTGCTCCCTAGGTCATCTGTAGCAACATAATATCACAATGCTACCAGCCAGCTTTGCCAGTCAAAGCTTAGGAAATGGAGAAGCCTGGGTGACTTGCTACCCAGCAAGACAAAATTCACTGGCTTTCCAAAATCTTGTCTTTCTAGGGACAGACAGATATCTTTTCAAGAGAGGAATTAGATATGACCTAGCTGTACCTCCAAGAGTCACTCCATTACATTTCACATTTGTCATGGAAATATGTACAATGAGTTTAAGGGTGCTATTTTTTTTTACTTTCCCTCACACACAGAGGATTCAAAGATCTGGGATCTAAGGGGGTTTTTATAACTATCCTTTTAACAAAACCACTTTAAAAGCAATTTTCACTGACTGCTAATGCTTTGCTGGGCAGCAGTGGGACAAGTGAGCTGCTCCAGTCTTCTCCCTTGCTGCACAGCAAGAAACAAAACCTCTGCTTCAAACTAACAGGCTTCTCAGCTGACCACAGACCTAAACTATTACCTAATGGACTTCATTGTCAAAAGCATTAGCTATTACATCAGCCCAGCCCAAGAAGACCACAAGTTAAAGACAGGCAGCCTGGTGTGAACACAGCCCACTTTCATGGGTGATAGGAGTTTCCCTCCACTTCTCCCAAAATTAGCCTCCTTCATATAAACAAAATGTGTCCCATTACAAAACCCCACCAAGATCCACAGCTCCTTATCAGCACGTTAGAGCCGGCAGGAAGCAACTTGGAGACGAGCCTTTCCGCAGCCGACAGTCCAAACAAATAACTAGAACGTGAAATAATTACCTGACTGTGCTCCAAAAATGCAAAGAGCCACTGGAGCTTTGTCATCAGGGGCTGGGAGTTGCCCTCAGTTAAATTCAACACTGAATGCCGAAAGCTGTGGAAGAAAAGCAGAGATGCAATCTGTGAGATGGAAAATCAGTGTGGGACACGCAAGGCTGGAGTGACGAGCAACCCCTGGAGCAGTCTTGAACGGGAGCAAGGGAGGAAAAACTCACTCTGAAGCCATGAAAAGAGACTGTATGATGCTGTTCATGTAGCAGGTGTTCCCCAAGTTAATTAACCCAATCTTTCCTGTCTCTGATTTAGATGCCAGGCGTGGGTAGAAGCTGGCCAGCTCGTTCTTCTGGGAGGTCCAAGCATTTTGTCCCAAGAGGTGTTTAATCCGGTCTTCATTTGGAATTGGGAGAGCCTTGGAAAGAGAGATCTGTGTTACAAATCATTATCTGTCCTCACAAGGGGAAGCTGAGGGGCAGGCACCAATCTCTTCTCTCTGGTGATCAGTGACAGGGCACAAGAAAACAGCACGAAGCTGGGTCAGGGGAGGTTTAGGTTGGCTATTAGGAACCTGAAACAAGTTTCCCACGGAAGTTGTTATGGCACCAAGCCAAGAAGCATTTGGACAATGCTCTCAGGCACATGGTGTGATTCCTGGGGTTGCCCTGTGCAGGGTCAGGAGTTGAACTCGGTGTTCCTTGTGGGTCCCTTCCAACTCAGGGTATTCTATGATCCTATGACTGATCTTTTCCCATGAAGGATTAGTAATGGGCAACTGCAAAACTCCTCTGCTAGAGGCGTTCACACAACTCATTTTGCCTGCTCTTCACATGGACCTGCCTCCATGCAAGGAAGAGTTTACCTGTTTATGTTAGTCCTTTAGAGGCATTTGAGAATAACATTACAGCTAAAACCTACAGGCACCATCAGGACTTCTGCAGGCCCACCATTAGAGAAGTAACTTCCTTCAACCTGCCTACACAGGGCTCAGACTCAGAATTTTAATCCCCTTTCTCCTGCCACCATCTGAGGTGTTGAGGTCGGGACATCCCTACCAGTGGGACAGTCCCTCTATTCTAGCTACTGACAAAGATGTCATTCCCATATGGAAAGCAGTGAAATGACTGAGAAGGGCATGACCTACTTTAACTGCTTCCAGGACTGGTTCATAGAGGTCTGGGAATCCTGAGAAGCGGAAGAACATGCAGTGGATGAGCTCGGCCAGCTGCTCCAGGGAGCTGGTTGCAGAATTGGAGTCCTCCTTCTTCAAAGAGGCCACCAGCCTGGGGATGTGAGGGAGTAGCTGGAAAAGAAAAATTCACTACAAAAATTACTCCACATTATTCACAGAATTTTAATACATTTAGGGGAATGAAATTCACCTGCAGGCAGAAAAGACAATGAAAAGGAGTTGACTTCAGTGCCGTTCTAGACTTTATCCTTCACCCTTTGAACTCAACAGCAACTCTCTTGTTGATTTTTGCAACCTTAGAGGGTTTGGTGTTGTGTGACACCTGCAGGTTTGTGCTGCTGCTTTGATGAGCTGCAATTGCCATTCTTTAGTCTCTCCTAAATCCCACACCCACAGTGGAAAGGATATGCAGACTGCCAAGTGCAGGCATTCAAACTTGAAAGGGAGATGGGATTAACCTAAAAGAAATGTTGTCTGCTGTGCTCTGTTATTTTATAATGAATACACTGAACTAGAATTGGTATGGTTGGATGGGTGGCAACAGGCATATAAACAGCACATTCTTTATTTTGCTTTCATCTCCGAAATGTAAAAATGCAAGAGCAAATGCAAATGCAAACGATCCATTGCTCACGGGCACCCTCTGCTGACCCTGCAGCTGCACACAGAACTAACAACCTATTTCCAACCCTGCAGATGTGCTAGAGTGACCCAGGCACTTAACACAACCTTTTTCATATTTATATTTTAAGTTATTTTTAGCCCAGTGTAATCCTGGTATCAGGACCTTAGTCCAGCTATTTCCTGGCACTCTCTTCCTCTCCTCTTTTCCTTTCCCTTCAAAAGGTTGAGATTTTAACTGTTTCCCTTCTAACAGGAAAGGTTATTGGGGAAGCAAATCAATTGCAGCACCTTTTTATACATCGGAATTTTGCCAAGCTGTGATGGGAACAATCCTCAAAACATTTCCAAAGTGCCAGGGCATACACAAAAAGACGTGGTTTGGCCCTGTTGGGTTTTGGGGTTTTTTAATAAAGGAGGAAATGTATGTTTATGGGCTACAGATGGAAACTTCAAGCAAAGAGCAACTCACAGTTTTTGGAGTGTTTCAAAATTTGATGCTCAACTGAAGACAACACATTGAAATGACTCTGTTTTTAGAAACCAAAGAATTTCTCAAGAAATTCAGGTTTCTTCAAAGTATCTCCAGCTGAGGAATGAAAAAGCATCAGTTGAAAATATTGGCTAGCTTTGCTTTCTTCTAGCCTTATCTGTTTATTCTGTGAACTTTAGGTGAAAAGCCAAATATAAGATCTTTAACAAGAGAGTACAGAATCAAACATTAATAGGAGTAATTTTTCATTACTGCTTTTATCAGTTCAATCACTATAAGCATGCTTTTGCCTTCAGCCTCACTTTTTAAATTCAGCATCCCAGAGGCAACACCAGCAGGAAGCAGAGCTGTGCCTTAGTGCCAACAGCAAAACAAATTACAAAATATCACTGTGGAAATGAAAAGTGGATATTCAAATGTGGCCAGAAGTTGTTTTTGCTTTAACAGAGAATTTGTGTAGTGAAGTGTTCTGATCCAGTCTTCTGGTCTTGCTGCACTGGTGCTGTACAAACCTTTCAAAGATGAGCCACCCCTTAGTGAAAGGGGTGCCACATGTTGGTGACAACTTAAAGTCACATGTGGGATGGGGCCCACTGAGTCCCACAGACAGAGAGGCACCTGCTTAGGGAAAGCAGGGGCTGTTTAATAATGTATTCCCTGCCCTCCACAGTGAGAGCCCTCCGAGATGTTCTCAACGCAAAGGCTCCACCAAACGCACCCAAAAGCCAGAGTGGCAACATCTGCCACACCTTAGGTCCCCCCCTTTCCCTGCTGCCCTACAGCAGGGTTACACTCAGGACAATGCCCTCATCCAAGTGCCAGACCCAGCCTTACCAAGTGAAATGCCTCATGGGAGTGCTGGAAGCTCAGCAGCATGTACTGCAGGACTGACAAAGCCCCCTCCCTCACAATGGGGTACAGCAGCTTGGAGAAGACCTGGTGGAGGAGGAAAAGAAGCAAATGAGAAGGCAGGATGGCACTGCAACCAGCAGGAGAAGGGAACAGCAGGAAACAGAGGCACTGGGCATCTACCATGGCTGCTGGTCTCTTCCTACTCCATGCTGGATTTCGAAGCAAGCAGCCTGTAACTAGGTCTCCAGAGTCATCTCCTGTCCAGAGTATCGGCTCAGGGCACCCTCAAAAATACCGTGTGGGTTATCCTCACCCTTTCAGGCTTGTGTAATGCCTCTTTGACAGTGCTACATCTGCATATCTCCTCATGAAAAAGCCATGCAAGCAGAGAACAATGCTAGATTTTCTAGAATGTGCCTCTTAATTTATTCAAATATTTGGAACTTTATCACTAACCTTTCAGACAAAGAGATAAAAATCAAGTAACTTTTTCAAAGGCTACATAATGATATTTATTCTACTTTACAAAAAATACCTGTATATCCTCTACTGCTGTCAGATCATACTTCCGAGGGTTTCCAAAAATCACATTATTTTATGGGCTGTGTCCCTTTCCTATGTATTAACAATGAAAGGAAAGAAAGAACAAAAAGCCAGAGATGCTTGGCTACTATCTCACTGTTCAATGCACTTGAGGGATCACAAAGACAAATGCAGTTTACTGATAATGTTCCAATACTGGTAAATATAGAATGACAGTATCATTTAGGTGAGAAAATACCTCTAAAATCATTGAGTCCAACAGTTAACCCAGCACTGCCAAGCCCACCATTAAACCATGTCCCTAAGAACATAGCAGCTTCCATGGTGACTTCTTCTGGCAGCTCAGCCAGAAGAATAATACCCCCATTATTCAAAGGAGGGAAGGGCAGGACCACAGCATGGAAAAAGTTCTGAAATAGTGACCAGTTTCAGTGCTTGATCACAGTTTTGAGAGAGAGCAGGTACTCACTGATGAAATAGATTATGGCAACAGCAGCAGGGGCTTTATCTACACTAATAAAAGAACTAAGCCAGGGCACAGGCTTTATACTGACCTGTGCCTGTGTAGACTATTAATATGCTCCCTGATAAGGATTTTGCCTGTGCCAGCCAGCAATGACCCAGGCACAGTCAAAGGAGAGCATGTCACATTCCCAAAGGCAAGTTTTACAAGAGCTTCATAGTTTGGGAAGGAGAGTGTTCAACTGGTTTGGAAATCCTTGGCTACTTTATTTCATAATCTTTAAGATATCAGTACCTCTGCAGGCCACAACCTGCAGAATCCCAGGTTGTTCTGGAGAACATCATTCCTAGCTGCAAAATCAGCATCCCTTGGAACAGCAAACTTTTTTCTGTATACATCTCATCTTGTCATTTGAAAGGCAATGTGATATTTCAGGTGCAAGATGGTATTTCTGTGGTTCATGTTCACATTTAAAAGAGCCAACTGACCTTTTCTATTTTTGAAAGAGTGACTTCAATCAAGATGCTGAACTTTTTCACTGCAGCCAAACCCTTCAGCAGGGCAATGATCCACTTGTCTATGTTCTTTCCCAGGGGCCAGGACACCCAGTCAATCATCCTGAAAGGAAACACAAACTCTCAAACAAATTTAATGCACATATTATAAAAGTCAAGCTCCACTCTGGGTCAAACCAGAGACAGGCTCTTCACGAGCCATTTCACATGTTATTCAAAGCACAACAGAGCCTGAAGTAGAAATACCCCAATGTCACCATCCTGCTGTGGTTCATCAGAGGACCAGGCCCAAGTCCATCAAGTAGAGTGGGGATTTTTTCCACAAACTTCAGTCTAGTTCAAAACTCGTTTTTAAAACTGGTGCAGTGCTCTATATACTGCTCACATGAGGGTTTGATTGGGGTCTCTGCATTGTCACCATTAGAAAACAAATGACACTGCTTTGATCTCTGCATTGTTATTGGTAAGGAAAAAACACTCAGATTCATATCTTTTAGTTCTCTATGTGGGAAACATTGATTTCCAAAAACATATTAAAAAAAAACAACTCCACCTGGAAACTCTAAGAGAAGCCAATTATCCCTGAATGTCACAGGTAAAAAATTTCATTTCTAGACACTCAGCCAACATGTTGTCAAGTTTCTGCAAGAATAAGTGCTTTACAAAAGTTTCTCATAAAACAATAACCTAAGACTAAGTGATGGCACATTGTTTCTGTTTAAATTCAATGTTAAACAACTGGGAAGTAAGTGAGACTTGGGATCTCCAAGTATCGAACTTTGCTGACCATTTTGGTACCTTTGATTTGAAGATACCCCAGACCTTCAGGCTACACCTCGGTCCAGCTACCTTACCCAGTCAGTTCCTGTTGCTTATCAATCTGTATCTCATACAAAATAAAAGAAGGGAAGGCAGATAACACAAAGAAAAGAGCAGGAATTAGTGAAGTTTACAAGGAATTGGAAAAATTAAAGTCTACTTGTGGGCCTGATATTTCTGGGTCTGAGAGATGTTAGCCCGCTAGCAGCTGCTAACTTTTTCCCAAGGAAAAAGTTCTCAAGAAAGCTTCTTCTCAAAACAATCTTGGCAAATGACAATCCTTTCTCAAAACAATCTTTCTCCAGGTGGTGTTTTGCTTTTCTAGTTCTCAAAACATTTTCGCTGTTTCTCTGGTTTAACCAATGGGATTAGAGAGGAGTCGTTCCTATTCACCAATCGTGTTAAGTCTGTATCAGAACACCTTATAAAAGCTGGATAATAAAGCAAATGCCAGAGAAGCTTACACAGACATTTGCACCAAAGGAGAACAAGGAAAGCCTTGCAATCCCTGTGTGTGAAGATGCACAGCTGTCAGGCATCATCAACACAAGAGGAAGATCAAGGAGCCACAAGGAAGACTCTGAGGATTAGAAACGTAGAACTGGAAGGAAATATATTGACTCAAAAGGCCTGCCAGGCACTGAAATGAAAGAAATGGAGGCTACAGTAACTCATCTGCTTGAAGACAACCAGGCAGATACCAGGGGACTACAAGTTCCCAGTGTAACAGCAGCCATGGAAAAGACCAGCACCATCCGTGGTGCAGAAGGAAAGTGTTCTCTAAGGCAAAACAATGACACCTCAGGCTGTCATGATGAACATGGTGCACAAACACCACCACCTGTGCCCAAGACCAATGAACTGTGTTGAAGAAACCTGTTCAGGTGGTAGGGGAAATGAAGAACATTTCCTGCAAGAAAAGCTTAAAATAACCTGGCTTGTTTAGCACAGCCATGAGAAAGCAGAGATGGGAAGGGACTGCTCTTCCTGCACATATTGAAGGAATAAACACCAGGGAGGCAAAAGATATTTCAGCTATTTCTGTTGGCATGAGATCAAACGATCTGTAAGATGGCCAGAAATACACACACACACTGGCTGTTAGAAGAGAGATTTGACCCACTAAAGAAACCTAGTGGTGGAAGAGCTGTGAAAGAACAGCAGTGGGAGCATTGTCCTGCCTTGAGGAGCAGAGTTGAACATACATGAAAGGGGTCTGTAATGTCACTGCTATAAAGCAGGGAGATGGATCCAGAGATTCAAAGGTCCTTTTTCTTCCTACCTTCTTTAAACAGGCATAAAATAACCTTATTTGCTTGAAGCTATACTTTGCCAGCACTGGTGGTTGAGTTACAGTGCTGCCCATGTTGCTACAGTAGGAAGAAATTACATTTTTAAATTCACATTGCACGATCCACAAATATTTTAGTAGTGATGACCCTCATTTGACAAAGGAGTCATTGATTTGGTATGTTAAACTTTTAAAAGCCCAGACCCCGATCTCCAGAGGCAGAAAGTGTTCACACAGCTGTGTGGCAGCAGATGCCTTCTGCATCTGGGCCTGGGCTCTTTGGAACAGATACATCCCCAGGAAAAAAAAAATAAACCCCAAGTCTGTGAGTACCTCTGATGTCACAGATGTACAATCATAGGGCTTATCTAAAAATGGACAAATTCTGAAAAAGAGACTGTGGTGTACACTTATGCCAGCAGGTGACAGCCTTGCTTTTTTTTACCACTACTCATTCTTTACATGCTTGACCAGAAGCTCCACCCTAAGTCCAGTTTATTCCCTGCTACTCCAAAACCCAGATTTTGGAAGAAAACACTTCTGCATGCAAGCAGTTTGTCAGGGATACTAAGCTAAAAGATCCTTCAATTTGTACATTTTCCTTTGATTTCTAGGCATGGAGCACACACATCAAACAGCCTGCGGTCACGCTGGTTTTGGGGCACCCATCTGCCATAAACATGCTGCCAAAACATCAACATTTCTCCTAAGTGATCTTAATTACATTTTGCAAGCTCTGACTAATTATTTACTCGTCCTTCTGCATGACAAAGAATGTTTTAAGGAATGGTGCAATTGTTCTGGCAACCTCTGTATTTAGACACTGGTGCTCTTGGAAGATTCATCATCTGGAGTTTGTAGCAGCAGGTGTCCAGAATGAGAAAAAGATGGAGAAGTGGGTTAGGAACTGAACTGATAACTTAATCTTTTGTCTTGGGTTACTCTGGACTCTGGGAAAAGCATGACCTTCCCCAGCAAGCCAAAGAGAAGTAACCCTTTTCTGCATGTATAAACTTCCCATCAGGAACAACGTGCTTCTGTCATGTAACCTTATTGGGAGGGACACACAAATCCTGTAATAAGAAAAGGAAAAAAATGCTTCCAGTGAAGTCAAGTCAGAGCAGCTCCCTTGTGTTAAATGCACACACCACTGCATGTGAATATCATCTATTTAAGTGGAGACCTCTAAGGAAAGCATGGGGTAAAGACAGAATCATGGAATAATTTAGGCTGGAAAATACCCTTAAGATCATTGAAGATACACCTAAGTGCAGAGCAAGACATCAGAGCACAGCAGAGCTGTAGGACTTGGACATAAGGGTGCAAAGAAGATCTGGTGATGCCAAAGAGGGCACTGGTGCTGCAAAGACCAGGTCTGGCATGTCAGGTAGCGTTTCACCCACTACTCTTCATCATGCTTTGACAAAGTCTCCACTGACTCTGCCTGTCCAGCTGCAGCACACCCACCTGACAAAGGCCAAGGTGGGACCTGGAAACAGTTGGGCATACCTCCCTCACATAAGTCTTTAGCTGTGACTGGTGGCTTAAGATGATGTCCTTCTGAAGGGAGGCAGACATCATCATGAAATCCTGAAAAGGAGATTTCTGGGAAGAAAAAGGCCTCAACAGCTTCAGGGGAAAAAAAAAAATCAAACCTCTTCAAGATAGCCTATATTGGGCATCCCATAATACAACTTATTTCTAAGAAAATGAACTAAATTAAACCAAACAAATACAACAATAGTCATAATCATAATGACAGCCACTCTTTATTCTAGTTCTCTAGGACCTCAGGGCTAGAAGAAATGATACAGAAGCTTTCTTTCTCCCTACACACTCCTCACCAGGCAGCACCAGCCAAGCTGCTTGGGATAAAACCACACGGAGCACTTCTCCAAACTGAGTTAAAGCTTTCACTCCCACAGCCTCTCCTACCTGCCAATGGCCATCATCATTTGCACATCAGTGATGCTGTCGTCATTGGTGAGGTTTCTTATGACGCCATCCATGAGCTCCAGAGGGACAAACTGAACCACACTGGCCAAGGCATTGGAGGGTGCTTCCTGTTCCTCTGCAAGACAGGGATGAGCCCCAGCAATGAAGATGTTAGTTGACAGGAAAACCAGGCACACTAGGTCATTTCTTGTCCTGAAAACCAAATAATTTCGGTCCACAAAAACAGAATCATAGAATTGTTTAGGTTGGAAAAGCTTTCTAAGATTGAGCCCAACCCTTAACCCAGCACTGCCAAGTCCACCACTAAACCACATCCCCAAGTGCCACATCCACACATCATGGAGCGGATACCGAGCAGTTTCCAATGAGCAGTGTAGAGTCCACCACTGGCTGTGCTAGGAGGATAATTCCCCAAATCCCAGTGCAGCACATAATGAAGCTGGATCTTAGCAGATGGCTGTTCCCTGAAGCCATATGTAGCCCCAAGGCAGGAAGAGATCAAAGGCACGTGTTTGGCCCAACTCACGTACCAAATTTCCTCTGCTTGCTCTCTTATTACTAAATAATGCAAATAATTGCAAAAGGATGCAACTTCAATTTTGTCTGCCAGGAAATGGGCCTAATTCCAATGGATTAGGTTGTCATACTGAAAAACCCATCTCCTGTGGCCTTAGGAATAGCTAAAGCAGGAGAACACCAGCCTTTCATGGCACTGGTACCTCCAAAAACCTTCTGAAACCCCCCACAATAAACCTAAAGGCCCCAGAAGCCGGATAGCTATTGTCTGTCTCACCTTAAAATGCAATCACCCTTCAGACAGTCAGTAGGGCTTCATACCTCTGGGTCAGTGAAAATAAGTGCTTAGCTTTATCCTTAGTCTCTGGCAGGGAGCAGGCTGTGAGGCACCACCAAGTCAGCCGTAAGAGAGTGGCATTTCTAAAAGCCCTCAAGTTCCACTCTAACAAGCTGCAGATAAGACGCTTTCCCTTAAGCCCAGCTGATGCTGAAAAGTGCTGAACACAAACTTGTGCTGCAAACGCTTCAATCCTGTCGACAGCTCCTGTCTGCACACTCTCTGGTTTCAGGGCGATATTGTTTTCCCAGCTCTGGTAGCCCTGGTAACTTTTAGAGATGCTTGTCTATTGTATTTCATCTGTGGATGCATTTCTGTAGTGGATGAAAACCCTGCAAGCTGTCAAACTAATTGAGTTTGATTTCAACAGAGCCAACATTTACATTCCCAACCTCTTTTTAATTATTATTTTTAAATTACCTGTTGAAGAAATGATAGCGAACAGTTCTTTCAAAGAGGGCAGGATGGCTGAGGTCTGAGTTCTCCAGATCCTCTGCAGCAGACCACTCACTTTGTTCACCTGCTCCAAAAACTCCATGATCTCCTCTTCCCCCTCAGAGACGCACTGGAACTGCCCGATGCACCGGATCAGCTGCTGACAGAACAAGAGCTGGTGTTTTCCCGTGGGAATGCACTGAGGATGCTGCGTTAGGAGCTTGCTGATCTTCGCACACTGCTTGGGGCTGGGCCTCTCGCAGACTTTGCGGAGCACCTCGATCCTCAGTAAGCCGAAGATGCTGTTTGCTGATGGGCTTTCCAGGACAAACTGCAGTCCTAACTGGATATAATCGAGTACATAATGGCTTCTCTTCCCCAGAGGTCCATAACCTTCCTGGAGGAGACTCAGCAGGAAGCGGATGTTGAAGAACTCCTCAAATTCCTCTGGGTGATAGTGGCCATAGACCTCCAAAACCTCTTTCCCAACCTCTCTTTTATACTTGGTGTCCCCGGTGAGATAAAGCTTGGTGGACAGCTCCAGCATGGACCAGCACTGCTCGCTGTCCATGGGCTGCTTCGCCGCCTCGATGACGCGCCTCACAAGGCCTTGCTTCACGTTGTTGGGGTAAGAGGACATCACTACAGCTTCCAGTATCTTATCCATCTCTGCTCCTTGCTCCTAAAAGAGAGGGACAGAGCAGTGGGTTAGTTCAAAGAGAGTCTGCTGAGCTTTCAAGCCCAGGTTGGGACAAGGGAGGTCTAAAATCCAGAGCTATCTGGAACCACTCTGAAGAGGATAATTCTTGTGGCCTTTTCATGTGTAGCATGTAGAAAAGTATCCACTCCGGTGATGTTTGACTGAGACTAAAGCCCCCAAGCCGACTGAATACACAAAGATACAGAATTTCTGATTAATCACACATTTGAGCATTTTTGTCTTGCAAACAACCACCTACAGACCCACAGATGGGATAAGTGGGGAATTAAGGGAGCCAAAGTCTTACACTGGTGTCTGCTGGCTCAGTTGTCCTCAAGAGGCAAAGATGGTCCCAATGATTGTCTTCACATTCAGGGAAGGAGAGAGACCTGGGAAGCAGAGGTGGGATTGCAGCCTCTCTGTGCAATGGTAGGGGTGTTTGTTTAACATTTACACCGTGCTGCCAGCCACTCCATCTGACTGGTGCAGTCTTGGCTGCTCCCCAGGGACTTGTCACATTTGCATGCAGGACCAAAACAACTGCAGAGTCAGGCAAAGTTTCCCATTTATCACAGCCTGAATGCACCACCAATAAAGCATTAGAGTTTTGAAAACCCAAGAATTCCCAAGGAAAAGCTCAGAATAACATTTATAACCAGGTGTTGGATACACTACTAACCAAAAATAAAAACAACACACACACACAAACAAACAAAAAACCCTAAACCATTACAGAGTGATAAAATTAGTAAATCAGGATGTCTTACAATGCATTACAGGGACTAAAAAGACTCATCCACAGCAGGTCCCCCCAGTGCAACGCACTGCAAAAACACCAGTTTGGAGAAGGTGCCTTCCAGCCTATAACCTGAAATGAGCCACGCTCGTGTTTCTGACCAGAATAATAATCCCCACCTTTCTGTTCCTCGGCTCCCTAATCTGTGAAATGAGAACAACATGCACCAATTCCTAGTGGGGTTGGTTGAAAGATCCTTCATTAGCACTTAGGAAGTGTTTGAAGTTTTTCAAGTGGACAGGGTTATGAAGAATATAAATGCAGATGATATGCACCTCAAGTACGGTTTTCACAGATGACATCCAGAAGAGACCTCAGCAGATGCCATCCAAAGACCATGCCATCCCTGGAGTAAGCCTGTATCTGAGCCAGAGAGTATCTTTTCACCTGGTAGACAGCTGCTTGAGGGTGGAGAAGTAAAACCATGCCAGACACAAACATCAAGCTCTGACTCACAGCTGCTTGGCTGGGAACCCTTCCCACTTCACCAAATATCACCTCTTCCCATCATTGCTTCCCCACAACCTCACAGGATGAAAAAACCTCATTATTGATAAAAAAATATATATATAGCCACCTCAAATTCAGTGATGACCGCAGGCTATATTGCAATGCCTCTCCAAGAGGAGAGACTGCCCTTTCTGGCCCCTGCCTGCTGACTCATACATTCCTCTGCTCGTGTGCTGGATTTATTTTTCCCCATCAAGCATTACTGCTGCCTTCCCTGCAACAAGCTATTGGCAGAGTTAATGCTCTCCATCATACTGTTTTCCCAGGATAGAATATATAAGCAGGACTCCTGAGGGACCAGCCTGCATGAAACCAGTGGCAAACGAGGACAAGATAAAAGGAGAAGACAAAATCCCACAGATAATGTCTTTTCACCTCAAACAGAAATTACCACAATGTCTGCAAAGGCTAAAAGTCAACCTGGAGAGCATATGGGGCTTGGCAGTCCAAAATCCCTCTCAGATGTGATGGCTGCCCACCACTGTCCCCACTATGACTGTGCTTTTAGCTACTTTAGCATCGCCAAACTTCATCCAAATTTTCGATGCAAAGAGTCTAATTTAATCTGACAAACTTGAGATAAACTTGTATCTCCTAAAAGGGCTTGGTTCTCCCTCAGGTTGATCACAGAAAGGGACAGGAGGATGGGCTTCCTCAGCATTGCTGCCTGGAGCTCAACTGGGTCACGTCTGACATTGTGTAGTAGGACAAGGCTGAAACAAACTCCCTCCACAGTCAATAGGCAAACAAGTCCCAAAGGACCATCTTCCTCAGCAGGAAATGTCATAATGACTTATATGGACATTAAGACCTTGAAGACACACAGGGAGAACCACCTGAGTTGACTTTGTGGTGAAGGGTCCATGCTCTCCTCACCAATGAAGGGCTTTACAGGACAAGGCTGGGCTTTAGGCAATACAGTCCCACCTTGCACCTTTCCAACCACCCTGGTGTCAGTGAGGCGGGACAAACAAGCCCATGGTTCTGCTGTGTATCAGGGTACACCAAACTGCTCCCTGGGTGTGGGCCAGACAAGGCCAGGATGGAGGATGCAAGCCAGGCCATATGTTACAAACTTAGGACTCCATTAAAGCAACATTTGAGTGGCCTTGTAATATGCAATAATAAATATTATAGTCTTAAAACTACACTAAAAAAGCATCCTACACTAAAATATTATTCACATGTCAAAGGTTAGGAATTAAGATGGCTAATTCAAGACAAGCAAGCATAGCTCCAGATGCTTTCAGAGCAATATTACTTTGAGCATCTAATATTAACTTTTTTCCCCCCCAAGACCTCCCTGGAAAGTGAATCATGGTTTGCAGCGGAGGAGTAAAGTGATTTGGAGTGTTGTCTGTAAGATCACTGTCTCATTTGTTGTAGAAATTGGAAGTGTGTCATAAATAACCCAGGGAACTGCAGGAGAGGGAAGGACAGTTCATTGTCGAGCAGCTGAATGCTGCCTTGGAGATCTGATCCCCGCTTCTCCTCTGTTTAATACTGAAATAAAGAGACTAAATATTCATACAATCAGGCTTCTATAATGAGTGTTCCTGAAGTAGAACAACCTTTCTGCACTTCTTCCTCTTCAGCACTAACAACACGGTGAAGAGCTGGGAGGATTGGCTCATTCCTGCTTGTGAACAGAGCCGAGTTCCTGGAGCACACGAGGATGAAGCAGAGGGTCAAGGAGTTAATTATTAAACTGAAGAGTCACATTGAGGTTCCCATCTGTTTTGTAGCTCACATACAACAGAGAGTACACAATATGAGCTTTGCAGGGAAAAAGGAAAAAAATCCATGAAATGGCAAAACTGTTCTGCTACCCCAGTGAATGACAGGCAGGAACAACACAGGCAAAATCACAGAATGAGGAGAAAAATGTCGGTAACAGGCAGAAGAACGGGCAACTGGACATGAAATCAATATGATTTTGCAGAAGCCGATTTATTGTTTACAATAAGGCACAATTATAGACTCTATGTCTACGGCTCACGTGGGGCACATAATTTCAGACTGGCTAGGTTGCCTGCTCATGAGGTGGGCACATCTGCTCTAGAATGTCCGATTGGTCAAGCATCCATCATCACGCTGTGCCTCTTTCATCCACTGTTTACATTCTTGGTAGTTAGATTCTCAGGCTCTTCCTTAGGTTCTCAGACTCCTTCGTCTTATTTTTAATCCTGTTGTTGTCTCCGTGACCTTGATGAATTCCTGAGAACCCAGATAACAAAACTGCAGGTGGCTTGTTAGATACTCACAGAGAGTTTGGCTGGTACAGAATGGCCTATACCATGCGGATGCATTGCTACAGAAAAAGAACCTTGGGAGGTCTCTAGCCCAAACCCTGCCCACAGCTGAAATCAACCCCAGCTGCTCAGGGCTTTATCCATTCAGGTCTAGAAAATATTCCAGGACGGAAATCATACAACAACCCTGGGCAACCTGCTCCTGTTCTAATTAGCTCATAGTGGGAAGGTTTCCCCTATTTGCAGTTGGAAGCTCTTGTTTCAATTTACATCTGTTTTTTCTCATTCACCTGCCTTGTACTCCTTTAAAATTCATCTCCTGAGTAACCTCCTAAGCTGCTATCAGTCAGTCCCCAGCCTTCAACAGTTCAAGGGGTTAGTCCGTCCCAGAAGCATCCATCCCAAAATACTTTGCATTTGTCCTTGGATTCCATGAGGTTCATGTCAGCCACAGCATGTCCTGGCCCTCCTGTATGGCAGCCCTGCCCCAAGCATATTGACTATTCTTCAACTCTGGCCTCACTCACAAATTTGATAAAATTAATTTCATCTCTTCAACATCATTCATAACAAATATTAAAAAGAAAAAGTCCTAGGATAGTTCCAGCCTGCTTCCTACCCAATTAGCAGTCCACACACGTCTTTGATACAAGGATGGTGAAGGGCATAATCTCAAAAGCCTTACTGACATAAAGATGCTTGCTGACCACAAGATGGGTGCCTGCAAGGACAGACATCCAAGCATGCTCTAGAAACCAGAGAGTGAAAAGGAATTTAAGCAAAGAGCAGCATTGGCCAGCTTAGCATCACTCTTCAAACTGAGTAAACTGAAAAAAAAAAAAAAAAAAAAAAAAAAAAAAACCCNAAAAAAAAAAAACACAAAACCCAGCCTCAGGATAAAAAAATCACCTTTGGCTTTGCTTGGGTCTAGTCCTCTGTACTGTTTTGAGCTGTACTTATAGTTCTCTTCTGCCTATTCGGTTTTTTTTTTTTATTTTGGACTAATTTCAATTGAAATCTATCCAATTACTTCTAAATCAATCCATTCCTTTAACCCTACCAGCAGGAGATTTCCAGTAAAGTCTCCTTAGTATTTTTTGCAGAATGTAGTTCCAGTTCCTACATCCGAGGTCTTAACAAAGGTCTGAAAACGCAGATGCAAAATGTACCTTACCTTTAGGGAAACTTAGTAATAAATGCAGCACATTTCCTACGATTGCATCACAGAGACTTTGATAAACACCACTACAGAAGGAAAAATTATTCCCACCATCCAAATGTAGAGTGATACATTAAGTGGCTTTCTTCTGACTTACTAAGAAGAAAAATATCTACTTCCTTGAACTCCTTGGAGGTCTGGAAGTACAGAAATGAGACTCACCTTTTATTGTCCTTAACTCCTGCCGAAATGGTTTCTTTTATGTCAGCCAGGACATTACTGCTATTCCTGCTGCATCCTCCAGGCAGCCAGGCAATTAGGGCTCAATCCTGCAGCATGCTGAGCTGCTGCAGGATAAAAGGGAGCTCACATAATGCCTTGCCAGAGCACAAAAAATACTCTGTTCTCTAAAATTTCTACAAAATTTGCCATGACTTGGTATACAACTTCTCACAAGGACCTGTCACTGTTGTCTGGGTCTGTTTTCCAGAAATATGGAAGTGATTGTGTTCTAATGACTTTTTTTTTTTGCAGGGAACAGATATCCAATGAATTCATAGGCAAAGAGGATTTTTTTTTTTTTTGTACATCTCTGTTCAAAGTACATCTCTGTTCACCCAGCTAAGAAGGGGAAACCACAGCCCACACATCATTACCACATCTAACAGATACTCATGTTGTTGTACCAATATGAAAACTGAGGCACATCTAGACCATAGAATCATAGAATGGTCAGAAGGGATGTTAAAAACTATCTAGATCAAAGCATTTGCTCGAGGAGATGGAATAGGTTCTGACAGAGCCAGCAGCCAAACCTCTGCAGACCTGCAAATACATTAACGGCGATGCTCCACTATACTTTGCTTTCAGCTGCTCTCTGAGTTGAACTCCATAAAGTGCTGTGGCAGAGCTGAGCACCAGGTTAATTTTTATGAGATCTAAGCAGAAAATCAGAGCTAATAACTGCAGAAAAATCCCATTAAATAGCCCTTTAGAAAGAGAAGAAAGACTCTGCCCATTTGCAGTCATAACAGGGAAAAATTGCCAGCACAGAAGCCTGGCTGAATTTTTTGCATATGATTATAATTTGCCTTTCTAAATTCACCTTCTCTTATCAAGGAGATCACATATTCCTTGCTTCCTGTCCCAGACTGTTTTCCAGTGGCAGATTGCACTTGTGTGGTGTGTCTCCTACTCACTAGAGTTAATTACTTTTGGCTGACAAGGCTCTTCATGCTTTTCTATCCTCGGAATCAGAGCCGCCCTTTAGTACAGCACCGATGGAGGTTGTCCTTCACCACAGGCAGCAGATTTGGAGCAGCACATTGCCTGCACCACAGGCAGTAGCAGATTCAGAGCAGGAGGTTGTCCCTATGCTCTGCAGGACAGTAGCTTTCAGTTCTCTCCAGAAAGCTCAGCAGCTTTCTGTTCTCTCCAGAGAACGAAGGTTTATTTAAGGCACTGTCACCCAACTGGACTGCTGGCATCTTGCATGGCTTTGCTGTACATCAGGAGCTCCACCTTGGGAATAATGAGTTCCTCTCTTGTGACCACACTCTTTTAGAGGTCTCAAAAAGGTAACCATCCAGAAGATATCTATTTGCAATCAGCCTAAGTTTATCATATAGTAGTCCCTACCTTCTTTAAAATTTGTTGATTTAGATCCACAGACCACTGCGGACCCTTTTCCTTATATCTGCAGTACCACGTATTTCATTGTTCTTTTTTCCTCTAAAATGTCACAAATATGTTTGACCACATCATACAATTCTATCAGGCCTCTCCAAGTGACAACAGGGCTGGGCAGGCTGCCCTACCTCAGCCCATCTATCTTACCTACCCTACCCTGCTCTCTTACTTCTCCAGTGCTTCTTCTTTGATCCCTTTGGTACACACAGATCCCCGAGTTTCTTCTCTTGCCCTGTTTTTTGCTGTTAGGCACTCAGTCATCAAATTAAAAAAAAGGCTTTGGCTGGATGTCAAAGCAATAGGTGCACTACCAAGTAAAGCCTAAGGCTCTAGCATTTCATCCTCTCTTTCTCCAGACTCCTCCTGCCTCCATTCCTCCCTTTCAGTCACACACATCTCTAGTACCTACTGGCATCCTTTTCTAATAAAGCATCTCAAAACCCTCACCAGCATATTATCAACTATCCTGGTACAGATACAGAAAGCAAGACAAAAGGAATTAAGTTCCTCTCTCCCTTGAAAACCAGCAGGAGAGAAAGGCACGTGAGACAAGGCTTGCTCTAACCACCAGACCAGCAGTGACAAACCCCTGGCTCTGTGGCTGAGCCCAGCACCAACTCGAGACAAAAATAACCCACCCCAGCTGCTTTTTGATTTCTCTGAATTTATTTGGCATTGGATGCCCAAAAGCTCTGTCTTGCCTGCAATAGTTAAGTTTTTCCCAGTTTTCCTCCTTACATCCTCCAGTTGAAGATATCTTCCTTTTCTTTCCCCAAAAGACTTCTGCTTTCCTGCTCAGCTAGAGCTCTCAGCCTGGGCTGTGACACCCTATTTCCACAAGGCTTTATACTGAGAGTGCCCAGATCTTGCACTGACCTTCAGGCCAACGTCCTTTCTATCACTGTCCCTGGAGACTGTAAAAACATCCACTCCGGAAAGCTGGTTGTTTTCCTGAAGGTATTTATAGCATTAAAATCACTCTTCTTTCTTCAGGTTTCTGTCTGCTTTTGTCTCTGTACAGAAATTAAAACCCTGGATACAACCCAAGGAAAAACCACGTCCTGTTCACCAAAGCATACCAGACTGAGGGCAGATACTGCCAATGCTGCCTGGGATTCATCAGACACTGCTTCACTGCTTGGAGACAGAGATCTCCAATTTTTGGTGGTGGTGCCTTCAGGAAAGGAAAAATGGGCTATGATGCCCATTTGAGACTTCAGTTTCCCCCCAGCCCCCAATATATTTGGCTTCACATCAGCCAATTCAGAAAGCGGGAATGCAAAGTGAGACCATGGTAAACTTTATGGACTCCATCACGAAGGTGCCCAAAGCATTTTGAGACCCCTCCTCAGGTGAAAGCTCAGTTGCATCCTTTCAGCCTAGGTAGGGCATGCTGTTGAAATTTCCCTGCCACCAGAGGCAGCAAGGCATAGTTAAGCTCCCAACGTGCTCATAGCAGTGCAAATATTCCAACATCTGCTTTTATTCTTCCTTTTATTATCCCCAGCTGCAAAATCCAAGCTGGGGCAGATCTAAAATCGGATTGGAGCTCAGCTAATCTGAATTTGACCTTCACTTTTAGAGTCTGGCTCCCTATGGGATGGGAAGATCCCTACATGTCTCTCACCAGGTCAGCTTCCCTGGGGAAAACCTGAATCTGTCTTGGCCAGTTTGTTATAATAAGAGGCTGCCTTGTAAACAGTTTTGCAAAGCCTTGCAGGCACTTGGGGAATGTAGACATCCGCATTTTCCAAAGTTGCTCTTGTATTTCTCCCTCCAAGCATTCACTTATAGCCTGATTCCCAAAAAGCCAAATGTTCAAGCACCCCTCCTCCACCATTCCCTTCTGCATCCTGACCACAGAGCATCCCTCTGTCCAAGTACCTCTCTGGGAATCCCAAAACCTGGGCCTGTCTCCCAAACTCCTCCCTACAAGTATTCCTCTCTTGAGCATCCGTCCTGCATCTCAGTCTTTTGAGTAGTTCTCACTCCACCCATCTCTCCTGCATACCTCCCTCCAAGACTTCTGCCACATTCCAACCCCAGAGCATCCCTCTGAGTATCCCTTCCAAGCACTCCTGCCCTTATCCTGAGTATCCCTCCCTTGGAACATCCCAATTCCTGAGAATGCCAACTCTATCCTGACCCTCAAGCAGTCCTTACTTCCAGCTCCCTTCTCCATCCCAACCCCTGAAAAACCTTCTGTATCCTGACTGCCAAGCATTCTTGCCTTTGAGCATCCCTCCTGCAACACTTTCCACCAGCACCCCTCCTGCACCACTTCCCTTGAGCAGCCTACCTGCACCCCTACCCAGAGCGTCCCTCATTCCATGCGTCCCTCATTCCATGCATCCCTCACTCCAATCATCCCTCCGGCATCCCAACCCCCCACGCATCCCTTTCCCTGACTACCCCTCCTGCATCTTTTCCCCTGAGCACCCTTCCTATACGGTTCTCACTGAGTATTCCTCCTGAATCCCTTACCCCGGGCATTCATCACCCCAAGCACTCCTCCTGTACCTCTTACCCCGAGCACTTCTGCATCCCTCACCCTAAGTATCCCTCCAGGACTCTTTTTCCCGACTACTCCTTCTGCACCCCTTCCCCTGAGCACCCCTCCTATACGCTTCACCCCGAATATTCCTCCTGAATCCCTCACCCCAAGCACACCTCCCGTACCTCTCACCGGAGTACCCCTCCTGCATCCCTCATCCTGAGCGTCCCTCCTGCATCTCTCACGCCGAGCATCCGTCCTGCATCTCTGCATCTCTCACGCACCTCTTTCCCCGACTACTCCTCCTGCATCCCTTCCCCTGAGCATCCCTCCTACATCCCGAGCCCAGACCTCTGCTACTGCACCACTTCCCCAGCATTCTAGCCCCCCCAACCCTGCGATCACGCCGAACCCTGACCGCCCCGTTCCCGCGTCCCTTTCCCCTCCGCCCGCCCCGCCTTACCTCCGGCCGGGGCCGGGATGCGGCGTGGCCGGCTGCGAGCCGCAGTCCCGGGGCAGCACTGGGCAGGGCCGAGGGCGGCGGCGAAACTACATCTCCCAGCGGGCCGGGCCGTGCCGTGCCGTGCCGGGAGCGCCGCGCCCCCCGCTTCCTCCGCCTCCCTCCGCCTCTCGGCCAGCGGCGGAGCTCGGCGGCTGGAGGGGGCGCAGGTGGGTCCCCGGCGGGGCTGGGGGGCGTGGGGAGGGCCGGGGGCACCCCCCGCGGAATTCCCCCAGGGGGGTGGGAGCAACTGAGGCACGGAGAGGAAGCGGGGAGGAAGCTGCCTGGAGCCGCGCAGCTGGTCCACTGTGGGATGCGGGAAGCACGAGTGAGTTCCTTCTGAAGGGGAATTTGGGGTTATTTTTTTTTAATCATTTTAAGCTAATTTAGTCGTGTGAGCGCCTGGCTATATAGGGAGGAGCCGTACCTACGATTGTCCGTAACAGGGGTGGGTTCAGCGTCACTCTGCAAACTTTGCACATTCCCCTGCCCCCTTCCAATGAAACGTCTCCGAAATTTAAGTATTGACAGCGAACCCAAGCCCTGTATGCCCACACCTGGGACATGCAGCCAGCTGGGCGATGGGCGTGATATATATGCCCTCCAGAGGGTCAAAATCTGCGTGGTGCCTACCTTGATAGCGTGATTTCTGAGTGGGTTTTGCTGTGGTGCAGCAGCATCCGAGCTGGGAATTAGCCGCCCTCTAATTGCAGGGATGCTCTGGAAGCAGTGGTGTCAGTGGGAGATGAGGTGGAAACTGGATTATTGAACCACCCCGTGTGTCTATCAAGCAGGTGGTGGGCTACCACGTGTTCCGTGAAGTTGTTCAGGAACAAAATAAAGTGGTCCGTGAAGGAAATAAAGAGTATCTGGAAGATACTCCAAGCATGGCAAGTGATACTTGCTGGGAGAGGACATTGAAAATCTGTGAAAACTTCTGCCAGACCTGGCATTAAATGGGTATATCGGACTGTACAAAGGGTTCCATCAGCTTGAAAGGAAAAGTCATGCTCCCACTACCCTGAGACCCCAAGCAGGCTCCTTTCTGGCAGGCCATGGCAGTGCTGTCCTGACCATCTGCACTGCCCACCCAGCAGCCCCTGAGCCTACCGGTGTTGGTCACACCAGGAGCGCTGAGCATTGCAGCACTCTGGCTTTTATTCTCCAGACCCAGCTGCAGCTGCATCCCTGTGGCTCTGCACTCCCTCTCCCCCTCCATCTTGTCAGCCGTCCTCCTTCAGCAGCACCTAACCTTCTTTTCGTTCTCCCGCTCCCTGCTGTGTGCTGCCGCTTTTGTTCCTCCACTCTCAGGAGGAACCTGACCTTTGCTTCATATCGCTCCTTGCTTTTACTAACTGGGCACCAGCTCTATTTCCCTACCTCTGCTTCCCTACCCCTTCTCTTTATGCCTAAATTCAGCACCTGCAGAGAGCCTAAGCGAAGCCTCCTGCATTCAGCTGCATCCCTAAGCAGGCAGCCCAGGAGATGCTCAGGGGCATGGAGGTGCAGGTTTGGAAAAGGATGAACACACTCCGTCGTACCCCACAGCAAACCAGGGCTGTTCCGAAACTCCCGTTCACGCTTTCCCATCCCTCTTGCGGCTCACTGGCAGAACAGCGTTTCTGTGCATAACAAGCAGTCCCAGAAAATTAAATATAAACGGAATGTAAATAACTGGCAGATAAGCAGCTGCGCTCCGAACCTGGGTAGTCAGTATGTCTGTCTGCCAGCACTGCAGCCGCCGGCAGAGCCGTAGCAATAAGAGAAAGGAAGGGTGACCCGTCGTTTCCTGCCTCACGCCTGCTGGGAATTTGAGTCCCTTCGCAGAGCTCGTCACCACGTTCCCCGCGCCAGCCTCGGGGTTAGCGGCCTTTCCCCAAACGCCTGCTGGAAATTTCCAGAGGCACCACAGCAGTCCCGAAACAAAAAACTGCCGTGCCTCCCCGCAGGCGCTTCATTTTGGGATCTGTTGCTCCTGGCAGGCACGCCATGCTCTGCTTCACCGACTGAATTTAAGGCTCTTACGTGCTGCCCAGTTGGAGGGGCTCATAGTAAGTGTCCAAAATCAGGTGGGTCCGTTCTGCAGCGATGAGAAAACGTGAGATTTCCTCTCTAAGATTGCCATAAATAAGCATATGGGGTGCAGAGACTGTACTGAGACTGTTTAGTCTTCTATAGTAAAGGATGGGTTGAGCTAAGTAAATGTGCATCAGGGATATATGAAGGGAGGGGCGAGTCTATCCTTGCAAAGGATTTTGTCCAAAATTCTTCCTAAAACTCAGCTCTCATTGGTGACTACTGTCTTCTGTAAGCTGGATAAGTGGTCAGTTGAGGTGTGGTTTGTTTGGGTTTTTTAAACCCTTAAATACTATTTTGTTTTTGTTTCTGCCCTCCCCCTTTAGTTAGTTTATTATTATTATTTTTATCTTACCTTTCATGAGGCGACTTCTAGGCTTCAAACTGCCCTGTGTGCAGCCCCCATAACACAGAAAGACACAAGCTTGTGAGGTTTGGATTTCCTCCACAAGGTTGTCCCCTTGAGAAGGGGCAAGGCGCAGAATTGTTCTGCAGGTAGAGTTACAGCAAGTGCCATGGGCTTGGCTGTGTCCAGGTCTGGAGTTCCCCACTTTATGAGGGTTGGTTTGTTTGTTTCCTCAGGGCTCCGGTGTTTTGTAGAAACTGGAATTTTTACCTCAAACCAAAACGTGTATTTCAGTAAGACACGGTGGAGCAAAGTGACACATGCCGGGTGTGGGCAAAACCCAAAGCAGGACGAGCCTCGCACAGGAAGGAGCATCTTTGCCTCATTATGTGTTCACAGTTAATATGCTCTAATGAGCAGACTGGAGCCCCATCCTGCAATAACTGTCTTTTGCTGAATCCCATTTAAAGTCTCCAGCAGCCATGCAGGTGCCCAGCTATTTCTTTTTTCATACTTCCTTTTGAGCTGAAATCAATCCTGCCCCTCCTGAGGCAGAATTACTTCCTATAAAGCACTACCTGATCTGTCTCTTGTAACATTTGTCTACTTGATGTGGCTTTCACCAGCTCTCTTGGGCAATACTCAGAAAGCCAGAGAGGTTTTTTAGTCTGGATGCTCTTCCTGATGCTTAGCAGAAATGGTCCCTGGCTTGCTTTAATTCTGTTGCCACTTAGGCATCATTCATTGCATCAGCCTAAATAATTAATTTCTTCTTTTTTGAAATTTGTCTTTTCTTTTTCCTGTGTGTATATTTTGCAGTTCATTGTTAGTCCTCAACTATTTCTTACAGCAGTTGCATGTATTTCAATGTCTTAAATACAGATTTTCCAAGTTTTGGTTGTGGAGGGATATTTCACAGGTAAGCTATTGAAGGCTGCATGATAAAATTACTGTGCAATACTTAAGACATAAGGTTAGCAGGCACTGGTACAGGCTACACAGGGAATCTGGCTGCCCTATGCCTGGCAGTGTTCAAGGCCAGGCTGGATGGGACTTTGAGCAGCCTTGCCTAGTGAAAGGTGTCCCTGCCCATGAGGCGTGGGTTGGAACAAGATAATCTTTAGGGTCCCTTCCAACCCAAGCCATTCTGTAATTGTGTGATTCCATGAAATTAAAACCATTAAAAACAATGACTTTATAAAAGGCTGTGTAATGCTACATCTTGCAGCAAAAACTCTGCTTCTGTAAACATATGTTAACTCATATTTCAGGGGATGCTACAATTTTAATGCTTTTAATACCGTGTGTATGGGCTTCAGAGGCCCTAAACAGCCTGTGAGGTGGACTTTGGAAACCATAACAACTCAATGTGATCCTCTTCAACCAAATTACAGATTGCTCTTGCTTTGCTGTTCTGTGTTTAATTAATCCCATTAATTAAATCCCCTGGATGACACTAGGATCAGCCAGTTATCCACTTCTTGGGCATTGCCTCTGCAATCCAGAAGGATTGATTCATTTTCCTTCCCTGACATTTTTAAAGTGAAATGTGTGTTGGCAATCAATTTTCCAATTAAAATCCTGTTTAAATTTTTCTTTATAGATATATATATATGTATATAGAGAGAGAACTATAGCTATCTTTCAACAGCCATATAAACATATCTATAACTTTAGACTTTCTGTTAAACTGCATTCTTTTTGCTAAAAAGGATAGATTACAGCTGTATGCATTTTTCAGTGGTTAAAAACATAGTAATATTTGTGCCATTTGTTTACATTTTACTTACGTTGGCAAGTCATGACTGATTTTTTGTTTTGATGATTACTGTACACTTGTGGGTTTTTGCCAAGTTGGGTGAAACAGGCACTCAGTTAAATTATGTATACAGATTTTTTTTTTTTTATTAGCTAATTAAAGTGCTCTTAAACGTGATGAATACAGGAGAGAGGAAATAAGCTTATCCAAAGCTGTTCTACATTCAGAAGGATTATGAAACAAAGTGGTATGATAATGATGGTTCTAAATACATGAAGGCACTGATCAGTGAAAACAGTTAGCTTTTGTCATTTTGCATACTTGCATACCTTCCTGCTGTGTCAACCCACATCATTCTCCCAGCTTCGAACCAGTTATTTGCTGAAGTAAACTCATGGAGCAGAGGGTTATTACCGAAATGTTCTCTATGCAGCTGTCAAGGATGCTCCTAGGAGTAAAACCCAAGTTAAAATTTACAAGCTGTGGTCAGTTGAAATGCTGAGATGCTCAGACAACAGCTTTGGTTCAGGAGTTTGACTTTTTCATAAAGCTGACGACTGCACTGCTGGTTTCTCTCAATTCACATCATGTGATAAGATCATGATTTTAAATCAAATGTAGACTTTCCTCCCCTCCATGATATTAAAAGAGGTATTTGAAAACAGGTTGCTCTTAGAAGCACAAAATAAATCTTGTGATCTTCAGCCAAATTTGCATCTTCAGCTGTCAAATTAGATCTTTTGAGCTAAATTGAGTGAATTTTAAATGCTACTTGGGGAGGAGCTACACAAAAGACTTTACTGTAATTCTCTGCTTCCAAGAACCATAACCCAGTTTGTACTTCTCTTGTGACTGCAGGTTATAGAATCATACAATCCGGGAATGGTCTGGGTTGGAAGGGACCTTAAAAATCATCTAGTTCCAACCCACTCCCCATGGGCAGGGACATCTTCCACTAGACCAGTAGCCTCCCATGTCCAAGATCAGATGTTCTTGGTACTTCCTCTGTGTTGAAATCTCACCAAGAAGAATGCACACTGCATTCTTGGACAGCCTTTATATTGCATTAGCAAAGCACCCAGGCTTGAAAAACCATGCTGGGGGCTGCAAGTGGTGGTTGAATGATTAAAGAGAGAAAACAACTCATTTAATTTCAATTTTTACAGGTTTATGAAAAACAGTTTTTCATAAACAAGTTTTTTGGGAAAAAAGGAGCAAAGACTGACTTTTCCCAGCTACTGTCAAGTATGTTGGTTGGTCAATGCATTAAGTCCAGATTGATTATAAATCCAGTAGACATTTGTTCTCATGTTTTTGGGTCTTCTGAGGTTCCCAGACTTTCAGATTCATCTTCACACTATGAGGATATAAACCTCTAAGAAATGGGATGAATTAGGCAAAATAAGACAATTAGGAATGACAGCTGGGAATAGTTATCCTCCAGCCTTATCCATGGGCAAGATGTTTGCATAGTTAAATGTTTAAAATTTAATCTAGTGCAGGGGTAATGGGCAGGTTCAAAATCAGAGCGGGCTGGTGTCCTGGGAGAGCGAAATCCAGTCTGTGTGGGTCTTCAGAATGTGGAATAGCCATAAGCAGAATGGGCTGTCCAGGGCATGTGTCTGAGCAATGCCCAGAGGTGGGAGAGGAGCAGAGCCCACACTCTGGGCTGAGAAAGGCTGCCAATCTCCGTGCTACTCTTCCAGCTCCAGAGCTAGGGCTTGGTTAGATTTCTGATGCTGTTGCTGCCAGCATAGATGTGGTCTTCAACTTCAGAGAGCTCATGTCACTGCCATGTTTTGTTGGCAACCTCTCTTTTGGACTGCTGATAAGAAAAAAGTTACAGGTGATTTCAGTGTTAGCTGTTCAGGTTGGACCGAGTTGTCTGCCTCTCCATCAGGCTGTCAGTGAGGTGTTGGATCAGAGTAAACCTAGGATGGCTGATGACTTTGAAATGAAGATTTGTATCTTTGGGCTGCATGGTGGTATTTGGGTTGTGACTCTTGACCGGGAGCTCTGCCAAGTGAAGCCTTGTCACAGACACATCAAGGGAAGCATCTTGCTCCGTGTCTGGCTAATGCTGGCAGACAGTGTGAGAAAAAAACTCTCATGGTGTAGATAAGCAGGCTTGGTCTCAAAAATCTGAAAGCTTCACCTATGAAGGAAGAACAGGTTGTTTAGTCTGCAGCAGCCTGAAGGGCAATGGGCATGGGAAGCAATGAACATGGCTTTCAGAGTCAATATCAGTCCTGCTTCTACAGGCTGTGTTATTTTGTAGAGAGGTATGGGGAAGCTTCTGTTTGATGAAATGTGAAAAAAAGTAAAATCTATCTTAGGTTGCTTTTGTGAATGCCTGATTGTTCTTGTAGCAGTGCTTTTGCAGACATATTGCAAGCCCTTTGGGGGAAAAAATCCGTGGCAGCCACTTGAGCTACAGAATTAGATCAGCTGAAGCCTCCACATGATCAGGTTTAAACAGCTCTTGACTCTAAATTGGGTTGAAGTCTTCAAGAGTGGGAAGTGCACTGAGACTACAGTGCCAAGGGGAGTTTAGCACTGGAATAGATAGTTTTTTCTGGCATATATTTGGCTGAGGTTAGTCACAAGGATGGTCTGTGGCCATTGATGCACGTGTTGTTGTGTTGGCCTACACATGCATCTTTATTTGCCAGTTTTGCTGGATGCATAGGACTAAGGGATATACAGGGAAAGCACTCTAGATTGAGAGAGCTGCCTCTTTCCATTATTATGCAGTGGGATATAGGCTGTGTGCCAAGGGCTAAAGAACAAAGTGAAATGTTAGTCTTAAACAGCAAGTTAAAGACAGGCTCTCCTTTGACCTGCTAACGATCTGCCTTAGGTTGGGCCAGTTTTTCTTAGCAAAACGTGCTGCTGTCTAGAGATGTATTTGTTTCAGAATGCCATTAGCACTGTTACCTGGATTTTAGCAGTCATAAAAGAATTTATATTCCAGCATAGATGACCTTCTCCCTATTTGCATTTTGCTGTGACTCCAGAGCTGATAATAGTGGGTAGTGTCTGTGATTATTCCATAAATAGTTAGGAAGATAAAGCTGCACTTAAGTTCAGTTTTAAGGGAGCTGTTTGGCAGCTTTCTGTTGAATGGCTGTAGTTACTACAGCAAGAGCTACCTCCTGCCTCTGTAAGCAAACATTGGTGGGTTTCTTGCTGAACTGTTGATGGATTTAGATTCAGCAAACAAGGAAAAACAGATTTTCAGGTCCTCAGGTAGATAGCAGGAATGATGACCTACCTTCACAAGACAGCTGAGCTGAGCTGCAATGGAGACAGCTGCACAGCTCCTTTCTTTTCCCTTGCCCCAGCCCCGGCATTGGTCCAGTTCCAACATACAGCAAAGCATGCTGAATAGAAAATGTTGGGTTTTCTCCCTGAACTGGCTCACTGTGGGATCAAATGAGTGCCAGAGGTGGCATAAGGGAGGAGGATGGTGTGGCAGAGGGCAAGGGGAGATCACGCACACCCCTTCCTAAGGCTTAACTGCACCTTAAAATCACATCCTTAGTTCATGTCAGCTGATGGCAGAGGCTCTGCATGGAAACGATGTGAACTGGAATATGGCCCCAAATAATTAGAAAATATTTTCTAGGGTAAAGTACATTGGAAGGAGAAAGTCTGGTGGTTTTTTTAATGAAAGGAACCACAGATTGTCATGTGCTTATGGCAGCAACTGCTGTCTGGCTCCCTGCTATGCTGACTGCACTCAGAGAGGATTCTGACATACGGCAGGGGATTCTGCTGAATGGCTTTGTTACTTTTAATCATATCTTCAGACAGTATGGAAGATGTTGGGTCATGTCCCGTTCTTGTCCTGTACTTCTTTGCCCCCTCTAAATTCTCTGTTTGTGAGGGAAATGAGATCATACAAGCCCAGAACGCTACTTTGAAGTCAGCCCTCATTGTAGGTACCGGTGGGAGAAATTCACTTTTAGCATATTTGTAAAGTTTTGGAAAGTCATGATTTCTGGCACTAACCTGAATTAAACAAAGTCCTGTTCAAATCCGTTAGGAGAAAAAACGTCCTTATGCTTGTTCTCAAGATACAACCTCAAAAAATAATTCCTCATTTCTAATTTCTGTGGTGAATTCTTGCCATGTGGTTACCCTTATATATTTAAGACTATTTTTCTCTGTAGTTTAACCTTTCAAAAAGATTAATGCAGCTAAATGTGTGGTGTTGGATTTTTTTTTTTTTAATTTTTTTTTTAGAATTAGTCCCAGCACCGTGATTTTTCCATCATGTCAGAACCTATCACGCTCAACGTTGGAGGAAAACTCTATACCACCTCTCTGTCCACTCTGACTAGCTTTCCAGACTCCATGCTGGGGGCCATGTTTAGTGGGAAGATCCCAACCAAGAAGGACAGCCAAGGTAACTGCTTTATTGACAGAGATGGCAAAATCTTCCGCTATATCCTGAACTTCTTACGAACTTCTCACTTGGACCTCCCCGAAGATTTTCAGGAAATGGGCTTACTGCGGCGGGAAGTAGATTTTTATCAAATCCAGCCCCTGATTGAGGCCTTGCAGGAGAAGGAGGTAGAGCTTTCTAAAGCGGAGAAAAATGCCATGCTCAACATCACCCTCGATCAGAAGACCCAGACCGTTCACTTCACTGTCCGAGAAGCACCCCAGATTTACAGCCTGTCTTCCTCCAACATGGAAGTGTTCAGTGCTCATATCTTCTCCACATCGTGCCTGTTCCTGAAGCTTCTTGGTTCCAAACTGTACTACTGTTTCAATGGAAACCTTTCCTCAATATCCAGTTACCTGCAGGACCCCAACCACTTGACCTTAGATTGGGTTGCAAGTGTGGAAGGCCTTCCTGAAGAGGAGTACACCAGGCAGAACTTGAAGAGACTCTGGGTGGTGCCAGATAATAAGCAAATCAATAGTTTCCAGGTGTTTGTGGAAGAAGTGCTGAAGATAGCCATGAGTGATGGTTTCTGCATAGATTCTGCTCATCCACATACTTCAGATTTCATGAATAATAAGATTATTCGCCTAATTCGGTACAAGTAGGAATGGCTGTTTGTTGCAGTGCCAGCATGGAGATAACACAGGTTAAGTGTTTCCCTTTAAAACACACTTACAGCCTAATTCAGAATCACGCTTATCTGGATTAAGAGTCACTAACAAGGAGATGATTTTCCTTTAATGTACTTACCAATACAACCTTTCGGAATGTGTCCATATTCCAGACAGAAGCAATATTGTCTAGCACCTGAATTAAGGACTGGCTCTGTCTCTGCCTCTGACCTGATGTACAATTCTGGGGAAAATCACTTAACTTCTGTCCTCTTTACGTTTTCCAGTTGGAAAATGAGTGATCCTTCACCTGCATTGCCAGGGGATGCCAGGGTTCGATAACCATGGTTTGGAATGTATCTGGAGAACGGATGCAGTGAAAGATACCACGGAGCTGCAGTGCAGCAGACAGCCCTACGAGCACGTTTGCCATGTCTTGCTGTATCACCTGTGCAGAGCGTTCAAGAAGCTTGTTTGGATCCACAGAGAAGAAGCCTTCCCACAGGCACTCAATACAGCTGTAAAGGATGGTGCAAGTTGCAATTGAGTAAGGGATCCCGTCTCTTTGAGTTCAACAAAGGATCTCTGCACCCTATGAAGCTGACTTGAGTTTTTTTCTGAACCCTGTGAGGAAGCCCCTGCTTTATTGTGCTTTCAGGGACGCCATGTTGGAATACTGTGACTGGCAAGGAAGCCATAGAAGAGAGAATGGTGTTATTACAAACCAAGAAGATAAAACCTTTACTTTTACATTCCAAATGCATCCAAGACAACTAGTCCTTTTCATTCTCTTACAATGTTAGTATTTGTCTGGAGGATGCTGCTGAAACTTTCTAAGGTGAAGACAGATTTTGGGGCAGAGGCCCCCAAACGTCTTCTAAACGTTTAAGCCTCTTTTGGGCATATCTCCCTTCAGCAGTGCCTGGAATGCATGGGATGCTCTCTGGGTAGGATGAATTTAATTTGAAAAGACAGCATTCTCACCAGGTTACACCTAATATTTTTCCTTGCAAAAACAGAGGGTCCTTTATCTATCCTGGTTCATTGAGCCTTTTTTTGTTTAATATCTTTGTGAAATGGTCAGGTCACTAAAAGAATTTTACCTGCTTGCTTGGCTTCAGTGTCAGCTTGCCAGAGGGAAGGCAGTGGGAAACCAGAGGTCAAACTCTTCCCTAAACACCTGGTCTGTGCTGTAATGAAGATCATAACTCACTAGCTGCACGTTGTCTCTAAACATAATTTGTGCCACATTCAAGATGGTTCTTTCTCAGCTAATTATGTTTTAAAAGTATCTTAACTGTATTTCCCTAACCAGATTGCTATGAGTGCATGAGAGGCCCTCTGGAACATTTTCAGGTATGTTTAATGAGATAGAAGGGAAAATGCAATAACTAAGTTTTGCATTTAGAGTTTTAGTGCTTCCAAAGGTTTCTAGCACAGGGCTGCAAAGCTCAGTACTGTGCATGTTCTTGTTTCCCAAAGTAACTACTCTGTTCTTACATTAAGCTGACCTGTGAACAAGCATAAAGCTTTTTTTCTTGTAAAAAACCAGTGTGATCAATACATTTCTACAGTGCCAAACTGTGACTGCCTGAAAAACAGAAATCAGCATGCTGATGGGTTAAATGCACATTCTATAGCTGTTACAAACCACTGCCCTTTGTCTGACTTGGTGCTAAACCATCATGATACACGTGGGACCATGTTGTCAGAAAGCACTGATTGGGCTTGAAGCCCTCAGAACCCCTAAGCGTGGCAAATTTTGTGTATTTTGAGGACTGTAAACAGGATTTTGTGACCAAATTCCAGTTTGAGTCACCATGGTCTTCTATATTTTGTTGCATTAGGAAGAACTCCTTTTTTTTTTTTCCCCATCCCAGTCTTGAATTGCAAAGCACGAGTTGGCCAGTCAGCTGGACGCTGACAGGGATGATTTGTGCTGGTAATATGATTATGATCTGTAAAATGAACCCTCTTTCATCAAATCTGTGACTTGAAACAGATACGCTGTTGCTGAATTTATGATAATAGAGATTTGGGGGACTGTTGACAGTATTTCTTTTTGACCCACACCCTTGAGAGTAGATTTTAAATGATCTGTAACCGGAGCTCTTGTATGTCATGACTAAAATAATATTCACCAGTAGGAATTTGTTTCCTGTCAGCTTGAGTTTATCCAAAGGTAAGAGCAGTGGGCTTAGATCTCATTTTGAAGGGTGGAGAGCGGAAAGTCTGACCTACACCCTTTAGAGCTTGGGATCAGTACTGCTCCATTCTGTTTCAGCAAAATAAAATATTCCATGGGAGAGTTGAATCATTATTGCTTTTTTTTTTTTTTTGGTGAAAGGCAAGTAAGAGGAGTCTCTAAAAGGAGAGAACTGGACTCATATCTTCACCTGGGGTGCTTTAACCCATCAGTCTGTTATGCAAAAGATGAACAAATTGAATACACATTTATTTGTACTCATTCAACCAAGTCAGTAAAAGGTACAGCTGGCCCCAGATCTCTGTCATTTATTAATACACAGTGAGATGCAAAATATCTCTCTTTCATGTATGTAGAAAGTTGCAAAATTTCCAACCAGTATAAAGGCATGAGTGAAGCCACGCTTTGGGAGAAACAGAAAAACTTGAGGTACCTCAAACTTGCTAAGCACCATAAACATCCTTAAGTATGAGGTACTATTTATACTGGAAGTGGGTGGTTAAGTGAATCGCTTGTGATTGCAGTCAAACATATGTTCTACAAACGCAGCTGCTATTTCAAACTCCACACTAAGCTCAATTTATAGCTGCTCCCGCTTTCTGCAGTCTGTGAGTTACGATATAATGACTGTTTATAGGAATGTTCTCTCTCCAGAGCATTTGTTTGCATTTTATCTGAATAGCTGGTTTTTGTTTACCTTCTTTTTCTGAGCCCTGGAGGTGTAACATGCTTTTGTTTACCAGTCAGCAGCGCTGATAATGATTCGTCTCAAGAGTTTTCTTGAATTAAGGAGAAGCACACACACACAAAGCCATACTAAGTATAGCACAACCCCATCACTAGTCATGAAAAGCACTTGGCATTTATTAGCAGTACCATCCAAAAATTATTTCACTGTTGAGTGGAATATGCCCCTCTCAGAACAAACTTTTTTTTTTCCATGGAAAGGATCTAGTGACATTTTCTTCCCTTCAAGTTTTGTGTCTGTTTTCTTCTACGTCTTGGTGCATAACTCTTGATTCTGCCATATGCCTGTCTCCCTCAATACCCTAGTGTACAAAATTAGGCCAAGTCCTGCAATTTTTTTTAATGGCCTCATTTTTTTTTTCCTAAATGACCACTGAATAGAGAGTTCAGTACTGTTAGAGGAGAAGAATACCAGAGTTAGGGCAGATGATAAACAAGATTTTAGCTGTAGTCTGATGGCATTCTCAGGTCAGGGCACATGCATACCATAGTGGTATTTCTTACATGGCAGAAAGACTATTATGAAACATCTTAATGGACTCCAGAAAGAATCACTCTTGGATTTCTTCACATGTTTTTATTAATATCTTAAATATCTAACAATTTTATTTAATATCTCTTTAAACAGCTAAATAAATATTTTATTTAATATCTCTTAAATATCTAACAATGTCCAGTTACAATGATGAGACTGAAACTGTATATAAATAATAAGAGATACCTTTTATACAGCTTGTACAGTTTATAGAGCTGTTAAAGGCTGGGAGGAGTTGATGGGAGGAGTGTTTGTTTCTGCAGACAGTGGTAAAGAAATAAAAGAAATAGTTGTAAAAAGTTAGATCTGAAAGAATTCACATTAACAAGAAATCCAGGATTTAGAAGGGAGAGAATAAAAATATCTTGATGTGTTCAGGAAAAAATCCCCAGCAAGATAACAATGGAGAGAAAGATTTTGCTAGAAGAGTCTGATCAGAATGATTCACTGGTCCTCTCCCGTTTTAATCTCCTATTATGCACTTTAAATATGGGTCATGCCAAGACTTATGCTAGTAGCTTCTCTGGAGCAGGCAGCTCTGTTTCAATCTGCATGTGCTTCAAATCACCAAATATTTGCACTGTTGTACTTAGAACTTTATAACGGGGTTGTTGAGTATAAATTGCTCCTCGAGTACACTGGCAGCAAATATCTGCAGTCAATCAGATTTATTCCCAGGAATAAAAGGCAAGGTGGAAAGGCTGGTGGAGTCCATATATAAGGTTGGTGGAAGTGATAAATATTGCCTTCAGACATAGACTGTGGAAAATAAGTCTAGGATCTTCTGATACTTCACAGATTAATGGAGAAGTTATGAAGAAGACTCCTCTGGGCAGTTTTATTTTCACTCCATCCTGTAGAATTTGATGCCACTGCGCAGAATTTCAATGTATTTTGAAATGTTTAACTTCCATTCTGCATCCACATGCTGATGGACACAAACATGCAGGTACAAGCAGTGCTAATATGGGGCCCTCACAGTAACAGTCTCATATGTGCATTAGTACAGGCAGTCACAGATAGTCTGTGCAAGAAGGGCCGATTGTATAAATTGTATAAATATCCACATCAAGCTCACAGGTTCACTTGGGAATAACACAAGGAATGTTTTCCCTGTGAATTCAGAAAAAAAAAAGGAGCTGTAGGGGAGGGCTATATCTAATAATTTCTCCTCATCCTCTTGGCATTCCCCTCAGTATTTTCATACTCCAGCTCCTAATTGCAGGATTTTCCCATTGAAGAGAATTTGGACCCCAACTCACTGAAAGCCATGCTTTGGAATCAACAGTGTTTGAAAAGTGTGAAAAGATGGTCTTTATTGCTTACCACATTCACAGAGCGCCTGAAGGGCTATCACATTTAAAAATCTGATTGCATTCCTCTGCCTGTAACTCTTTCTGTGAACTGTTACTAGTATGTATTTTAGAAAGCAGTAAATAAAATGTGCATGAAGCAGGAGGTGCTTTGCCTTTTTCTTGAGAAAAAAGCATGAGTGATGCTTGCTGCACCTGTAGCTTTCCCTTTCTCTAACCATTGCCTCCTTGTAATGCTTACCTCAAGCTCTCAGTGGCTGGGAATTAAAAGAAGCTCCCCAGGAATTAGTGCAGTTGTAGAAAACTTGGATGAACAAGCCTTTGTAAATAATCAAAACCATTTAAAATGCATTAGCTCATTTATGTTTCAAACATTTATAAACAGAGGATTCATTTTTCCAGTGAGAACCCTTCTTAAACTCTGATGCTTTACTGCTGCTAGACTTGTATCTAGTTCCTGAGTTTGAGCAAACCATAATACGTTGCTGCTCTACAGGAAAATAAAAATTGAACATGTTAACTGTATGATTCCATGCAGCTCCTACAAGGTACTCAGATAGATGAAAGTTTGCTGTAAAGAAGCTAAAAAGGCATCAGCCTTGTATGCACCCACCATCTAGGCTGGCAGGAAGGTGTTAAAAAAATTGAGCCTGTTCCTCTGAAAGAGCACTTTGTACCTGGAAGCTGACGTGGACACCAGCCACACAGGTTGGAGACGGCACCTCCCTGGAGCAGAGCTAAGCTGATGTACTTTAAAGCAGCTTCTGCCCTGGAGAGGTTGGGTGGCCTCACAGCACCAAACAGCTCCTCGCTCACCCACACGCACTCCCAGGCATGCTTCCTCCTCCTTCGGGCTCAACCCGAGCTTCCCTGTAGCAGTCTCAGGCGCTGGACTTCTAAAAGGACATAGTAATAGCCTGGTACAGCAGCAGGTCAGCTCAAGCTGGGTGTCCGCACAGAGGGACACTCAACAAAGAAGCCCCTGAGCTTTTACACCCTCGGTCCGTGCACTCCTTCTTCTCGCGCCTCTTGATCCAATGGTGATTTTTGGTCTCAGGTGTTCTCTCACTGCATTCTTGATCTGTGTTCGTGCAGGCTAATCATTAACTGCTTCCTGTGCCAGTGCCTGACCACTGAGAGGAATGACAAGATTTGTCTTTACAAACAAGCCGTGGGTCTGCTGGTAGATAAAACTAGCACTGAGAGATAAACAATGGGAAGGATTCTACTGATTGATGAATGGAAAAGGTATTTGCCTTTACAAACCGTAGGTTTGTTGATAAATGACATTTGATAGTGAAAGATGAAAGAAACATAAATCGCGTAAGAATTAAAAATTAAGGGGGTTATACATTAGAAGGGGAATCTTAGTTATTAGGCATTCCGGAAGGTCTGTACCTCTCAAGTACCTCAACCAATAGGGAAAGAGAGAGGGAAATGCGGCCGGAAATTAGGATAAAAAGGAGGCTGCGTCCTCCAAAAATTTGAGACCTAAGGGGAAATGCCCCATGGCCTCTCCCTTTATTTAAATAAAGTAAAAGGACTTCTCTGTCTCCTTTTTGGACATAAACCTCCGGTGTTTGTGGATTAATTTTCCTAACACCACCTTCACAGCAAAGAATTTCTAATATGCAACGTAAATTGCCGCTCCCTCCTGCCTGTGCCCATTGCAGCGCCTCACAGTGCGCCGCCCTTCCCGCGCACGCGCAGCCCCGCTCCCGACGCCGCGAGCGGGCGGGCGGGGCGGGGCGGGCGCGCGCGCTTCAAACCCGCGCAAAGGCGGGTGCGGCGCATGCGCGGGGTGGCGCCGGCGCGGGGCAGGGGGCGCGTGCCATGGCGGCGGGCGGCCGCGGCTGGTTCCGCGCGCTGGCGCTCGGCGTGTCCTTCCTCAAGTGCCTCCTCATCCCCGCCTAGTAAGGAGCTTCTCTGCACGCGGGACGGGACGGAACGGGGGCGGGTGGCGTAGGGCTGCCGCGAACCCCCGAGGGCGGCCGGCCGCGGGCAGCGTGGCGCCGCGGTCCCGGGGAGGCTCTGAAGGTCCATGTGACTCCCGCGTTCGTGAGGGGAGCGAGGCGGCGCTGCCTCCGCCGCGTGGCACAGCTTTGCTTTCTTCTTTGGAAGCCCTTCTGGCCCGTTCCGGCTGTTCGGGAAGGCCGTTAAGTGTGCTGAAACATGATGGCTTTGTAATTTAAGTTTTTATACTGGAAACAATACCAAACAAATTGCTATTAAATTTCAGTTAGGACTTGGAATTTCGCATTAATTTTCCGAAAAAGCCAGGGTATAAATAGTTCTTGCCCTGTAAGCACCTGTATTAGTAACTTTCTACATGGTCAGTCATAGGACAAGGAGGAATGGTTTAAAACTAAATAAAATGGGAGATTTAGATCGTTAGGAGAAAAATCTTTGCTGTGAGGTTGGTGAGACACTGGTACAGGCTGCCCAGAGAAGCTGAGCACACCCCGTCCCTGAAAGTGTTCTAGGCCAGGTTGGATGGGGCTTTGAGACACCTGCTGTAGTGGAAGGTGTCCCTGCCCGTGGCAGGATGGTTGGAATGAGATGCTCTTTAGGGTCTTTCCCAACCCAAACGGTTCTATGATACATGTCTAGCACAAAGGTCTTGAGCAGCATCGTTGTTACTGTTTCAGTTACTTGATCACAGTGGTGTCCTGGTGCAGACAGAGGCTTCCTTCTTAGCTCTATGTGGTGATGTGCTCTAAAATTTTTCCCTTTTAAGTGCATGCGTGTATGTGACTCTTAACATGCACCTTCTGTAGTTACTCCACAGATTTCGAAGTCCATAGGAACTGGCTTGCCATCACCCACAACTTGCCCCTCTCTCAGTGGTACTATGAGGTAAGGACATGTTGGCGGTGTTTTTTAGCTGAGTATAAATTACAAGCACATTGGGTATGACAGACCTTGTGAATGCTGGAAGAGGTGGTTGGTGACTGTCATGTAGTGGGACAAAAAGATTCCGGTCACAATTTGCTGGCCCTGTGTAGCATTTAGCTAAAAAAATGAAAGTTAGTTGGGGAAGCTGCAAGTACTTACGAAGGCGAAATGGCAAAAGCAATTAAGGTACGTGGGTTATTGGAAAGGCTGTGTAGCACAAGAGCAAGTTGCATCATACTCTTAAATTGCTGGTGTCTGTGCCCTTCTCGTTGGTGGTACAGAATAAAGAGTGAACCATGCTAATGGGTATATACATCTATCCCTTATGAAATCAATCACTGTATTAAAGTTTTGAGCCTTTGCTGGTGTGCTAGCAGCATGCATTGATTTTTATCTAGACAAATCACCTGTAGGTTTGTCATAGACTCAGCATACCTAATTATGGTTTTGGGTTTTAATCTGTCTCCTGGTGTCTGCTGGAGTACAGGGATAGATACTGTAGTACTCCACATAAGCATCTAGAAGTAAATGATTTGTGCAGGCCAGAACTTTGTAGGACTGATCCAAGGACTGTTTTACAAACAAACTTTTATAATGCCAGTGTTAACCCCATGCCAGAACCCATAGGATGCCTTTCCTCAATACAGCATAAGCATTTGGGAACATGCTCACTGAAAAATATACCCTATCCCAACCTGCTCTGTTCATCCCTCCTCCTCTCCGATTTCCACAGCCAAGGAGTTGATTCTTGGTGGGGGCACAACAACAGTCCTTATGGGAAGAGATCACATAATGCCATTTGATCTTGATATGGTTGTATGAGAGTTAAGGCTTGTTAACTGATGAGTGAAAGTAATTTTGAGGCCAGAGCAAGGCTGATTGTGTTGGTGATTGCTCTAATATAGACAAATACTAGTTCTAAACTATGTTACTGAGATTTTTTAATATTGGCCCTTTTACTGTAAATTGATTTATAGATAGCTAACAGTTATATACTGGTTAGGTGCAGATACACAAAATGCTCTTTAATCTTTTCCTGCTAATCAGGAGATGTCACATCTCTACCAGTACTCCAGGAGAGCAGCTTAAAGCACCACAGAGCTAGCTACTGATTGTGGAGTGGTTTGAGTTACATAGAGGTTACTGAGAGAAAATGCAACTGCTGGTTTGCTGCAGTGAGCTGTAGCTAAAGGACTACAAACAGCATGGTTTGTTATAAACTATTTAATCTTATTTTGTCTTTAGGCAACCTCGGAATGGACTCTGGATTATCCACCATTTTTTGCTTGGTTTGAATACGCACTTTCTCACATTGCCAAGTACTTTGACCCCCAAATGTTGGTTGTTGAAAACTTGAATTACACCAGTCGTGCAACCGTCATCTTCCAGAGGCTTTCTGTCATCTTTACAGATACGCTCTTCATATATGCAGTTCATGAGTAAGTCTTAATGTTCTCATTTTAGGGACAGTGGATAGTCCTTCATATGTGGGCTTGTCCTGTAGCCACAACAAATAACTAGTTGGAATAATATTAACAAATAAGCTTGTAAATCAAGGGAAATGCCAGAGTTGGTTGAATCTATTCAAGGAGAATCTTGGAATATGCTGCTAAATGCAAGATAATGTGTTCTTCATGGAGATACAATTGCACTACATGTGATGGATTTGCAGGCACTCAGACATGAGCTGCTGTTTCGCATGTTGTATTTGGGTTTGCTTCTGTCACTGGACTCATTTTGTAGGACTTGCAGGACAGCTGGTGTGCTCAGAACAGGTTTATTCCTGTTATTTTTCTTATTATTCTGTTCTTCTAGAGTAGAAGCATAAAGGAAATGTGTCACAAAATGACAGCATTATCAAATATGCAAAGCTGCTCCAATGTTTTTGATGATAAACTGATTATTCCAAGTCTGATGTAATTAGGATTGGATGCTTTCAGTGTGGCCTGACTTTGTGAAGAATTATTTACCTTATTCCTAAAGAGTAGAGTAGGGGGGTGTTCTGAGAAATACATTGCCTACCTTAATGATTTGGCTATAAGAGTCTTCCATCATTTTATTCTTTCTGCTCAAAACCTGGGTAGGAAATTCTCTGATTGCAGCACTGCCTAAGCTCCTTTGTTTCCCTTCTTTATTTGAAATGGGCTAGCTTTGCATTGTGAACTTCTTTTCCTTTTATTGTTTTGACTCACAGATGTATGAATGTGGGGCTGAAGGCTCAGGGCTAGTATCTGCACAGGGTCATTTTGCCAAGAGAGGTGGTACATGCCCTCTGCCTGGAAAAATTCACTGCCAAGTTGGATGGGGATTTGAGCAACCCAGTCTAGTGGAAGGTGTTCTGCTCATGGCAGGAAGGTTGCACTAATAGTATTTCAACACAATCTTCTGTAACTTTTTAATGGGATTTAAGACTGCTTTCAGAAGTCATATGAACCATATTGCTTCACACTGAGAAGTAGTAAGTTGTTTTTAACCAACAGAAATAACACATTATGTGGCAGGGGGCAGCGCTAGGGACCAGGGAGAGGTTCATGTCCACCTGAGGACCTTACATACAGCTCCCTATGTTGTCTCCAAAAGTAGCAATACACTGCTCATAATGGCAAGCAGGCTATGACAGCTTTACACTTACTGAATGGGAGACTAGAGCCTGAGGCTGTTATGTAAGTAAGCTTTAGCATGTGGAACACACCACAGCTATTGAAATTGAAAATTCTTTTTTTACTAAACTTTGTTCATGTTCATGATACTGTGTGCCTTTGATGAATTTAGCAAGAATTTTGTCATTGCCTTGCATGCTGGTAAAATGGCTAACTTCAGAGTAAGGGCAGTTCTTAACTCTTAAAAGTAACAGTGTTTTTACTTGTATGTTTGAATTAAAGCTTCTGTTTCTTCTGCTCTTGTTTAGGTGCTGCAGATGTATAAATGGAAAACGAGCTGCAAAGGATATCCTGGAAAAACCAGCATTTATTCTTGCCGTTCTGCTCTTGTGGAATTTTGGGTTGTTAATTGTGGATCGTATCCTTTCAAACCGTTGTGGCTTGTTTGTGGTTTGTTTGGTTTTTTAACAATCTGTTACAATGTGTGGCACAATCCTATGTTATTATTGCTGTCATAGCAAGTAACACTGTTGGGTTTGTTTCTGGGGTTAGTTAAATAACTTCGTTTTCATTAGAATTACTGTTTGGCAAAATGGAAGTTAGTTCTTGGTCTGATTTGCCAGGAGTGGAGGAGGACCAACCAGTCTGGCAGCAATGTGCCTGTTCCTGCTGGCTGTTCCTCCTCCACCTGCCTACAGGAGAATTAGCAGAGAGGCTCTGTGTTCTAGGTGTGGTTCCAAGTTTGTCCCATGGCAAGGAAACTCTTCAAAGTGCTTTAACATTCAGACTGTATTCAGTTGGTTAACATAATATGGAAATTAGGAAGTCTTTCTAAAGAAGTTATCATAGAGCCATAGAGTGGTTTGGATTGGAAGGGACCTTAAAGATCATTTAGTTCCAACCCCCTGCCTTAGGCAGGGACACCTTCCATTAGACCAGGTTGCTCAAAGCCTCATTCAGCAGGACCTTGAACACTTCAAGGGATAAGGCATCCACAGTTCCTCTGGGTGACCTGTGCCAGTCCCTCATCACTCTCACAATAAAGAATTTCTTCCTAATATCCAATCTAAATCTCCCCTCTTTTAGTTTAAAAGCATTCCCCCTTGCCCTGTCACTCTATGCCCTTGCAAAGTCCCTGTCCAGCTCTCAAAGCACCTTCTAAAGGGACTACAAGTTCTCCACAGCATCTTCCCTTTTTCAGGCTGATAAAACCCCAGCTATCTCAGCCTGTCTCCATAGCAGAGGTGCTCCAGACCTCTGAGCATCTTCATGGCTTTCTCTGAATGCCCTCCAACAGGTCCATGTCCTATATAAAAATAACTCTGGAGATTGAAATTACTGCAAGTCAGTCTTGGCGCAGTGTGCCTTTAAAGGAAGGACTTCATTTTCTCTGTCACTGTTCTTGTGTGTGTTGCCTGCTTACAAGTGGTAGAAAAATGAGGGCTGCTGTCACCATCCGTTAACCAATGTGTGGCAGAAACTAGTGACTTAAAAATTAAAGTGGAGATTTAATCTTCTTTGGTTTGTGATACAGAAGTTGTACAATGCTTATGTAGATTGCAGTGTTGTATTTCATGGAGGTAATATGCCAGCATTAGTATTTTTTGTCTGACAGTACTTACAGGTAAGGTTAAAAATCACTTGTGTCTGTGTGGTGTGAATTTAAGGTTGCTGTCTTGATTTAAATTCCATTTTAATTTATTCCTCAGAACTTGGAGTCTTCTCCAGAAAAAATAGTAAAGAAAGCTTGCTTTATTCCTTGACTCAAGTTCAGATATTCACTTCCAGTACAATGGCTTCCTCTTTGGGCTGATGCTTCTTTCTGTGGCTCGGCTGTGTCAGGTAAACCCAAGTGACTCTTGTCTGTTGCCATGTGTATTTTGGGTGCATTAATTCACTTCACAGGGCTGCTCATGTTGTGGGCAGTGGTAGTGGCTTCATGTTGAGCTGTGTGAAGCTGGATGTCTAGTTATTTATTGAGTTTGTGGGGAAGAGAAGAGCTTGAAACTTATCATAATTGCTTGCTGATGCTGTAGCATTGCAGTTCCCCATAAGAAAGCTATATTCAGTGTTACCCTGAGCAATGTGGCATAAATTCTTGGCATTCTATCTTCTTCCAAATCACCAGTCCTTAGAAAACGTACTTCTGAAGCTGTGAAGAGATGATTGTGTGACAGGATAGTTTCCTTGTCCATACCTGTTACACATAACACTAGTGAATTTGTAATTTGAAGTAAATACTCTTTTTAATACTTACAATAAATGTCCCATCACCTTAGGAGTACAACAGAGGACCATTAAAAGTGACAACAAAGAGAAGAGCTTAGGTTTTGATTTGTTTTCTTTCAGAAAAGGTATTTGGAGGGTGCTCTTTTTTTTGCTGTTCTTCTGCATTTCAAACACATCTACATGTATGTGGCCCCAGCATATGGCATTTATTTGTTACGATCCTACTGCTTTACTGCAAATAATGCAGGTAAGATGGGGTTTTCCTCACTGGCTTTTGGGGGGAGTTGTGTTAATCAGTGGAACTAGGGGAGCACTCAAGACCTGCAGATACAACTGGAACAAAATGGCTCAGATAAAAATTCTTCTTGAGAGCAGAATTAGTAGGATCTTTGAAGTAGATTTGTTTTGTACAATTCCTGGTTTTTTTAACAGTTCTTTGTTAAGAAAAATCAACATGAACAAGCTGCAGGTGGTACTTGGAAGCCATAAGAATTATTCTGGATGTTGAATAATTAGACAGTATCAGAAGTTATTTCAAAGACCTTCTTTGAGTTTCTCCCCACTTTTTTGCACTGAAACATGCCTGATACTCCTCATGTGAACAGGGAAGGTAAATTTGTAAAATACTGAAAGCTTGTATAATGCAGGAGCTGCAATGTGGGCTAAAGAAATGCCAGCTCTTGAAGGAAGGAACTGAATATGTTGACATAAAAGGCTGTGTGCCCCTTTTAAATAGGTGTTAGCAATTCCTTTTCAGTGGCGAATGCTATGTCTCCCTTTCCACTTTCCACAGCAACTGTTTCCTTAATCTTTGTTTCTTGTAGATGGATCCCTGAAGTGGAGAAGTTTCAGCTTTCTTCATGTAACTCTCCTGGGACTGATTGTCTGTCTTGTTTCTGCTCTTTCACTGGGACCCTTCCTAGTATTGGTAATAACCCCTTTTCCACATGTTATTCTCCTGAACAGTTGGAAAATCTTGTTATAAAAATATAAACCATGTCTCATCTAAAGAGGCCATTTCTTGGATCTTCTTGTTTTCTGTAGGGTCAGCTGCCTCAAGTCATTTCACGGCTCTTCCCTTTCAAGCGAGGTCTCTGCCATGCCTATTGGGCCCCCAACTTCTGGGCTTTGTATAATGCCATGGATAAAGCACTGACAATTCTTGGTCAGTATGTTAATCTTACTTTTTGGTGCCTGTTTGCAGATAGAGCTCTCTGGATTTTAGTCTCCCCCATTTGAAACGTAGGCAGTAAATTATGTTTTCAGATTGCCATAAATCATATGGTTGTCTACATAATCCAGTGCGTAAGTTATCAGCAGTAGGTCAGAGATCAGTTGCTTCCCTCTGCCATCCTTTAAAAATTAAAGAAAAAGCTTGGCCATGTACTTAGTTCAGCTACTTCATTTTCTTTATTAGCATTTACCAGTCTGTGCTTTTTTGTTTTGTTTTTAGGGTTAAAGTGCAATTTTCTTGATGACAAAAAAATTCCTAAAGCCTCCATGACAGGAGGGCTGGTTCAAGAGTTTCAGCACACGGTCCTCCCTTCAGTGACTCCACTGGCAACATTAATCTGTACTTTCATAGCTATTTTGGTAAGAACAACTAATACTTTCTGAAATTTGATGTGTTTTGACCTGCATAGGTTTTAATTGATAGTATGCACTTCACATGAATTTTAATTCTAGGGTAACAAATATGTTGTTACTAATATGTAGTGGCTGATAAAATGAGTTTAGTGGCTTAGATTGGAAGACAATTTTTGCATGCAGCACAAATGGCGGAGAGTTGGCTGTGGTCTTTAAGTCTACTTTTCCCTCCTGGTATTTCAACAGAAATCCTTCAAGCTCTACTCATACATGCAAATAAATTGATTTCCTCCAGTGCTATATAATGCTTGTGCCACACAAACACAACCTGGTTGCAGTGTGTTTAGTAACATTGACAAATCTATTTGGACAATGGCTTGTCTTCAGGATTGCCAGGCTTTTCACTGAAGTCCTGTTTTTGCCTGTTGTTTCTAGCCCTCTGTTTTCTGTCTTTGGTTTAAACCTCAAGGGCCCAGAGGCTTTCTACAGTGCCTTGTTCTTTGTGCATTGAGCTCCTTCATGTTTGGCTGGCACGTGCATGAGAAAGCAATACTCCTTGCTATTCTGCCTTTAAGGTAAGTGAATTTTGTACAAAGTAGTTGGTCAAACTGAACCTGCAGCCACTTGTTGAGGAATCCTCAAAGGGAATCACTTACTTAGTTTTCAGTATATTTCAGAAGAGGAACTCTTTTATAGAATGCCTTAAGCTGTAACAGTGTTGTGCACTTAAAGTAAATTAATTTTGGGCACAGCTCAAACCTTGATGAGTGCTGTGGTTCATATTTTAAAATGCTGGATAGATTGCTCAGGAGGCAGCTGAGGAAAGGGATCTTCTGCACTGTGCTTGACCAGAACAATATACAGTTTCTACCAAAAGAGCTTCATGCCTGCCTAGGGTAGAAGTGAAGCTGTAGTTCTTAAGCTGCCTGACCAGTATTGCTACAAACTGTACTTTCCTTCCTCAGAGATTTAGTGATGTTTAAGCTCTTGTTTTGTGTTGGACCTTACTGATAGTTTTGTTCAGTGGGTGTGTGGTTTTCTGAGGGAGGGTTTCCTGGCTGATTTTTCCCCTGTGTTTTTATCTCTGAGGCCTACATGGTTTGGAAGCAGGAGACTTCATCATGGGTCCAGTGTTAGCAGGGATGGGGGTACTAGGAAACTGTTTGACTTGTTCTTCAGTCTTCATTGAATTGCATAGTGTTCTGCTGAAATTAGGTTTCTCTGCTAAAAGACAAAAGCATAACAAATTATTGCCATTTTTAGCTTGTTGTCTATTCAGAGAGCCAAGGATGCTGGCATCTACTTGATTCTGGCAACAACAGGGCATTTCTCACTATTTCCATTGTTGTTCACACCACCAGGTAAAATGTTCTTCTATTAGTTGATTTTTATCTAGTTTGCAACACAGAGCTCAATAGTCTTGATTTGGTTGTCATTTTTGCTTTAGTCACCTCCCAGTTGTTTGTGATTTCTTTAGAAAAGGAAATTCTTATTTGTAGTGCTATCTCAAATAGTAATTATAATTGTTGTGTTCAGTATGTTTATAGATAATTGAAGTAAGTGTATTGCAAATGCTTGGCATTTGCTTTAGTAAATGTTTATGCTTATTTTTGGTATCCTAAGCAGTAAAACATGTAGGTTTGTAGAAAATAAAGCCAGATAATGCAAATGTAACCAGTAAGATTTAAAGATGCTACTATATATATATATATGGCAAAAGCTTTTTATAATTAATTTTAAAAGTAGATAATGTTCTTTGTTTTTCAGAACTTCCAATTAAAATATTGCTTATGCTGCTGTTTACTGTTTATAGCTTCTCTTCATTGAAATCTCTCTTCAGGTAATTAAAGAAATTTGATCTCAGTGCCAGGAACAACCACCTTTCTTCTGGTGTTGGGAACAGTCATTGTCATAAGGGACAAACAGCACAGAAAACTGATGCTGGAGAGTCAAATTAAGGTGTTACTAGTCAAAAGATGCTGCCTCTGTTGTCAGGAGGCAGTGCTTAAATTAGGATTATTGCAGCACATCCTGGTTATTGTGACAGCTGCCCAGTTAGTCCCAGGAGGCTGTAGATCCCCACCTGCCTCATACTCTGTTAAAGCATGGAGTTGTGATGCTGTAACCTCTGAGCATTTAATGCAGTATTCTAGCATTTACTACAGTGATTTGTCTGCAGATTGTTTATCTTATTGTACTGTGGATTTTTGCAGTAGGAGTTAGTATTTTAATGTGTGGAAGGGACAGGTTGTAAATAACTTTCATTTGCAAGCTGTAATTTGTCAGCAAAACTGCAAGTACTTGGTTGCCAGAACACAGAGTTGCCAAAGTCATGCTGTGTAATTTCACAGCCTGAAACAAGTTTCATTTGGCCAAAGAGAGTGCTTATCCTTACAACCCCTGCAGTCTCCACTTCCCTATTGCCCAAACTTCTCAGGGCAAACTCAAGCTGTAATGAAGCGTTTGTAATGAAGTACTGTGAATGTATATTCAGTACTTCAGGCACCTGCTTTTTCTAGGTGATTTTATTTAAGAATTCAGTCATTCTGTCTCAAGAGCTCTAGCTAAAAAACTCCTTAGAAGCTTAGTTTTTGTTAAGAGAGGGAGCTTTTGCAAGTTTCTAGTTCTTAACTTGCCAAAACATGAAATTCCCTTTAAACTACCTGCAGTAAACTCCTGCCGTCAGTGTCCTTTGCAAGAGAAAGATCCTTTGCAATCAGCTCACAGGAAAGTCCATCCTACAGAAAGCTTGGGGGAAGAGATTAAAAAAATCTGACAGTTCCAGTCTTTGTTTGTAGAACAACTTTGGTGGAACAAGTCTTTGTATGAAGGGCTGTTCAGTTCACTGAAATAGAGTGAGGTGAAGCAGAGCAATTGATGAGGTTTCTCCTTAGGCTTCCAAGGCATCCTGGAACTTGATAATGACATTGATCTGTACTCTTGGTTATCACACTGTGGTTTTTTCCTACTGAAAACTTTAACTTGTTATTTAAACCATTATTGTGATCTAATGGTAGATTCTCTTTGCACTGGGATAGCTGAAAAACAGAATAGTCATTTTTAGTTAACATATATTTTAACGCTACCTCTTTTTTAATTTCTCTGACAGGAGAGAGAAACCTCTACTTAACTGGCTTGAAACAATCTACCTCATCCAACTAGTGCCCTTGGAAATCTTCTGTGAAATCATATTTCCCCTGACCACCTGGAAGCAGCACTTCCCTTTTGTCCCCCTGTTGCTGACCTCTGTGTACTGTGCTCTGGGAATCACATATGCTTGGCTGAAACTCTATGTCTCTGTCTTGACTGAGAGAATTTCTGTCAGACAAAAGGCTGAGTAAGGCCACAGTGCTGGGACCAGTCCCAGGATACTCCTTGGAGGGGATTCCTGGCACAGTGAGGGGTTGTCACAAAGCCATCCATCCATGGTGAGACACAGTGTACCTGTGCCATCGCCACGTGGGAGCTCTTCTTCCAACACTCCTGCACTGCCCAGCGAGGATACCTCTGATCAGAAGCACTGTCACAGTGACAGGGAGGGCTGCAGGTAAACTGTGAAGCTTAACAAGGTCCAGACTTCTGTCCTGAGGAAAACCTGCCTGATTTTCCCAGTATGGTTTGTATTTGAATAGAAGTTGCTGTGGCAAATTATGAGGGATTATTGCTGTGTAGGAGAGCGTTGTAACTGTGTTCTGTGGAATTTGGAAATTAAAAACTTGGTATTTTTTGTTTGAGCATTTCTTGCATTATTTCAGCTCCTGTCTAAACCCTGCTTTTGGGGGACACCCACACAACTAAGAATGTCATGTGTAGCTGGAAACTTGTCCTGAATTGCTTTGTCAAACTCTTGCACACTCAAATATCAAATTTTAATCTGTCCGTGTCCTGTTGATCTCCTTGTTTCATAGATACTTTGCAAATAGGTTTTAATATTCTCCTAGTAGCTCTTTTTTTGTAGACCAGATGACCAAATTGAGGCATGCTACTCAAATGAAGTATTTTAACACTATGAAACGTAACAGATAATGTGGCTGCATAGCTGTATTTGTAATTCATGTAAACTTCTACAACAAAAGACCAAGTGTCCACAGTTCCTGTCATGACTTAAGGAAAAGGTGGCTTGTTTTCTGCCTCTGTGAAATCATGCTCCCCAAAGGATAGTAGTTATTTCTGCAGTAAATAATTTTACCTTTTAAACCCTACATAACCATCCCTAGAAGATGTTGGAGTCTGGTTTGGATTCCAGTGCTGACATAAATCTGGGAGGAGAGAGGGATGGATTTTTTTATTATTACTACTATTATTTTTGACAGTAGTTTTTTAACTTTCTTCCATGTCAGCTGAAGAATGGGACTCTTCATCAAGGATAGCCAAGGGGATAGTTACGCTTTTTGAGTTCTTTGTATATTTGGGGTGTTTAAAATAGAGTGGCCCTTGTTAGGGCAACAGGTGGATTAATCACTGTGGATGTTTCTGTAACCAAATACTTTGTACATGTAAAGTTTTCATGGCCAGGAGTTCATATTCAAGACATTCTCACTCTGGTTTTCATTACTTAATCATAGTTTCTGCTTTTTTTATACCATTAAGGGCTTTGCCATGTTGTTTTTAGCTGCTGTGGCTACCAGTGGTGCCACGATTCTTCTTTTATCAGCTCCAAGCCTCAAAGCTCTGCTCAGGGTGAGGCATCCACAATGCTTGTGTTTTTCTGTCTGCTGTCCTGTCCCGTGTAGGGAAATGGTAATATGCAAAGAACCTCTACAAGCACCCCTCTTGGCTCTTCTCCAGCTGTGCCTTTGCACGTTGTGAAATCCTCTAAGAAGAGGCCATGCAGTGAAACTGTGGGTGTGCCATCTCTGGAAGTGTTCAAAGCTGGGTTGGATAGAGCAGCCTGGTCTAGAGGAAGCTCTCCCTGCCTGTGGCAGCGTGTTGGGAGTAGATGATCATTTAGGTCCCTTCCAACCCAAACCATTCCATGATTCTGTGAAGTTAAACCCAGGCCATGACTGTGGAAGTGGCCGTGCCATCACCATTGTACGATCCCAGGTTCAACTGAAGCATCTCCCACTGCGGAGCAGCGACTGCCCAATCTCCTCCTGTGTGGATGTCAGGAAAATCCACAAAGGCCAGAGGTTTATGTCCAAAAAGGAGACAGAGGAGTCCTTCAGCTGTATTTGAATAGAGGGAAAGAGTCCCCTGGGGCAGCACCCGCGGGGTTTTCTGTCTCGAGGTTTCGGAGGGCTCAGCCTCCTTTTATCCTGAACTCCCGGCTGCACGTTGCCCTCTTCCCTTCCCCATTGCTGAGGTACAGGGAAGGTGCAGCCTTCCTGAACGGCCTACAACATATTCCCCCCTTGAACCTACTGTTTTACCCCGAAGCTCAGAAGTTCAACCTTTTGCAGACCCCTGTCTGTTTCAGGAGCCGAGCTCTGAGCTCTGCAATAAACCCGCTGCCCAAAGTCAGTAGGGACATTAAAACCCATTTCAAAGGCTTAACACCCATGCCTTCACCCATCAAACTGTTTGTAAAGACATTCGCTTTCCTCTCAACGGACAAAGGCTAAATAATACCTTTTTAGGAAAGAGGCTGAGAAACCTTTAGGACCTGTGATATGTTTTAATGCAGGTTTCTTTAATGGTTCCGACAATCCTGCTACAGTGGTAAATGATTTAATGTGATTTCGTACTAATTAAAAACGAAAAAACTAACGCAGTGGGTTAGGTCTCAGTCTTTAATCTGAGCTCTGAAAATTAATTGGATTCGATTTTAGTGCTTAATTAACCCCTGATTTACTTCCCGACCGTCCTCGCTGGCCCTGCAGCGGGGCCACCTCACTCAGTGGGGTTAGGGCTGCAGGAACCCCCTCCCCAACCCGGCTAAGGCCGCTCAACCTGGGAGTTTGGGGAGGGGGGTGGGTTTGTGGGGTGGGGAGCTGGATTTTGGGGTGGGTTTTTTGGGAAAGCAACCATCAGCGGGGAAGGCAGCGGAACGCGGGAGCACGGCGCGGGGCGGCGGGGGAAGGCGCAGCCGCCGCACCGCTCCCCCAGGTCACCTTCGGCGGGCGGCAGCCATGGCGTTCCTGCCCGACGAGTCGCGGTCGCTGCCGCCGCCGCCGCTCCTCAACAAGGGCTCGGTGTGGCTCGGGCTCGTGGGGTGGCTGTCGGCGCTGGCGGACAACGCCTTTAACCAGCGCCCCGTCCTCCGAGCCGGTGCGGGGGCACGGGGGGAGCCTGAGGGGAGGGGGAACGGAGCGGGGTGCGAGGGGAGGGCTGAGGTGAGGAGCTGGGGAAGGGGCTCTGTGGGGTTTGACGTCACTGAGGGATAAATGAAGGGGG